>BLSH010438500.1:1551461-1578003 GCA_018402905.1 Glandirana rugosa | reverse complement strand
CACAGCATTTAGAGAACACTGCTGAAAGCTGCCCACAGAGAAAACCCTATATCAACAGCACTGACCGCTGATTGAATTTCTCCACTGAAATGATGCCACCGCCGCCCACAGTGCGCATGCACTGGGTCCCTGGTCAGGAGTTACCTGAGGACACCTGGCCGGAAGAGAAAGCAGCGGCTTGGAACGCAAATGCGCTCCAGCGGCCATAGACTGGAAAACACTAGAGACAGGGAAGAAATCAGACAACCACACACTGCTGCCATGGAATATGTAATATAAAGGTATACATCACCGCAATTCGATCCTGCTTCCACGATCAAACCGGACCAGGTAGGCTGATCACACCGTACTTGGGGCAGATAGGGCCACCCGCTAGTAGCTGGGCTGTCTGACCGTTGCGCCGCTTACCTGCCAGTGGCTAGGTTTCTAGCTCTTCCAGCGCCTCTTCCAATTGCCCACTCCATACCTTGCTCGTAGCTAAGGCTTATCGGAGTATCCAGCAGCTCTTCCAACTGCCCACTCCATACCTCGCTAGTAGCTAGGGCTTATCGGAGTATGGCGACCTGTTTTTCCAGTGGTCGTTGTTGGCCGGTCTTGATCGCGGAGAGAAAAAACTTCAGGTAATCAAATAAACAACACGGTCCTTAGGAGGAGGACAAAAAAGGAACACGGCCTCTGGCTCGGAGCAAGAATTGGAGGAGTGGAGGCGGGGCTAACCCAAACGTATGCTGCCATGGAGTCTGTCAGGTAACTATTTTTAATCCTTATGCTGTCAGCTTTAGTGATTTCTGGCTTAGGCCAAAATGATGTCATACATCCCAGTAGTCTTCATGGGCATTTTTTTTTTTTTTATCATCTTGAGGAGGATAAGAGTGTCTTTCCCAGCTCAGCACACCTTCCTGCCTGTGTGCCTGAGCTAAGGGCAGATGGATTCCTGGAAATAAATGCTTCATGAATCATCGTTCCTTACTCAAGATGGGCATGACTAAAAATGCTAGGGGGTGTTTTTCAAAATGATTTCTCAACAAGATAAAGCATGGAGACATGGATGGATAGAGGGTGGGTTTGCTTTAATTATTTAAAAGTAAAATAAATAGTGTTTTCAGTTTGTGGTGCTTAGATACAGTTTAGATCCACTTTAAAGACTTTTAATTTTAAAACTGCTAGATTTCAGAATTCAAATGTTGAGGTTGAATGACCAGAGAATGTATTTTTAGTCTTGGTGAAGTGAAATTGTTTGGGGCAATATAAAAACGAAGGCACTGCTAAAGATGCAGACACTGCCCTGCTGTACAAACTGTTTGAAAATGTCCAGAGACACACAAAGACTTTAATTTATTTTATGTTTTTAGCAGGTAAAATTGCTATTGTGACTGCATGGGAAAGCCCAGATATTGACATAGCACTTATGAAATGTAAACTTACATGGACCACGCTGAATGAAAAGATTGTGAATGTCTTGCTGGTTAAACAAACCCTATTCAAAAAAATTTGGGCCCCCTGGCTTGCTAATTTGGAGGTCCCAAATACACGGAGCTGTCTTCTAGGGTCGTAGGTGATGGATCCTCGGACTTACTCACTTCCTTCTTTCTTTCCTTTTCCTACTCTTATTTCCTCTCCTTCTTCTCTCTTCTTCCTTAACTTCCCCTCTAGTCCTTATTTTCCCCCCTCCTTTTCTCCCCCTCCTTATTTATGGTAATTTTTGTATAAGTTGAGGGGATTCGTGATCTCAATAAATGACTGAGTGGATGGTCGACAATGTTTTTTTTAATACTTTTGCAATATAAATCATGCAATTTACTATTCTACAGATCACCTCATAGATATTCAGTATTGTTGGTGCCTTAGGGCTCAATGGCCTCGCATATTTAATAGTTGAACCTGTTAAAGCGAAGTTCCACCCAGAATTTTTTTTTTTTTTGGCAGCCACTCTTTTAATTCTAAATAGATGTAACCTATTGTTTCCTTGCTTTCAAAATGCCTAGTAATTACATGTATTTTTTATTCACAATTTCTTTCTCTCACTGCTGGACTTTTCCATTTTAGGTGAAGGCATCTGAAGCCCATCCTGGGTCTCCTGTCATCTCTTTCTGAAAGAAGTGCATGGTGGGCAACGATCTCGGTCCGCCTTAAATCGCGTCATTTCCTGTCTGGAAATAACACGATTTTACAGTACAGGGAAGCCCACTGACTCCTGGGAAATGATGAGTCACATTTCCCAGGAGGCCAGGCAAAGCAGGAAGTGAGGTGAAGAACCTAGGGCCTAAGAGGGGCAGATTACAAAGACCACCTAGCAACAAGCGACTTAGGGAGAGTATAAAAAATGTTTTTCCTTCAAAGGTAATAGGCAAAGGACTTGAATGATGTAAAAAAAAATTCTGGTTGGAACTCCGCTTTAAGTTATCTTTCTAGATGGACCTCTTCTATTCATTACCGTGCTGGTGGACTATAATGTATAGTTTTTCACCATTTTTTTTTACGTTTGGTCTTTCTATTTGCATACACCCATACTGGAGCTCCTAAACTGTTCAACCCCATTGTTATGATCCCTTTTATTTTATTTTATTTTTGTGTACCAACTTTACTGTGTATACAGAGCTACACTATATTACCAAAAGTATTGGGACGCCTGCCTTTACACGCACATGAACATGATCATCCCAGTCTTAGTTCATAAGGTTCAATATTGAGTTGGCCCACCCTTTAGCTATAACAGCTTTAACTCTTCTGGGAAAGAAAAAAAGAAAGAAAAAAAGAAGAAAGAAAAAAAGAAGAAAGAAAAAAAAAAAACGAAGGCACATTGTTGGTTTAACCAAAAATAGAAATAACCTATTACAGAAATTATTAGAAAACAGCTATAGCTGTCATATCTGAAACTTCCATTTAGTGATGTAGGCTGCTACTGTTTATCTCCTGGGCACTATGCAAGTTCTGGGGGAATAGCACATATCTTGCAGTCTCCAGTTCCAAATGGGAGCAAACTTTGCTGGATGAGTGTACCACAATATGAAAATGTAATATGTATATGTGCATTTGATTTCAAAAGTCCCTAGGGCACATTTTTTTTCCGAGGGTTTACTTTCACTTTAATATTATATGGAGTCATAGGTTTTTCCTTTGTTTTGCTTTGTTTTTTTTTTTGTACAGTCATTGCAGCTTTTATTGTGTGAATATTTATTTAAAGTAGAAATATGAATACTCAAAGTTCCGCTGTAGCCTGCCTTATATGACAGTTAACTCATTGAAGCAATATTCTATGTGATTAAAGAAATTTCTTTCAAAGAAAGGAACATAAAACAATAAAATCACACTTTAAAGTGTGTTTCCACTTTTGCAGCCAAATTGGATAACATCTACTTTATATTTCTCCTATGTCCCCATTCACATTGTATAACTTAAAGGATATGTAAACATTCGATTTTTTATACTTACCTCCTCTGTTGGTTTTGCACAAAGTGGCCCTGATTCTCCTCCTCTGGGGTTCCTCAGTGGCACTCCTGGCTCCTCCTCTTCTTGATTGTCCCATTGGAGAGCCGCTCTACCTCGGGGCACCCGTGTGGGCGCGCTCCCGTGTCCTGCTGCTGCGTCCATTGATACAGACAGCAGGACTCCTCCCCACCCCCCGGCCCCCACATCAGGCAATGGCTGCGCTGCTATCAATCTATCCAATCAGGACCGGAGACACCGGCTGGAGCTGGTGTGCTTGTCCCCATGGCTGGAAAGACTGGGTTCAGGTAAGTGAAAGGGGGGCTCTGGGGGGCAGCTGCATCACAGGAAGTTTTCACCTTAATGCATAGAATGCATTAAGGTGGAAAACCGTGAGGGTTTGCAACCCCTTTAAAGTGTTATTATACACACAACAGGAAAATCAGTCTGAAAGAGAAAGCCGCTTTTTAGTGCAGTATTTAAAAGATTTATTACAGGCACAGTGGGATTAAAAGCACTTACAAGAGAGTAAGAGGTCATAGGCATGTAATGATTAGTCCTCACGCAGATCGCTGTAACCCTCGTCTGTCTGGAGGAGAGAGAGAGACGCCCTGCAGCTGGCAGATTCCCTGGTGACGTGGATTAGCGAGGAGGGGAAGATGCGAGGAGGGGGCCTGGGTTCTGTAACCAAGCTGGAAGGCACGTGGCTGATGTAACATCAGGGGAAGGCAGTGGGCGGTAACGTGTTTCAGAGCATGCATGGCTCCTTCGTCAGACCTATGCCCATGTTTGCCCAGTGGGCTTATGAGAGGTGAGGGGGAGGTGGGGGAGAGGGGAGAGGGGAGAGGTTGGCGTCTGATGATAGGCTGGGTGAAAGAGGGGCGGAGTGTAGACCTGTTGATTGGATGGATTTGGATCCAGAGTTATGTAGCTGAGACTCGATCGGGATGTAGTCTGTCAAGGGCATATATATATACATATAGATCATATCATGGAATGAGAGAGATTGGTGATGCAGGTCTGGGTGCAGCTCCGGGGCATTGGAAGGTGGTGAAGAATATATATAAGCCAGTGTTCATGGAATATAGTATTAATGTTAATATTAATATTAAAGTGCAGCATGCTGAACATGCGAGGGTTATGTTTAACCACTTCAGCCCCAGAAGGATTTCACCCTTTAGGACCAGAGCACTTTTTGCAGTACTGCGTTGCTTTAACTGACAATTGTGCTGTCGTGTGACGTTGTACCCAACCCAAAATGTGCGTCCTTTTTTCCCCACAAATAGAGCTTTCATTTGGTGGTATTTGATCCCCTCTGCGTCATTTCTGATCACCGCTATAAGCAAAAGAAGAGTGACAATTTTGAAAAAAAAACAATATTTGTTACTTTTTGATAAAATACATATCCCAAAAAAAACAAAAAAAAACATTTTTTTTCATTGGTTTTGGCTGATTTATATTCTTCCTCATAATTTTAATTTAGAAAAATCGCAATCTGTGTTTATTGATTGGTTTGCTCAAAAGTTGCCACGTTTACGAATGATGAGAATTCATTTATAGGGTTTTTATTTATTTATTTTTTTTTACTAGTAATGGCAGCGATCTGCGATTTTTATCAGGACTGTGATATTTCAGCGGACAAGTTGGACCATTTTGACACTTTTTTTGGGACCATTGGCATTTATACAACGATTATGGCTATGAAAATGCATTGATTACTGTGTAAATGCCATTGGCAATGAAGGGGTTAACCTGCAGGGGGAACTCTAAGGGTTAACTGTGTTCCCTCAGTGTGTTCTAACTGTATGGGGGCTGGTCTGGCTGTGGGAGGGGAGTGATCATGGCAACCATATACAGGGAGCCTGTGATCACATCCCTTCCCCCTCTGTCAGAATGGAGATCCGTGCTTATATACACGGACCTCCGTTCTGTCGCTCCGGGGGGGGGGTGATCGCAGGTAACCAGCGGACATCGAGTCTGCTGCACCCACTCCCTGGCCCCCCGACCCCTGCCTCCGGCGGCGCACGCACTCTCACAATACTCATTATTGCGGCCACCGTCAGGTGACGGCGTTTCGCAATAAGGAGCCAAGTTGTCGCCGTCAAGCCACGGCGGCCGGTCGGCAACTGGTTAAATTGATGGATGTTGGTTTCATAAAGGGTCAGAGTCATGTGACATATTAAGCACATTAGATTTAGTGTTTGTCTGATCTTAATGGTCCCGGAAGGGACAGACAGGGTTAGAGCAGGATCAGCACAATGTAACAGCATAATGAGATGGAGATGTACATATATGTATGTATATATATATTTATATCTATATATATATATATGTACCTGTCCATACATACATATAGGGGGGATAGATTACAACCAAAGCTACTTCGTTGGGTGATGAAGGAAGTCAAGTACATTTGATGTTGAATGGAAAATGTTAAGTAAATTCGATGTTGAATGGAAAATGTTATGTACGTTCGATGTTGAATGTCAAGTATGTTCAATGCTGAAAGAAAAAGGTTGGCACATTTGATGTTAAGTGGGAAAAACAAGGTATATATGAGTACCTGTCCATACATATATATAGGGGGAGAGATTATAACCAAAGGTACTTTGTTGGGCCATCATGTGTATAGTGATAAAGGAAGTTAAGTACATTAGATGTAAAATGTTGAGTATATTTGATGTTGAATGGCTACTGTTAAGTACATTCCATGTTGAAAGTCAAGTTCGTTTGATGCTGAGTGAAGAATGGAATTGTTCACAGTGAATTGTGAATTGTACCTCACCTGTCCAGGTGTGTGTGTTTGGCAAATGCAAGGATCGCAGTGGATGTTAATGATGTATGAGGATATCATATCTCAGTTCTAGAGTATGGTGTTTATTTCTATTTCCTTGTTTATACCTCCTGGTGAGAGTACGTCCAGGGCATATATCCAGTATGTTTCCCTTTGACAGAGACGTTGAAATGGAGGATAGAGGTGTACAATGATTGGACGTCTAGGGAGAGCCAGGAGTGAGTAGGTTCCTATCGATATGGGCCTAGTAACTCGAGCAGGTGTATTCCATCTTTGATGCAGGATTGTAAGTTAGATACGAGCAGTTGCAGGAAGTAGTCCACGTATTGGGAGAACCCACTTGTGATACTGTTCATGCATCAAAAGTAATCCACTTCACCACCCAGTTCCACAACACACACAGAAACATGGAACACATAGTAAACAAGCACTGGCCCATACTACTGCAAGATCCTCACCTGAAAGATAGCATACCAACAAAACCAAAATACTCCTATAGAAAAGCCCCAACATAAAAGGGAAAATAGCACAGAGTAAACTCAAAACCAATCCCACTTTCCATTCAGCATCAAACATACTTGACATTCAACATCGAATGTACTTAAGATTGGCCATTCAACATCCAATATACTCAACATTTTACATTGAATGTACTTGACTCCCTCTATCACTATACACATGATGGCCCAACGAAGTACCTTTGGTTATAATCTATCCCCCTATACAGTTGTGCTCATAAGTTTACATACCCTGGCAGAATTTATGATTTCTTGGCCAAATGCCATTGCAGGACTGGATGAAAGATGCAAGGGTCTGTCAGGAGTCCAGAAACTCATTGACCTTTTATATACACACACACACACTATTTAAAAGCAAACAGATCACAGGTGAGGGTGGTTACCTTTAATAGATATTCAACCCCCTTTGTGTCAACTTGTGTGCATGTTATCAGACCAAAATCACCAGGGTATGTAAACTTTTGATCAGGGTAATTTGGGTAGTTTCTGTTGTCATTATGATTTAAAAAGAGTTGATTGATAATAATTGGCTTCAGCCAAACACTAACCATGAGTGAAAGACAAGTTTTGTGTTATCATTCATATTCTCTGAAAAATGGCCAAGAAATCATAAATTCTGCCAGGGTGTGTAAACTTATGAGCACAACTGTATATATGTATGGACAGGTACTCATATGTGAATAGACAATGTAAGACAATGGAATGAAGTAATTAACCAGAATAATAAGGTGGTGTTCCCTTTAAATCTCCTATATATGCCTCCAGCCTTCGATACACCAACTCAGCAACATGTTAAGAAAACACATATGCCTCCCATTGTGTAAACCAGTAAAACATAAGCCTTTATTTAAAAGTAGAGAGACTCTCACATTTAACATCTTTAAAACTGTGCATCAAACAATGTAATACTCAGCGTGGTATGGTGTTTCATATCACTAACGGTTACAGGACCCCTACGCGTTGCGTCACATCACGTGACTTCATCAGGGAAACTGGATTGGTCGTTCTATGCTGTATTTATACACCATACACAGGAAATATATTGGCCGCCATTTTGTTAAAGCCAGGTTCAATTTGTCTGTCGGCCATTTTTGATGTGACTTATGATGAACGGCTGTACGCTAGAAAACTCA
This sequence comes from Glandirana rugosa, assembly GCA_018402905.1. Classification (NCBI taxonomy): domain Eukaryota; kingdom Metazoa; phylum Chordata; class Amphibia; order Anura; family Ranidae; genus Glandirana; species Glandirana rugosa. The sequence goes on along the minus strand of BLSH010438500.1, from coordinate 1,570,132 downwards.
AGTAATAGTACTGGTGGCCATTTTATTGTGGATATTAAAGGACATAAGGTCTTTACACAGGTGATATCTAGTCCATAATATGAGCAGGTGGATGCTGTCCGTCTGCCATGCGTTGAGTGATGTTTCCCATGTACATAATGTATAATAAGTCATAATGGAAATGGGTAAAGAGATATTCGCAGGCGATTTATAACTGCGAGCTATATATGTGTAGATGACGTGTTGTTGTCATGATCTACATAAAATGAAAGTAAATAAAATAAACATAAAAATAAATCAAATAAAATGGAAATAAAACAAAAATAAAAATAGAAATTAAATTAAATGAAAATAAAAATAAACATGAATAAAATTAAAAATAAAATAAAAATAATTATAAACTAAATAAATGAAAAATGGAAAATACAAAACAAAATACAAAAAAAATAAAAAAAACAAATTCAGTAATCACTAGGAAAACAATTTTAGTTGAACTCTACATTCAAGCCTTCGGGAGTCAGAGCGACTCTTTTTGGCTCAGTGTTCTTATTTTATGACTCCCTCTCCAGTGTCTCTTATATTTCTCAATGCCCCAAAAATTTAAATCCGCTGGATTTTTGTTGTGTACTTGTGCAAAGTGTCTAGATATGCTATGTTTTTGAAAAGTTATTTTTATATTTTGTATGTGTTCTTGAATTCTAGTTTTTAAGGCTCGTTTGGTTCGTCCTACATATTGTAGGTGAAAAGTGCATTCTAAAATGTACACTACTCCTTCTGTGCAGTAATTAATGAAGTTCTTACTCTGTAGTCTTCTATTCCTGTACAATTTAGTCGCAATCTCATTAGTTGGCCTTCCGGGATGTTAAATATCCAAGGTTTAAATTGTCAGCTATTGACCGATAGATGGCTGTTTCTATCTACCTTTTTGCCAAGAACAAGATTACCGAAGTCCTTTTTTAGAGAACCAGACTCCACAAAGGACACAGAGAGAAGAAAGAACAAGAAGAAGTGTCGAAAGAAGAGGGGATGCAGAGCAGGAACGCGTACACAAAATAAGAAAAAAAGCGGTAAGGAACTCACCCGAGAAGAATTACAAGTCCTAGATAAAGGTCTTAAACAAGCCCCAGTAAAGAATCTGAATAAATTTGACACATATCTGTATTCAAAAATACATTAGGACCTTAAACATCAAGAAATATATGCTGAGTAACAAACAAGGAAAACCACTAAAAGGAGCACCTAATACTACTGAGGTACAACACAGTACATTAAATAAGAAGTCCTTATTTAATCCTCCAGTGCATGATAATCAACACATTGATGTTTTCAAAAAATTAGTGCTGAAAGATTTGGAGGAAATGAAGGTGAAAAATATACCAGAATCTACACATACCATAAAATGAATAGAGTCTAATGGAGAGAAAGAATATTGCGATACGCCCTGGGGACAAGGGTGGGGTTGAGTAATTCAATTCAAAAAAGTACCATAAGGAAATAATGAGACAAAAATACATATATAAGACTTACTGGAAACCCCACTATACAGTATCAGAAGGAACTTGAAAAAGTGGTTCACTTAGGAATTAAAATAAACATACTTAACAAAAAGAAAGCAAAATACCTTGTCCCGGAAGCCTGCAGAATGCCCATCTCATTTACAGTCAGAATAGGCCAGTACAATGATAATTTCATACAACCAGCAATTCAAGAAACAAAGGCCTACCTTAGGGATACTAAGCATGTATTGCAACTGATGGATGACTTACCATTATTACATGGAGAAACCATACTAGCCACTGCTGATGTTGCATCTTTATAATAATAATGATAATAAAAAACTTTATTTTATATCGCACCTTTAAAGGTGGCTTCTCAAAGCCCTTTACAAGGAAAACACAAGAAATACCCAGGATAACAGGAAATACAGAGGATAATATAACATAAGGGATAAGGGACAATTAAGTGAAAGCTTGTCTAAAAAAAAAAAAATTTGATTTGATTTGAATGAGTTTAGATAAGATGACTCTGACATTCTTAGGAAGTGAATTCCATAGCTTTGGAGCATAGTAGGAGAAGGATCGGTCCCCCATTGAGTGTAGGTGAGTAGGGGGGATACACAGTAGACCATAATTTGAGGAGCGGAGGTTACGAGTGGGGGGGGGGAGTAAGTTGAAAAAAGTTCAGAGAGATAATGGGGTGCTAAGCCGTGAAGAGCCTTGTAGGTGAGCAAGAGAATGTTAAAGTCTATGCAAAACCTGACAGGTAGCCAGTGCAAGGACTCCAGGATAGGGGTAATATGATCACTTGTACCAGACATAGTCAGGATTCTGGCTGCAGAATTTTGAAAATATTGGAGCCGATTTATGATGGATTTAGGTACACCAGCAAGTAGAGCATTGCAGTAGTCAAGTCGGGAGAACACAAATGTATGGATCGGCTTTTCAGCTACAGTGTATGATAGCATGGGATGCAGCCGAGCAATGTTTCTCAAGTGGAAAAAAGATGTTCTGACAACAATTTGTACATGTGGCTCAAAGGTGGTGTTCCCTTTTGACTAGCATCAAATATCACCCCTAAATTTTTCAATTTGGACTGAAGCTCAAGTACAGTGCCATCTATAGATAATCTATTTGGACTGGCCTTATGTAATCGATGGGGGGTGCCAATAAGAATGACTTCAGTCTTGTCACAGTTTAATTGAAGGAAATTATGGGCCATCCAAGTTTTTATATCATTAATACAGTTAGATAGGAGAGAAGCAGCCAAAGTAAAATCTGGTTTAGTGTGGATGTTTATCTGAGTGTCATCAGCATAGAGGTGATACTTGAGCCCATGTGATCTAAGCAGTTGGCCAAGTGGAAACATGTATATGCTATACACAATAATACAACATAATCAAGCACGTGAAGCAACCAAATGGCTTTTAAGAAAACACACCAAATTGATATGCAAACAACGGAATTATCTGATTAAATGCATCAAGTTCTGCCTTAAATTTAATTATTTATGGTATAACCAAGGATATTACAAAAAGACAACAGGCATAGCCATGGTAGCTAAATTTGCTCCCAGCATAGCAAATGCCTTTATGGCCCAGTGGGAAGAGGAAATCATCCATCAAAATAGACCTACATAACTGATCTTCTATAGAAGATTCATTGAGGATTTAATCTTAGCATGGATTGGCAATATGGAATCTCTAGAAAGCTTCTTGATCACCCTTAATAACAATGAAAAAAATATACGCCTCACATGGAATATTAGTAAAAAAAAAGTAGACGTTCTGGACTTGGAGATTAAAACAGGGTGTAATGGACTTACTACAAAGACACACTTCAAAAAGGTAGATAGAAGCAGCTATCTATCGGTCGATAGCTGCCATTTAAAACCTTGGATATTTCACATCCCGCAAGGCCAACTAATGAGGTTGCAACAAAATTGTACGGAAATAGAAGACTACAGAATACAAGCAGAATCAATGGGCAAAAGATTCATTGATAAAGGTTATGACCAAGGCTTTATACAAAAACAAATCCAACAAGTGGCTAGTATGGAGAGAATACTGATGATTAATGGAAACAAAAAGAAAACAGGCAAAATACAAGAGAACCCACCTCTAGTCCTTGGCTATAATATTCAGTACAAACAAGTAGAAAAATTTATAAAAAAGATACTGGCATATTATGAAAGCTGACAAATACTTACAAAGTATATTACCAGAAAGGCCAACCTTCATCTACAGACGAGCCCCTACGCTAAGGGACAAGATTGTACAAAATTTGACTGAACCCCCACCTAGTAGAAACCTTACCTTCTACACAGGCAAGGGATTTTATCCTTGTAAGCATTGTAACCTATGTGGAAACACTAACAAACCTAACAGAAAAAAAATGAAATTCACCAGTACGACCATGGGACAAACGTATCAGATAAAGAACTTCATTAATTGCTGCACAGAAGGAGTAATGTACATTTTAGAATGCACTTATCACCTACAATATGTTGGATGAACCAAAAGAGCCTTAAAAACTAGAATTCAAGACCACATACAAAATATAAAAAAGGGTTTTCCAAAACATAGCGTATCAAGACACTTTGTACAAATACACAACAAAAATCCAGCGGATTTAACTTTTTGGGGCATCGAGATATATAAGAGACACTGGAGAGGGAGCCATAAAATATGAACCCTGAGCCAAAAATAGTCACACTGGATAAACTCTTTAAAGACCCTGACTCACGAAGGCTTGAATGTAGATTTCTACTTAAATTAATTAAAATATTTTCATTTTTATTTTTATTCATGTTTATTTTAATTTAATTTAATTTTTATTTCTATTTTATTTTTATTTCAGTTTTATTTCCATTTAGTTTTATTTTATTTATTTTTATTCTTATGTTTATTTTATTTATTTTTATTTATTTTTTGTAGATTATGACAACAACCCGTCATCTACACATATATAGCTTGCAGTTATAAATTGTGAATATTCATCTTGAGCTTGCTACATATTTGCTTGCTGGACCTCTGAGCAAGTGGACCTTGACTAAGTGGTGAGTTAAAAAACAGAGTTTAAAACAGGAGATTATGACAGGAATCTTCAAACCTGTAAGTAACATCTGAAATTTCCTGTTATTAGTGTTGTTGTATCTGGGAAAATGTGTGCTAGCAGGATTGAAGGTTTTGTACAGTGCACAGTGTGCCGCATGTATGCAACTATGGAGCAACAGCTCCAGGATGGATACCGCTGCGACAGATGTGAGCAGGTTGCCCTTCTGGAAGCTCACATTAGAGATCTGGAGGGGCAAATTGCAACGCTGGACAGAGCCGTCAACCTTGAAAGGGGTCCTCTGCTCACTGAGCAGTTGGCTAGTAGGGTTAAGGGGGAGGGTGGAGGGGTAAGTAAGGATTATAAGGTCGGTAGATGGGTTAATACAGTTAGAGGGAGTGGTAGGGGCTCACAGAAAAGGAAGGCCAGTCCTGGGTTTGAGCACCCTAACAGATTTGCCAATTTGAGTAAAGATGTGTGGGTGGCAAACTCAGAGGTGGCAGCCCTGGATGTCACTGCTCCCCCTAACATCCGGGAGAGCAGCCCATCTAGTAGGGGTGGTAGGGGTAGTGCAGGTAGGCCTAGACAGTTGGTGGTAATTGGGGATTCTATAATTAGAAGGACTGATAGAATAATTTTTCGCCAGGATCGCCTCAACCGAATGTTTTGCTGTCTCCCTGGTGCCAGGGTTCGGCATGTGGTGGACTGGGTTGATAAATTACTGGGAGGGGCTGGGCATGACCCAGCTGTCTTGGTCCACATTGGAACCAATGACAGAATAGATGGAAGGTGGAGGCTCCTTAAGAACCAATTTAAAGAATTAGGTTGCAAGTTTAAAGGAAGGACCTCCAAGGCAATATTCTCTGAAATATTGCCTGTGCCATGCGCAGCACAGGAAAGGCAGGGGGAGATTAGAGCCCTGAATGCATGGCTAAAGACCTGGTGTAAGGAGGAGGGCTTTGGGTTTTTAGAGCACTGGGCTGACTTTTCATTGGGGTGCAACCTATATGCTAAAGATGGTCTGCACCTAAATGGAAGGGGGTCTGTTGTGCTAGGGGAGAGGTTTATGGAAAGGCTGGAGGAGTATTTAAACTAGGATTGAGGGGGGAGGCTGCATTAGATTATAATGGGGTAGACAGGTCAGACAGGGGTCAGCCCCTATTGGTGGGTGGAATGAGGAAAGATGGGGGAAGGGCAAAGAAAGATGATATGAAGGTTCCCATGTTACAATCAACCATTGGAAATGGTACTGTTTGTGCTAAAATTAAAAATATGCAAGATACATGTGCAAAATGTGACAGTGAATTAAAGTGTTTGTTCACCAATGCCAGGAGTCTGCCAAGCAAAATAGGTGAGTTGGAAGCTCTGGTGCATGAGGAGAACTATGATTTGATTGGTATAGCTGAATCTTGGCTTCATTCTTCACATAACTGGGCTATTAATATTCCTGGCTATGCTCTCTTTCGGAAAGATAGGCTAAAACGGAGGGGTGGTGGTGTCTGTCTCTATGTGAGAAGTGATCTCAAAGCGAGTGTGAATGAGGACCTAGTTGATGGAGAGTTTGATGAGTCTGAAGCATTATGGGTAGATCTGCATATGGGTGTGCGCACTACAAAGGTTATCATTGGAGTTTCTTATAGACCTCCCAGTGTTAAAGAGGAGGTGGAGACTCTGCTCCTTGCACAGACAGAAAGAGCTGCAAGGGCTGGGACAGTGATAATAATGGGGGATTTTAACTACCCGGAAATTAACTGGAGTAATGGCACTGCTGGGACAGCTAAAGGGCAAAAATTTATAGACCTATTACAGGACAATTTTATGGTCCAGTTTATTGAAGCCCCAATTAGGAATGATGCTTTGCTGGACCTGGTAATCTCAAACCATGCAGAGCTTATTACCAATATTCATATAAAAGAACATCTGGGTAACAATGACCATAACATGATTTCATTTAATGTAAGCTGCAAGCAACAAACACAACGGGAAAAGGTAAAAACACTTAATTTTAAGAGAGCAAATTTTACAAAGATGAGGGCTGCTCTCCAGGACTTAGACTGGGAGGGAATATTGGCATCAATGAACACAGAACAGAAATGGGCATTTTTTTAAAAAAACTGTATGCAAACTCACTGCAAAGTATATTCCTATGGGCAATACATTTAAAAGGCTAAAAAGAAAACCTATGTGGCTCACGGCCAAAGTTAAAAAAGTTATAAATGATAAGAAAAGAGCATTTAAAAAATATAAAAATGAGGGAACACTATCATCTTTTAAATGTTACAAAGATTATAACAGAATATGTAAAAAGGAAATCAAGGATGCAAAAATTCACAACGAACGACAGATTGCAAAAGATAGTAAGACAAACCCCAAAAAATTCTTCAAATATATTAATAGTAAAAAGGTCAGGTCTGAGCATGTAGGCCCTTTACAAAATAATCTAGAGTGCGTGACTGGGGACAAAGAGAAGGCAAACTTATTAAATACTTTCTTCAGCTCTGTGTATACAAAGGAGCATGGGGGGGCTCATGTCCACGTCGGGGTTGGTAGTGACACAGCCCCAAATGATCCACAATGGCTCAAAAGGGAAATGATCTATAAGTATTTAGACAGAATAAAGGTAGATAAAGCACCTGGACCAGATGGCATACATCCACGGATCCTAAAGGAATTGAGCTCTGTCATTTCAAAGCCATTGTATCTCATTTTTAGGGACTCCTTAATGACTGGAATAGTACCACTGGAGTGTAGGGCCAATGTGGTGCCCATATTTAAAAAGGGATCAAAGTCTTTACCAAGTAACTATAGACCTGTTAGTTTAACTTCTATAGCTGGGAAGATACTGGAGATTTTAATAAAAGACCACATAGATGAGTTCTTGTTGGATAAAAAGATTTTAAGCAACAGACAGCATGGATTCATGAAAGACAGAAGTTGTCAAACAAAGCTGATTTCTTTTTATGAGGAGGTAAGTAAAACCTTGGACAGAGGGGTGGCTGTGGACGTGGTATACTTGGATTTTGCAAAAGCGTTTGACACCGTTCCCCACACACGGCTAATGTGTAAGGTAAAGTCTACAGGCTTGGAAAGATCAATTTGTAAATGGATAGAAAACTGGCTAAAACACAGAATTCAGAGAGTAGTGGTTAATGATTCTTATTCTGAATGGTCTAAGGTTATCAGTGGTGTACCCCAAGGTTCAGTGTTGGGACCCTTACTTTTCAATATATTTATAAATGATATAGGGTCTGGGATTAAAAGTACCATTTCAGTGTTTGCAGATGACACCAAGCTATACAGTGGAATAACGTCCTTGCAGGATGTCTCCAACTTACAAACAGACCTCAATGCACTGTCTAATTGGGCGACTGTGTGGCAAATGAGGTTTAATGTTGATAAATGTAAAGTAATGCACTTGGGGTCTAAGAATATGCATGCATCGTACATACTAGGGGGAGTACAGCTGGGGGAATCCATAGTGGAGAAGGATCTGGGGGTTTTGGTAAATCATAAGCTTAATAATGGCATGCAATGCCAAGCTGTGGTTTCCAAAGCAAGCAAAATCCTTTCTTGTATTAAGAGAGGTATGGACTCCAGAGATGGAGACATTATTTTGCCCCTGTACAAATGATTAGTAAGACCTCATCTGGAATATGCAGTTCAGTTTTGGGCACCAGTTCTCAAAAATGATATCGGGAAACTGGAGAAAGTGCAGATAAGGGCAACCAAACTAATAAGAGGCATGGAGGAGCTCAGCTATGAGGAAAGATTAGAGGATCTGAATTTATTCTCTCTTGAGAAGAGGAGATTAAGGGGGGATATGATCAACATGTACAAGTATATAAGTGGTCCATATAGTGAACTTGGTGTTGAGTTATTTACTTTAAGGTCATCACAAAGGACAAGGGGGCACTCTTTACGTGTAGAGGAAAAAAGATTTCATCTACAAATATGGAAAGGTTTCTTCACAGTAAGAGCTGTGAAAATGTGAAATAGACTCCCTCCAGAGGTGGTTTTGGCCAGCACGGTTGATTGCTTTAAAAAAGGCCTGGATTCTTTCCTTAATGCAAATAATATAACTGGGTACTAACATTTTTAGGTAAAGTTGATCCAGGGTGAATCCGATTGCCTCTCGGGGAATCAGGAAGGAATTTTTTCCCCCTTTATAGCAAATTGGATCACGCTTTGCTGGGGTTTTTTGCCTTCCTCTGGATCAACTGTGGGTGAAGGATTGTATATGGGATTATTTGGTTTTATATATATATATATATATATATATATATATATATCTATATCTATATATATATATAGATATATATATGTATATATCTATATATATATATATACATACAGTGCCTTGCGAAAGTATTCAGCCCCCTTGAACTTTGCGACCTTTTGCCACATTTCAGGCTTCAAACATAAAGATATAAAACTGTAATTTTTTTGTGAAGAATCAACAACAAGTGGGACACAATCATGAAGTGGAACGAAATTTATTGGATATTTCAAACTTTTTTAACAAATAAAAAACTGAAAAATTGGGCGTGCAAAATTATTCAGCCCCTTTACTTTCAGTGCAGCAAACTCTCTCCAGAAGTTCAGTGAGGATCTCTGAATGATCCAATGTTGACCTCAATGACTAATGATGATAAATAGAATCCACCTGTGTGTAATCAAGTCTCCGTATAAATGCACCTGCACTGTGATAGTCTCAGAGGTCCGTTTAAAGCGCAGAGAGCATCATGGAGAACAAGGTACAGCCCAGGCAGGTCTGAGATACTGTTGTGGAGAAGTTTAAAGCCGGATTTGGATACAAAAAGATTTCCCAAGCTTTACACATTCCAAGGAGCACTGTGCAAGCGATAATATTGAAATGGAAGGAGTATCAGACCACTGCAAATCTACCAAGACCTGGCCGTCCCTCTAAACTTTCAGCTCATACAAGGAGAAGACTGATCAGAGATGCAGCCAAGAGGCCCATGATCACTCTGGATGAACTGCAGAGATCTACAGCTGAGGTGGGAGACTCTGTCCATAGGACAACAATCAGTCGTATACTGCACAAATCTGGCCTTTATGGAAGAGTGGCAAGAAGAAAGCCATTTCACCAAACACACCAAACATGTGGAAGAAGGTGCTCTGGTCAGATGAAACCAAAATCGAACTTGTTGGCAACAATGCAAAACGTTATGTTTGGCGTAAAAGCAACACAGCTCATCACCCTGAACACACCATCCCCACTGTCAAACATGGTGGTGGCAGCATCATGGTTTGGGTCTGCTTTTCTTCAGCAGGGACAGGGAAGATGGTTAAAATTGATGGGAAGATGGATGGAGCCAAATACAGGACCATTCTGGAAGGAAACCTGATGGAGTCTGCCAGGGGCGTTGCTAGGTCTACAAAAGATCTGGGGCTAGAGCCCATAACAGCAAAATAAAGAAAGTCATACGCTTGAGTGGGCATACACATGTATATAATATACATGTGTGTGTGTGTATATATATATATAGTTACATGCCTGAGTGTGGATTCCCCTTACATCAGGGTCCCCAGAGAGACATACCTGCTAATTGCAGAACTGCACCCACCCGGTAAGAGACTTGGGGCTATGGGCCCCAGACTCTGGGCTATAGCCCCAATAGCCACCCCCTAGCAACGCCCCTGGAGTCTGCAAAAGACCTGAGACTGGGAAGGAGATTTGTCTTCCAACAAGACAATGATCCAAAACATAAAGCAAAATCTACAATGGAATGGTTCACAAATAAACATATCCAGGTGTTAGAATGGCCAAGTCAAAGTCCAGACCTGAATCCAATCGAGAATCTGTGGAAAGAACCGAAAACTGCTGTTCACAAACACTCTCCATCCAACCTCACTAAGCTCGAGCTGTTTTGCAAGGAGGAATGGGCAAAAATGTCAGTCTCTCAATGTGCAAAACTGATAGAGACATACCCCAAGCGACTTACAGCTGTAATCGCAGCAAAAGGTGGGGCTACAAAGTATTAACTTAAGGGGGCTGAATAATTTTGCACGCCCAATTTTTCAGTTTTTTATTTGTTAAAAAAGTTTGAAATATGCAATAAATTTCGTTCCACTTCATGATTGTGTCCCACTTGTTGTTGATTCTTCACAAAAAATTACAGTTTTATATCTTTATGTTTGAAGCCTGAAATGTGGCAAAAGTTTGCAAAGTTCAAGGGGGCCAAATACTTTCGCAAGGCACTGTATATATAAATGTTTTTTGTTTTTTTTTGGTTGAACTGGATGGACTTGTGTCTTTTTTCAACCTGACTAACTATGTAACTATGTAATATATCTGTAAATATATCTTTACCCATATCCATTATGACATACTATACATTACTTACATGTGAAGCATCACTCGAGGCACAGCAGACCGGCAACATCCCTCTGTTTATATTATGGACATTTAATCCCCATAGATATCACCCGTATAAAGAACTTATGTCCTTTAATATACACAATAAAATGGCCACAGTCGTTCATCATAAGTCGCATCAAAAATGACAAAATTAACCTGGCTTCAAAAAAATGGTGGCCAATATATTTCCTGTGTATGGGGTATAAATACAGTCTAGAACGACCAATCTGGTTCCCCGGGAGAAGTCACGTGACATGACGCAACGCGTAGGGCTCCTGCAAATGGATGTGATGTGAAATATCATACCACGCTGAGTATTACATTGCGTGATGCACAGTTTTCAAGATTTTAAATGTGAGAGGCTTATATTTTACTGCTTTACACTATGGGAGGCATATGTGTTTTATCTTAACATGTTGCTGAGTTGGTGTATCGGAGGCTGGAGGCATATATAGGAGATTTAAAGAGAACACCACCTTATTATTCTGGGTGATTACCTTATTCTATTGAAGAGTATTGGAGTATATTCGCAATTCCTCTATTGAAAGTGGAGTTAACTGGAGTACCTGGAAGCCCTATGGGCATTTCTACTAAGGCTTATATGAGCCTTGCATGAGGTGAGAGTTTTGTGAGCACAGAGGTTTGCACAGAGGTGGAATTGCAAGTACTGTGATCGTATAAGAGTACATGTGATTGTCACTGAATCAGAAGAGGAGATTTGACATATATTTGGATTGCATTTCTTATATATATTTTGTTCACTTTTGAGAGTGGCACTTTAAACTTTATTTTCTTTTTCTTTTCAAGAATTTTATTATGATTTTGACACAGAATAATAACAAAGTACCGCCACATTGCGATAAACAACGATAATAACATATCAGCAACAAAACACTAAGGGCAATTAACAAGAGGCAAGTAACAGTGTCTGAGAATACAGTATGGACAAACCCTTTTAAACAGTTATTGAAAGAGGGGGGTCTTGTGATACAGGTATATGCACAAATCATTAAGTCTAGGGTAAGGAGCAGTAGTTCAGTTATTTTTGAGTCATTTCTAAAACTATTGGTATACCATACAGTCAATAGGATATATCATGGTTGCAACCTCATCCCATCATATGTTACTATACAAAGAAATTCCCCCCACAGAAAGGGACTTTAAATAGGTTAAGCAACCACTGTTTTATGTAAAAACAATAATTTATTACATCAAAAAGATCAATGAATAAAGACCGCACATAAACAAATGAAAAATTGTCAGAATGGTCACATAAAAAACATTAACATTAAAAGTGTTCATGTTGGTATTGCACCAGTGTTGCCTTAAAAAGGTGTTGATTGAGGAGGCACAGTTGATGGGCCGCAAGGAATGCGGTTTACCCTCCGCGATAGAATGCGGTTACCCGACATATATGTTTCGAAGCCTTCACACCCTTCATCAGGGGTAACTGTGCAACAGATTATGGAAACCAAATATGTGTTGTAGTAGGATACTATTGGTCTTCACTGTTGTTTTTTTTTTTTTTCCTCTCTGGTTTTCGCTGCCCACCCCATTTACTCACACTTTAAAGCAAACAATAGTTTTTTTCTTCTTTTTCTCTGTTTTGAATATGCATATACACAGAGAGCTATCCTATTAAAATTACAGGGTCGGCGGGGATAAAGAGACGCATATATTTGGGACCGCGGGCAGATCCCCTCGGTTACCCCACCAAAAAGGACATAACTGATTGGCCTCTCTTGTTTTGACCCCATTTCTCTCCCTTCCCTCTGGACATCTACATATACAATTGTTTTGGATATGGATCTGTGCATGCTGAATCTTTCATACTCATATGAATTTATTTGATAGCGCCATGGGCTGTGAAATCCTATATACCCTTGATATCCCTTATGGTTTTTGAGTATTTACACCCCTTTTTTGCCCCCCCTCCCTTTTTTTTTTTTTTTCTAGATCCATTGGAGGTTCTTCACCGATATTTTTGAATGCACCCACACGTGGTCCACTGACAAAGATCCGTCCGCCCATCTGTAGCAGTATCCATCTCTCCCCCCACAAATGTGGGGTATGTCTGTGATCATTACCAACCAGGTATTCTTTGAAATTTAATTAATTTTTACTTTACTCATGTGGTGGTGGCCTTCTGTGTCAGGCTATTGATTACCATACCAATATTGAATAAACAATTTTCAATATTTTCTCTATATATATAAATATTTTTTTTTCTTCTCTCGCCAACAGTGAAAACCAATAGTATCCTACTACAACACATATTTGGTTGCCATAATCTGTTGCACAGTTACCCCTGATGAAGGGCGCGAAGGCTTCGAAACATATATGTCGGGTAACCGCATTCCATCGCGGAGGGTAAACCGCATTCCTTGTGGCCCACCAACTGTGCCTCCTCAACCAACACCTTTCTAAGGCAACACTGGTGCAATACCAACATAAACACTTTTAATGTTAATGTTTTTTATGTGACCATTCTGACAATTTTTCATTTGTTTATGTGCTGTCTTTATTCATTGATCTTTTTGATGTAATAAATTATTGTTTTTACATAAACCAGTGGTTGCTTAACCTATTTAAAGTCCCTTTCTGTGGGGGGAATTTCTTTGTATAGTAACATTTCTAAAACTAGGTGTCAGGAAAGAACTGTTGCCCCGAGGACTGTGTGTGGGCGTACATAGTGTGTGCGCGTGCCTGTGCGCGCGTGTGCACTAATGGCATCAAACAGCCTATTTGAGCCAGCAGCACCCTGCAACCAGTGCTGTCCTATCTATAGCGTAACCGTGTTCCTGAGCAACCTGTTTATCTGATTGCCTGTTTCCTGTGACCTGGATTGTCTGCGACTTACCAACTATCTGCCTGCACCGACCCCGGCTTGTGACCCCGACTACTCTCTGCCTGCTGCTCTGTACCTTGCTGCCCACCTCCTGACAACCCGGCTTGTGACCCCGACTACTCTTCGCCTGCTCCTTCAGTACCGCACTGCCAGCCTCCTGACAAACCTGGCCTGCCTCTGACCATCCCTCTGCCTACTGCACGGGCTTCCAGCCCCTCTGCCGGTGACATCCAGTGCCCAACGGTGACCTATACCACACCTGCAGCAAGACTCTTGCACCAGCACCAGCCACCTTGTCAAGCCCTCATGCCACCCCGTACTAACAAACTCCCTGTTCCCACTTCCAGGGGTCCGCAAGTTGGGATAGTAAGAGAGGTTGTTCCCTGCACATCAGACTCCACCACCAGGTACGTGACAGTACAGGACAGCCATGCCTGAGTCTGTGCAGGGACCCTCTCCGACGGACGAAATCTGTCAACGTCTTACCGGCCTTACACAGGCCATCAAGACCCTGCAAGAGGGTTATAAACGATTGGAGGAATGTGTCCTGGAACTCCCATCTCCTATCTTGACAACGGTCACAGCTGGGATGTTCCCAGAACCCGAGGTCCCCACACCCGAGAGGTGCTCGGGGGATCGCAGCAAGTTTCGGGCTTTTCGTAGTGCGCGTGAATTATACTTCACCCTACAGCCACGCATGTGAGGTCCTGCCCGGCAAAGCAATGCAAATGCCTCCCCGTTGTCACAGCTGCTGCGCCAGTCACGCCCAGCAACCTGTCTCACATAGCAGTGTCTCTCTCGCTACAACTTCCTGGAGGGAACATTACAGTCTCCGCTATCGTGGATTCTGGAGCATTTAGTTGCTTCATAGACTTATTATTTGCTGCTATTCCACTGCAACCCAAGGTCCAAGCTTTGATGGTACACCTTGCTGACGGAAGGGCTCTAAAATCTGGTCAGGTCACCCATGAAATTGTTCCATTGTCAGCCACCATGGCTGATGGCCACCAAGAACTTCTCTGCCTGGATGCTATTGCATCACCTCTGTTCCCCATTATTCTTAGTCTGCCATAGCTACGGGCACACCATGGCAGCATTGAATGGGTCACAGGAAGAATGCAATTCCAATCTCCTTACTGCCTCCAACGCTGTCTGCCAGAAGCGCCTGATGCAACCTCTATTTTACTATGTCTGGATTCTGACCCTGAACCTGATACCTGCCAGTCTATTCCCCGGAGTACCATGCTTTCCAGGACGTTTTCAACAAAAAGGGAGCTGAGCTCCTCCCTCCTCATAGGCGCTATGATTGTCCCATCGAGCTCCTCCCTGGGGCTGAAATCCCTTTCGGAAGAATTTTCCCTTCAGAAACAGAACTGGAGCTAAACGCTCTCAAAATGTACCTTGATGAAAACTTAAAAAAGGGATTCATCCGGCCATCCACGTCACCCGCAGGAGTGGGCATCTTCTTCGTGGAAAAAAAAGACCACTCCCTACGGCCCTATATAGATTATTGGGAACTAAAAAACATCACGCTGGTACCCAAATTATTTCAGAGGCTGGGCACGGCCACTATCTTCACCAAGCTGGAGCTTCGTGGAGCCTATAACTTGGCCTGAATCCGGGAGGGTGAGGAATGGAAGACCACTTTTTGTACCTGGTTTGGCCATTTTGAAAACTTGGTGATGCCATTTGGGCTCTGTAATGCCCACGCTACATTCCAGCGCTTTGTTAACAATATTTTCAGATACTACCTCAACCTATTTGTTATCGTGTACTTGGATGAAATCCTGATTTTCTCCCCAACCTTGGAGGAGCACCTCCAACATGTCAAGTGTGTTCTAACCCAACTCTGTTAGCATGGGCCTTATGCCAAGCCCGAAAAATGTGTGTTCGAATGCCAGAGCATTCAGTTCCTGGGGTTTGTCATCTCTGTCTCTGGCATTGAGATGGACCCCCAGAAGGTTTCAGCCATCCTGGAGTGGCCGGTGCCGACCTACAAGGAGTCCAGTGTTTCATTGGATTTGCTAGCTTCTACCGGATATTTATTAAGGGGTTTTCTGCCATCGTGTCACCCATCACGCAGTTGACCAAACAGAACAACCGGTTTTGCTGGTCTCCCGAGGCACAGGCAGCATTTCAGACTCTCAAGAAGGTGTTCACATCTGCCCCGATTCTAAATCACCCTGACCCGACTCTCCCCTACGTCCTCGAGGCGGATGCTTCGGAAACAGCAGTGGGAGCAGTGCTTTCTCAAAGGCAAGGTACAAAGGCCCTGCTCCACCCCGTAGCCTTCTTCTCGCGCAAATTAACTGCACCCGAAAGGAATTATGATGTGGGGGACAGAGAGCTTCTGGCCATTAAGTCAGCACTTGAGGAATGGCGCTACCTCCTGGAAGGAGCTACACACCCGTTCTTGGTCTATACCGACCACAAGAACCTAGAATACTTGCAAGCAGCTAAAAGACTGAAGCCCCAGCAGGTCAGATGGGCACTCTTCTTTTCTAGGTTCTCCCTGCACATCACGTACAGGCCAGGGTCAAAGAACACAAAACTCGATGCGCTTTTGCGCATGTTCAGCATACCCGGAGATCCTATACCTCCCGACATGATACTTCCCTCCGGAAACTTTCTACTGTTGCAGGAAAATTTATTGGCACAAATCAAGCGGGCTTCAACTGGGAATACCAAACTCTTGGACACCACTTTACAGGGGCTACTCTGGCACAACAACAAAATCTTTGTGCCCGAGGAACTATGCGCAGAGGTACTCGAGCAATGCCCCGATTGTTTATCATGTTAGCAGCATCGATTTCTTACCTTATAAAATTACAGCAGACCGTGGCCATCTTCTGTGTGGGCATCCTGAAGCCAGAGTGTATCTCTTCCTGTATTCCCTTCTGTCTCTCTTCACATAATGCACCTGCAAATCTCGCACATGCTCTGTGCTGTGTAAGCTGTGTAATGGCTTGTGGGTCAGGTTTCCATAGCAATGGCAGGGTTACAGGAAGTTCCCACCTCTTAGCTGTGTAAACCTATTTAACTCCTCCATGAAGCAGGAAGTTTCATAGCATGGTAATTACAAACATTTCATGCACAGGTGATTATTTCATTTTAAAAATTGTATGTCACCAAACCCCACTGGCACATGCATATTAAAAAAAGCTAGTAAAGCATTATACAATGGCAAACATTATAGGTAACATGAGATAATGGCATTACTCAAAGAGACGATAGAATAAAATAATGTATTTCTTTGTGAAAAAAACAATCATAATTGCCATGCTGCCCGCATAAAAATTGCACACATCATACTGTCTCCATTAACCACTTACCAACCGGGCCTGTTTTTTGGGTTCGGTGTTTACAAGTTAAAAACTGTGTTTTTTGCTGTAAAATTACTTAGAACCCCCAAACATTATATATTTTTTTTCTAACACCCTAAAGAATAAAATGGCGGTCATTGCAAAACTTTATGTCACACCGTATTTGTGCAGCGGTCTTCCAATTGTGCTTTTTTTTAAATAAATTCATTTTTTTTAGTTAAAAAATAAGAAAACAGTACAGTTACATTTTTTTCCATATTGTGAAAGATAATGTTACACCGAGTAAAATGATACCCAACATGTCATGCTTCAAAATTGCGTCCGCTCGCGGAATGGCGACAAACTTTGCAACTTAAAAATCTCCATTGGCGACGTTTAAGAAATTCTACAGGTTAGCAGTTTTGCATTACAGAGGAGGTCTAGAGCTAGAACTATTGCTCTCATTCTAATGATCGCGGCGATACCTCAGATGTGTGGTTTGAACACCGTTTTCATATGTGGGCGGGACTTGCGTATGCGTTCGCTTCTGCACGCGAGCTCAGCGGGACGGAGCGCTTTAAATTTTTAATTTTTTTTAAATTATTTGTTTTGCTTTTTACTTTTTATTTTTACACTGTTCTTTTTTTAAAAAAAAAAATTGATCACTTTTATTCCTATTACAAGAAATGTAAACATTCCTTGTAATAGAAAAAAGCTTGACAGGACCTCTTAAATATGAGATCTGGGGTCAAAAAGACCTCAAATCTCATATTTACACTAAAATGCAAAAAAAAAAAAATTTGAAAAAAATCCCATCCAAAAAAAACGGGCCCTATAAGACCATTGGGCGGACGTGACTTCTGATGTCATTTCCGCCCCGCCATGTTATGGAGCTGAGTGAGCGGCTTCAGCCGCTCACTCGGCTCACGGACACTGGGGGGAGAGGATCCGATCATCTCCGCCTCTGCCGGCAGGTCCGGTAAGCGGCGGAGATGACGGGAAAGCAGCGGGAGGGGTGGGGCACCTCTCCCGCCGCTGATAAAAGTGATCTTGCGGCGAATCTGCCGCTAAGACCACTTTTATCATGTGCAGAATCGTCTGCTGAAAAAAACGGTATCTCAATGGAGCCTGCAGCTGCAGGCACCATTCAGATATCACCACTCAAACCCAAGGACGTCAATGTATGTCCTTGGTCGTCAAGTGGTTAAAAGGGCTCCCATTATAATTGCCCCAGTCATAATTGACCCATCATTCCCATCATTCTGCCCCTGTCATAACTGCCCCTGTGATAATTGCCCCTGTCAATCTGCCCCATCATCATTGCCACATCATAATTGCCCTGTCATTCTGCCCCTGTCATAATTGCCACATCATAATTGCCCCGTCATCATTGCCCCATCATAATTGCCTCTGTCATAATTGCCCCATCATTCTGCCCCTGTCATAATTGCATCTGTCATAATTGCCCCCTTCATTTTGCCCCGTTATCATTGCCACATCATCATTGCCCCCTCATAATTGCCCCCATTTATAATGGACTATTTTCACCAGAATCGCCGTCTAAGCGGCGTTCTAGTGAAAATAGTCGCCGCCCTCTCCACGGGGTGGGG
>BLSH010438500.1:1523570-1533682 GCA_018402905.1 Glandirana rugosa | reverse complement strand
TGCAGGCTACCAAGTCAAGGGTGCTCAGTGCAGGTAGTGGCTACCTTGTGTTAAGCCAGAGAGGTCTTTGTGAATAAGACTTACCAAAGAATATGGGAAAATTATGCAGATCTCACACAGTAAAGCCTGGAGTCCTTTATCACCTAAACGAGCCAAGGTTCTACAGTTCTTACAACTGGGCCTAGGTTCAAATATGTTTAAAGTTCAAACTTCAGCCTTGTCTGCACTTACAGGGAGTCCTTAACCCTTTAGTGATGCAATTCTCAATAGGCTTGCATGAATTTGTATACCTGCCAGGAAACCATTGTTCCCTATGTGGCATTGCTCATGTTCCTCATCTCTATCAAGGCCTCACTTCTATCCTACAGAATTGGCTACACTCTGCAATCTGAAGATCATATTTCTGGTTGCTGCAACCTCTGTGAAAAAAGGGTGTCAGAGCTGCAGGCTTCGTACTCAAGGAGCCTCACCTAAGTGTTCTACCCAGACAGTATAGTCCTAAAATTCCAGACTGCCTTTATCCATGTGGTGTCTTTCTCCTTCGACTTTAACCAGGAAGTTAGTTTACCATCTTTCTTGGTTGAGTGAGAGAACCACATCCCCTGGATGTTGATCTAACCTTGGTGACCTGCTTGGCAGCTACCTTTTCATTCAGGAAAGCTGAAATCTGTACTTGGTTCCAGCGTGGCTTAAGGCAGGGTCAATCAGCATCAACATGTACAGTCATATCTTAGATTAAGACAATTAAATGAGCCTACTCTCCACAAGACCTTCCTGTTTCGGATGACTTAGGAGCACATTCAACTAGGGCAGTGCCAGCTCAGTGCACAGCTCAGTGCTGAGGGTCTCCTGAGGCTATTTGTAAGTCAGCAATATGGTCCTCCCAGGAAACACCTTTATTACACTTAAAATGAACCCGGCTCACGACAGTAAAATTTGGAAAATTCATGGTGCATAATTGCGCTTCTGATCATTACAAAAATTTTCTTGCACCCTCCCATATGGCGAGTTAGGTCCCATGTATGCTGCCATGATGCACCAGGAAAACGGAAATTGTATACTCACCTTTCCGTAATTTTCCTTTCCTGGTGCATCTTCATGGCAGCATACAGATTCCCGCCCAAATTGGTGAGAGTTACAGAGAATGCTGTGAGCCGGGTCTGTCTTTGATTTATAGTTAACCAGTCCTATCATGTTGTGGGGGCGGAGCCACAACCCATGTGTATGCTGCCATGAAGATGCACCAGGAAAGGAAAATTACGGAAAGGCGAGTATACAATTTTCCGTTTTTATGTCCATTTGTTTATTTGTTCTGTGCTTTATTTTCAGAGCACATTGAAACATTAAACGTATAGATTTCAATAAAAACTGGAAAATGGGGTGTTCTAAAACTGTTAACTGGTAGTGTATGTTAGCTGTATCTTAAAATATGTCTGATTCTTTTTCAATGACTGTAGCAAATGTTTTTGTTATATATGAATTTAGTTTTTTTGTTGTTTACAATAAGTTTACTGTTTTAACAAAGTAAAGAAATTACATACATTCATTCAGATCAAAGATCTGAATGGGTCACAACAGGCAACAAGTCATAGCATGTCACGCATATACAAAAAAGAGAGAGATCAATATAGTGTTAAGGCATCAGACATCCCCCACGTCCCTGGCTACAGAAAAAAAAAAAAAATTGAGCATGATCCAATCTCATCTAATATTCAAAGGGCATGAATCCACTAATAGACATTTTTAGGTAATATCAACAAGTAGATGTAGCAATAAAAAGGATGCTCTACAATCCAAATATCATAGAAAATAAAGTGTTCTATAATTAATGGGGAAAAAGAAAAGATAAGAAACAGAAAGAATAGGGTGGATAAGAAGAGATAGAAAGAAGATACAGAAGGCTGCTCCTCCGTGGCAGCTCATGCTCTATTTTTGGGTGGGGCGGCAAGGAAAACCACCCAACCCCGACCCCCCCATGTCCATCCATCCATCCATCCATTCATTCAGTCTATTGGTTCATTTGCAAGTGATGTTCTAGCATTTTTGCGTACATTGATATTAGTTACAAAATGTATAGGTATATATATTCTGATACAAAACCTTTTGACTTTGGGACAGGTCCACCAGACATTAAGCATGTGTAGGGATAGATCTTGGCAACCCTAAATCAAACTAAATTGCATGGGAATAGGACTCTATAGTTCACCTCTACTAAGGCTGTATTGATAATTATTTTATGGATCCTATCTATCCATTTAGTCCTGTATTTCCATACCCAGATCTAAATGCAGTTATTTTTTTTATCTTATGGATATAGTATAATATAATATTAATATAATATCTAAGTATGAAATAGAATTTTAATTTGAATTATTTGGGGTTTAATGTCCATGTTTGACCTACCATCCTCTGGGGCAGGATTGTTGATGTCCAGTCTAGAAATTATATTATTAAACAGGTAACTGACAACCTTTGAAAATACACATTTCATTCTTTAATCTGCATCTTCAATATAAAATATACAGCAACATGGAAAAATACCAAGGCAAAGATTTTACAATAATATCTGCTGATTCAAACCAGACTGAATGTTCCATTTGCAATGAAGGTTAGAAAATAATGTGGTGATCTATTTTGTGCCAGTAGCTATTCATGTCTTGCAACACACAAGTATGGAATTTTGTGTCTTGATTAAATACTGCAGTTCCAAGAAAAATAACCCAAGGGCCAAAGACAGATAGTTTTACTTTCACTTTCAGAATGGCTTTAATAGCATAAGAACTATTTTTGCATGTAATAATGTTAGACAATAACTAAAATATTAAAATGTGGGCTTAAGTATACCAACACTTGAAAGCTTTACATTTAGGAGCAAATGTATTGCCTGAGTATTACCTCCTAATTAGGCAGAACTGCTAACCAATGACTAACTATCATGTTGCCCCAGGATGTAGAAACACTTTATGTGGTGAGCACATAATTAGCCATACAACAGTAGATTTTTTTAACGAATGTTCATAGAAAAAATCTTGGTAGTACAGTCGTTAATGCCAACAGAGACTTAACGAACGTCATTCAAATGTACTTCATGGGCGAGTGAGGAACCCCACCATCACAGAGAAACCTTGGTGCCCAACTAATTGATAGGCTACTATGTGCAAGGTAGCCAGGTAAAATCTACAGCCGTAGTAGCGTTCCAAAGATGTGTAAAGAGATTGTAGCCTCAAAACCTGTCACATGGATGGTGCATTGTTGAAAAGTTCATTGAACAACAGACAGCTGATTGGTGTATAGTCCATATGTAAGGCTGATGTGTCGCTGACTCTTCCACTATTATCGCCTATCTGAAGGTATATGCATAAGTGGACTTCAGCTCTCAAAGGGAAATGATAGCCTGAAAGACAGTCATGCAGGAAAGCAGCAGATGGGAGTTCATCAAACACCAAACAGCTGACATGTGAATAGCCCATGCATGTTGGTTATTCCACTAGTGTAGCCTGTCAAAACTACTGATAGAAAATGGATTACATCCCACATGGGAGCATAATGAGCAATGTGCACATAAACACAGTCCTTTATATTGCATACAAACTGGCCAGTGTGTCACCGGATCCCAGCACTTCAAGTACCCCACACAACTGCCGATATGAAAGGTCTGCAAACAGGTGTATACTCAGTGTCCCCCTTCCATGAGATATGGGCTGAGTGGATGTCCTAATATTCAGGCACCACTCTGAGTTGAGCTGGGCAGATACTGCAGTGTCTGTACTCAAATCCAATCCGTGCTGAATAGTGCCGATTCATTCGCTGCAGACAGTGGCGTCTCTGGCTTTCATATTTAGGGGGGTAAATGGTGGGATGGGGACATAAGTAGGGGGGCCAACCATAAAATGCAATTATATACAGTGTTAGTGTAGTGATACTAGAAAACCACCAGCTATTTCAATGTGCATAGGGATTTGCGATAGTGTGCAATTAACCTTTTCCTTTTGTACTTTATCAAATATATACTGTATATACAGCTAACAAAGGGCATCAAACGCATAAACATGAAATATTCCTGACAATGGGCATCAAAACACATAACCATGAAATATTCCTGACAATGGGCATCAAATGTATAAGTGCCCATCAATGCAGCCTGATCAGTGCCCATCAGCTGAGCCTCATCAGTGCCCATCAATGCAGCCTCACCAGTGTAGATCAATGCAGCCTCATCAGTGCCCATCAATGCAGCCTCACCAGTGCATGGTGGAAGGAGGTGACGACGAGCACGCCCCAGATTATACAGAGCGGAGATCTCCCACTTATCTGGCGGCCGCTGTCATACGAAGTCCCACCTCCTGGACGGGCTCCTATGATAAACTGCACACAGTGGGCATCAGGGGCACTGCTAGGTGGGAAAAAGCCCAGGGGCGTAAGCTCGAAGAAATGCAGCAAGCCGCAGCGAAAAATGGATGTGGCTTAAAACAAACAGTGGGTGTGGCTTAAAGGGGTGTGGCTCGAAGAGTTATGGTTCGAGTTGGAGATGAATGAGGAATGGAGGGAGAAAGAAAGAATGAAACAAGGGAAGGAGAGAGCAGGAAAGAAAGGAATGGAGGGACAGCAGGCCCAGATCCTACACCACAATAGCAATATGTGTATTCTAGAAAAGTTTAACAATCAGCAGAGCAGATAAAGATACCTTGTGTTTGCGCTTCAATCATGGTTGGTATGCGAAGAAAGATTCACTGGATGGCCGCACTCCAAGCAGTAAAAGTACCTTTATTGTAAATCCATAAAATCCACAAAATCCATGGGTCAGACAGCAGACATTCAAAGTGGGATCAGAGGAAACACACGAGCAGCTAACATGTTTCACGTCACGAACGGACGCTAAATCATAGCTGAATGGATGCGTTCATCTCATTGTGTGTTTAAATGGATCCAAGATCACCTACATGCAGCTGGAGATAATGATGTATTTAACTGGTTGGCTGACAAACCAGCAAGCTGATGGTGTCCTGGTATCCATACACACAGTGGGATAAGTTTTTCTGACCCTGAAAGTGAACCAATTAATGATACATTGGCCATTTCAGCGTCAGATTCTTCCCCTGAAAATGATCGATCTATGATCATGGATCGATCTGTTTGTGATCAGGGTTTAACCCAAGGCACCCACAAAAAGAAAAAGAAAAAAACAGGAAAACGAGGAGGGGGGGCAAAAAAATACCAGAAATACAAATAGGGGGCACTATCAATTACGGGAGCGAGTCCAACGGTAAAATCTAATGGTAAATTTGTCCAAACGTCCCTTAACTCAATCAGGACTTTCCCTGCTATCAAAAGGCCTAAATTTTTGCCCCACACAACACTTTGATCTATTCCAAACTATTTTAGACGTGAATAAATTTGCACGGTCACCAACCTTAAAGAAACACTACTTTAATGAACCACAACTTGAGAATAGTCAGAGTGAAGATATATGTAACGATGCATTATCCTCCCCTCCACAAACCTTTCCTGAAATCTGCGCTTTGGGTAATCTCACCAACTTCATGGACCACTACAATGAGGTAGGCATACGGACTTCTGGACTCTTGAATCACTCCAGACCTTTTCAACTCTGCCAACTGCTCTCTCAAATCTTTTATATCACTAAGCTGGATCCTCCAAGGTCATTCCCTGAATGTTTTTTCTTCCTGCAATCCTATCAGGTGATGAGCACTTTTGGCACATCCCACATCAAAATCGTCACTAGGGAAGATCTTCTTCCATCAACGCAATTGAGACTTCATCCTCTCTCTCCAGACAGGAGGCAGACCAGCAGCACACTTTTCCATCTCTTTTCTCAGACTCTGCAGCTCTGCCTCCTTCCAGATTTCCTCAGGGACGCCTACAGAGTCGCTACACTCACTTGACCCACAGACATCCGTGCCTTCAGGATCACAGGATGGTCAGAAACATTCTGCAAGCTATTGGCACTTTGTTCTTATTCCTCTCCAAATCTTTAGTGGGTACTATTTCAGGAACCATGGCTAAGCCTGCGGCTTCAGTTTGAGCATCCGCCTCCAGCACTACAAAAGGCCCAGGATGATCCCAGGTAAGTTTTACAGTAGCCTTTAAACAGATGACTTCCCCTGGCTGGAGCACAGTCTCCCTCATGTCCAGTTTTCACAAGCAACCTACCCCCTGGGCTGGAGCTCTCTTCTCCTGGATCACTTGATGGCAAGCTTGATACAGAGTTGGGTGAATTTCTTTGAGTACAGACCCATCTTCCCCTACTACCTTCTCCAGCAGTCATCGGACCAGATCAGCATTAGTCCCAATTATCATGGAGTTGTGCTCAGCTCCGGCTGTTCTTGGACACACCACAGTTAGAGTATCAAAGGTTTCAACCCTCCCTGTTGCGCCTGGTCTGAAGTAGAATCTTATGAGAATATATCCATCGTAGGGAAATTTGTTGGTTCCAAGTCCCCAGATTTCCAGCTCTTCCAGTTTGTTCAATGTGACATGCTTCAGATAATGATTGTAGAAGTCTCTATAAAGTAGTGTAACTTGAGCCCCTGTGTCTAAAAGAGCTCTAGTATAGATGCTTTCCATGTGTACTGAAACGATGGGAGATGGCCCTACTAACTTTTCAGGTAAGTTACCTATCTTTATCTCACTGGAATTTCTTATCGGTGCACTCTGTGAAGATCCAACTCTGGCCCTATGGATTGACCCAATATTGACTCCCTGCACCTGACCCTCAGACACCAGTGACGGGTTAGTTACTTTCTCCTTCTGTGGACTCCTCTTCTTCAGGCTTGCCTTGCTCTTACTTCGCTTCTTGGAGCTCAGTTTCTTATGGTTCTCAGTTGGCTCCTTCACTGAGACCCCCTGAAGTTTCTCGCCTTCTGGGTAGCCAATCTTTGCTGCAATGCTTTCAATAACTCTGCCATAAAGTTGAATTCCTCTTCTCTCTTTGGGCATTGTCTTCTGAAATGACCAGACTCCCCACACTTAAAGCACTTCTGAGGATCGATCTTGTCAGTCTGGGTAGTAACTTGAGCTTCCATGACCCTCAATAAAGTTTGCTGTAATTGATCCTGAGCTTGAGCCACCTGTGTTAGCAGCTTAACTGGAGATTCGTCAGCTATTGGTAAGGACACATGGATCCTAGTGCTCTCCCCCTACTCTGAACCCTCCTCACTGTCTACCTCAAATGATCCTGACTCAACTTGAATTGGTTGAGCCAACACCTTTCCAGGCTTTTGGGGTGGCATTAGCGCCTCAATGAAATCCTTGGTTCTTCTCGTCCAACAGGGCCTCCTCTTCTCTGACCATTTTCATTAACTCGGGATACATTGCTGCAACCCATATTCCCTTCAGCAATAATCGTAACACAATTGGGTGATTAGGCCTCGCTCCTTGTAAAATCCTCTTCCATCTCACCTTAGCGGCTTCCTTCGGGTCAATGCCTTTCTTTAAAATAATTTGATGCAATAGTCGATACACCCTGACAACATATGCAGACAACTTCTCCCCTCTAGACTGGTGGGTATGTTCAAATTTATACATCAAATCGAGAATCTTCTCCACTCTTCCATTCACTGCACACAAAGCTTCAATATAGTCCATGGCCACACACTCTGGCTTTCCTCTCTTCAAGCTTCAAATCACATCTACAGCTGGACCTCGCAGGCTGTCACTTATTCGGTGTCTTTTTACTGCTTCAGGCACATTCCAATCTTCTACTGCTTGAATAGCCTGATCCATTCAGCTTTCAAATTCTTCCTCACCTGCAGGAGTAGGTATATGGCTGGAGAAGAACTGCAATTTTCGGTAACTCTGATGGCCTGTAATATTATTGCTCTTAATCAAGCTTTCTACTAATAACTCCTGTCCATGACAAATGAGGCAGGTGGCAATCCCTTGATAGTGGCCTCAGCTGCCTTTCTTCTATGTCCGGTTCCACTGATGCACATTGAGATTCCTCTGTTCTGAGTCTTCTTCCATCTGTAAAGGTATGATCTGAGCCTCCAACCCTTCCACTAAGCTCACGGTTTCTTCCCGGAGGCTAGCTGGAACACTATCTCACCATTCCACTGGAGCATAGGTTTGATCCTCATCATACTCTATCTTCAGATCCACAACATAGGACCCTTGACTTGGTAAGGCCCCCCTCAGCATCAATCGCACATCCTTTTTAGTCCACCCCACTCCTGATAGCTTCAATACACTGGCTAACTCTCGCCAACTCCCTTCTTCCTGTGCCTACTTGGTGGCGGCAGCTGAGTCCATCTTGTCCCTGGGTGGTTCTTCAGACCTTCTGGGGTTCACCATAGGGTGAATCCCGGATGAGCCCCCAAATGTAACGCTGAGAGTCGCTTGAAAACTCCATTCCCCCTTGGTCTTCCCGACACTGAGAGTGCTCCACCACCCCTGACACTCTGTATTCACTCATGTTATAACCTTTTGTTTACTTTAACACACTTTAGTGAAAGAGACCACACAAAGGTATGAGTTTAAAGCATTTACTTGACTCTTTACTTATATTAAAGGGAAACTTCAGATTAAACAGAATTTGTATCTCAAAGGTTATGACCAACAACTCACTTTTAAATCACACACTTATAAAGGCTTAACACATCAACTTGCCCTAGAAAGTTCAATGAATAAGAAGGAGGCAGTAACAGCAAAGTGTGAATCACTACTCCCTGCTATTCACCAGTAGTGAAATTAAAGGTAACAATGGAATACCTCCAATAGAGTTTAGTCAAATTACCAAACTGTTCACCTATAAATGCTATTAAAAAAATACTACTTAGAATGAGTCAATAACAGATAATAATTCAACTATTTAGAAGTTGGTGAACTGGAAAGATGGAGCTGGTGTGAGCTCCTAGCACAAGGCTCGCAGAGCAGACCGCCCCGTCAGCGTCCCAGCGTGTAGGCAGCCGGCAGATGGAGACGGCCGAAGCCTAAGCAGCCGCCCGGATCATCTCCAACTCACCTCGGACCACCTTAGTGCCGGATAGGGGCAAAAGGAACAGCGGGATATCGGGCGAACAGAGCGGTACAGCAGCTGATCCCCCCCCCCGGCTCTCCTAGCCGGCCGTGCAGCGGCGGAGAGGACATCCAGCACAGCCCGCAGTCACAGAGAAGAGCGCGCAGGAGGATAAGAAGCGGCACTCACTCCAAAGGCACGGCTAATGGAGGGGTAAAAGAACCCACGGTTGCAGCAACGGGTGTTGAAAGAGACACTCGGGAAAACCTCGGGACAGCAGGAGTGACCCAGGAGACGGTAGGCGGGCGGACGGCTGGATGCGGTAAGTGGGGAAAAGAGGGGGTGTGTGACAGCAGCCATCTGAACAAAGGGAAGAGACTGCCTGAAAGGTGAAGGTGAGAGAAACTGAATAGGGGGGAGAACTGTATCTACAATCTTAAGGACACAGGAAGGTAAAGGGAGGTGAGGAGGTTGTTAAATACCAACCACCCACACCACATGTCCCCTTTTGCTACCCCCCCTGGAACTACTGTAAACGGCAGCCCCTGAAGAGGTGAGAAGCGGAAGTCAGTCAGTGGACCCCATTCCCACAGACCCTCGGACCCAAGTGTGACAATATACCGGTACGGTGGGCAATACACGGAGATATAAGTGGGACAGGCACCCCGAGAGCCCTAGGTCACTGGGACAGATAAAGTAGTAGAGGAGAGACTGGCACACAAATGCAGTAAGAAAGCAAAGTGACTAAATGGGTAAAGTAACAAAGAGCGCAGGGGGGAACCCACCAAAGGTGAGCGCAAGCCCAGGCACTATTAAAACCTATATGGTACAAGGAAGAGATCAAACAAGTCCAATGAGACAAACTGGGACAAAATCCAAACAGAAAGACACAAGTGTAGGTGCAAGTACTAAAACATCACAAAACAGATGCTCAACAGGGCTAAACTCAGAGGACCAGGGAAGGAAAGATCTACCACACGCAATAGTAGAAGAAGAACAAGAAGGGAACCAGATGCCCACCAAAATGGAAATAGCGGAAATGTTTATGAAACTGGAATCATCTCTTAAAGGGGAAATGACAAATATTAGAGAAGACCTCGCGAGAAACAATGAAATGGGTAAATCAGTGAAACGAAAG
>BLSH010438500.1:1458778-1475105 GCA_018402905.1 Glandirana rugosa | reverse complement strand
CTGACGGTGATCACTGATTGGTGACGGGTGACTGGCGGTGATCACTGATGGGTGACGGGTGGTGGTCAGTGATGGGTGACTGGCGGTGGTCAGTGATGGGTGACGGGTGACTGGCGGTGGTCAGTGATGGGTGACGGGTGACATGCCACGGTCACTGACGGGTGATGGGTGACAGGTGCTCTTTATGATGACAGTCTGAGGACAGGTACACTTTATGATGACAGGTACCCTTTATGGGGGCATATGTGGTGACTGTTGGGTGACAGGTGCATTGGGGGGGGGGGCAGTGTCAGTGTGATTTTACTTTACAGATCAGTAACTCACTGATCCCAGCTCTTCTCTCCTCACACTGGACTCTGTGTGAGGAGAGAAGAGCTGGTAACAGTGAGTTACCGCTCTGTTTACACTGTATGTGATCGGCTGTGAAGTAGATCACAGCCAATCACAAGGTATCAGCCGCCGGCCGGCGGCTGATACCTGTGTCGGTGACAGGCAGTGTTCCCCAGGAACACGCCGCTACCGACACGCACGCGCAGCGCGCTCCCGATCGCGCGCACGCGCCGTGCGAACGGCGGGCGTGCCGTTTGTGATCGGCTGTGACGAACCAATGGCTGTTCACCCCTGTCGGTGAAGCGGCGTGTCCTGGGGACACGCCGACACCGACAGAGCCGGGATGCGCGCGCCCCCGCGCAATCCCGGCTTAAAGGGAGGACATCATATGACGTCCACCCGCTGGGAGAGCAGGACCGCTCCGCCGTCATTTGACGGTGGGCGGTCCTGAGGCAGTTAAAGACTCCTGAAGGCTTGAATGTAGATTTTGACTTAAATTGTTTTCTTAGTGATTACTGAATTTGTTTTTTATTTTTTTTTATATTTTCCATTTTTTATTTATTTAGTTTATAATTATTTTATTTTTATATTTATTTTTATTCAATTTTATTTTTCTTTTCATTTCATTTAATTTTAATTTAATTTTTTTTTATTGTTATTGTAAGTTAATTTTATTTTTATGTTTATTTTATTTATTTACTTTCATTTTAAGTAAATCATGACAACAACCCGCCATCTACCCATATATAGCTTGCAGTTATAAATTGCCTGTGAATATCTCTTTACCTATATCCATTATGACTTATTATACATTATGTACATGTGAAATGTCACTCGAGGCACAGCAGACCGACAACATTCTCCTGTTTATATTATGGATGTTTAGTCTCCATAGATATCACCTGTATAAAGACCTTATGTCATTTAATATCCACAATAAAATTGCCTCCAGTCCTATTACGTTAGTCCTTAGCGTACAGTTGTTCATCATAAGTCACATTAAAAATGGCCAACAGACTGAATTAACCTGGCTTCAACAAAATGGCGGCTGATATATTTCTTGTGTATGGTGTATAAATACAGGCTAGAAAAACCAGTCCAGTGTCCCTGATGAAGTCACGTGACGTGACGCAACGCGTAGGTCTCCCATGACCAAAAGTGACGTGAAACACCATACCACGCTGAGTATTACATTGTGTAATGCACAGTTTTAAAGATTTTAAATGTGAGAGTCTCTCAGTACTTTTAAATAAAGGCTTATGTTTTACTGGTTTACACTATGGGAGGCATATGTGTTTTATCTTAACATGTTGCTGAGTTGGTGTATCGGAGGCTGGAAGCATATATAGGAGATTTAAAGGGAACACCACCTTATTATCCTGGGTGATTACTTCATTCAATTGGAGATTACTGGAGTATATTTGCAATTCATCTAT
Source organism: Glandirana rugosa (assembly GCA_018402905.1). Lineage (NCBI taxonomy): Eukaryota > Metazoa > Chordata > Amphibia > Anura > Ranidae > Glandirana > Glandirana rugosa. The sequence continues at coordinate 1,473,339 of BLSH010438500.1, read as the reverse complement.
TGGAAGTGGAGTTAACTGGAGTACCTGGAAGCCCTGTGGGCATTTCTACTAAGGCTTATATGAGCCTTACATGATGTGAGAGTTCTGTGAGCACAGAGGTTTGCACAGAGGTGGAATTACAAGGAGTATTGTGATCGTATAAGAGCACATGTGATTGTCACTGAATCAGAAGAGGAGATGTGACATATATCACGTTAATTATTTGGACTGCACTTATTATATATATTTTGTTCACTTTTGAGAGTGGCACTTTGGACTTTATTTACTTTATTTTATTTTTACTCACTGGTGGATCATCACACACGTACCTGGTATCCGTTTGTATAGCAGCTATACCAGGATCTAATGGGATTACATTGTTACTTTGGATATATTGATTCACTACTAAGAGTCACACTTCGATTATCTTTGATTGATTTTGATCGAATGTATGAGATTAATATCACTACGTAAATTGTAATTCATGTTTATTGGTTTGATGTGAGGCTGCGCAACTTTCACTTACTTCATTTTGCAGGTACTCATATGTACCTGACTTTTCCCACTTAACAACGAATGTACCAATTTTTTCCATTGAACATTGAATGTATTTGACTACTCCACTCTCCATTCAGCACTGAACATACTTGACATTCAACATTGAATGTACTGTACTTAACATTTTCCATTCAACATTGAATGTACTTAACATTTTTTTCATCAAATGTAGTTGACTTCCTTCATCACCCAACAGAGTAACTTTGGTTGTAATCTATCCCCCTTTATATGTGTGTATGGACAGGTACATGTATATATATATATATATATATATATTGTATATACATATACGCAGACCTCCATCTAATTATGCCGTTACATTGTGCTAATCCTGCTCTAACCATGTTTGTCCATTCCGGGACCATTAAGACCAGATGCACACTAAATCTATTGTGCCGAATAGGTCACATGCCCAGTCACATGACTCTGACCCTTTATGAAACCAACACCCATCAATTTAAACATAACCCTCGCATGTTCAACATACTGCACTTTAATATTAATGCTATATTTCAGGGGTAGGCAACCTTAGAGAGGGGGAGATCTACCTGAACATCATGTGAGAAGTCAATGATCACCGGTCACAGTGTCATACCTCACATCTGATTTAACCTCTAATTGCAGGACTACTGTGTCCCAAATGTGTGCATGGCATTCATGGGTTTAAATCAGGTGGTGAGAAGGCAACATATCGACTCCTTACCACCTATTAACACACACTCGGATCGCTTTTCAGTGGAGTAGCACTTGTGCTCGTTCACACATAAAGTTAGAGTGTGGTAAAACAGCAGGATATGGCTAAGTACAGAAAATCCACAGGAAAGTTGCAGGTACACTGCACTGCATCCGCAGTGTGTATAAACTGCAGCACACCAGTGTGAAAGCAACCATATAGTATAATGCCCAGTGTATTGCTTCACACTGACCTAAAGATCTCTTCTTTCCTGCTGCTCGCACCACTCTGGAGACCGCTAGCCAGGATAAGGGGTGGCGTGCAGTTGATATAATTCCACATGGGACAGGAGCCAGCACTACAGAGGAGGCATTTGCATATATGGCTCTTGCACTCTACTACATCTCCAACATTAGAAGTAGTCCCTCTGCATTGCACTCTGTTTGATGGCCTGGAATGGCGGGTCAGCAAACCCAGCCCAAGATCTACCAGCCACCTATCCGTGATCTACAGGTTGCTGATCCCCGCTATATTCCATGAACACTGGCTTATATATATTCTTCACCACCTTCCAATGCCCCGGAGCTGCACCCAGACCTGCATCACCAATCTCTCTCATTCCCACAATGTGATCTATATGTATATGCCCTTGACAGACTACATCCCGTTTGAGCCTCGGCTACATAACCCTGGATCCAGATCCATCCAATCAACAGGTCTAATCTGACAGCTGCAGGGCGTCTCTCTCTCTCCCCCAGGCAGACGAGGATTACAGCGATCCGCATGAGGACTAATTATTATATGCCTATGACCTCTTACTCTCTTGCAAGTATTTTTAATCCCACTGTGTCTGTAATAAATATTTTAACTACTGCACTTAGAGGCACCTTTCTCTTCCCTTTATGACCCTCCAGAGTTGCTTTGTCTCTACAATGTGCTGCCTTCAGTGTGATCTGTCCACTGCTACTAAGGACCGGATATTCAGCCTCACCAGAGCGCCCCATCTCTCCCTCTTTTCAGGAAAATCAGTCTGTATATGCAGTAAAGCATGCTTGTTATACTCACCGTGGAACCTAAAGGGATAATCCTCCGCACTGTGTAAAAAGGCTGTTTGATCCTGTCTTCTCTGATCCTCCCCTTCTTCTACTGTCCCAATCCATCTCCTGATTAGACAGAGCCTTTGGAGTCACTCTTTCTTAGTTTGGTGGGTTTTTTTTCTTGGAAGCGTGCATTTGATCAGCACAGGGCCAATCAACACTGTCCAGACATGTCCAGACAGATGGACAGGAACCCCGCAGCCTTATAGGACAGTCAGATGAGAATGAAAACTCCTTCTACAAGCTTAAACCAGACACTGATAGAAGTCACAAGACTGCTATATACTGCTGATGAGAAAAAGGTATTTAGCAGTTTATATATACAAAAATATTTGCATTTCCATGTTCTGTGTACTGTGGGAGACCAGATATAGTGACTGCAGGGTCCTGGGTTTAGTAACACTATAAACAAGTATTTAAAAATGTCAGCTTACCTTGTTTAAATGCTTTATTCTGGACCCTCCAACAAGGAAAATACCAGGTACAGACGCTGTCTGTACTGTGTAGATAGATCTTCGCTATCAATTGTAACTAAATTTGAACGCTGTCTGTTATAACAAAGGGTTAAAGGCAGAGAGGCTGGGCTTCTTACCTGGTATGTTAATGGGGACAGACTTAAGCTGGGGACACACTATTCTTTTTTTTTTTCATTAAAAAAAACGGTCAGCTCTGGTCAGAGCCGTTGTACTAACCATGCGAGGTTAGTTCAGCGATCTCTCCCGCTGAGCTGTTGTGTTCTGACAGGGGAATGATCCCCCTCCAGAACACTTTGATCAGCACTCTCTGCCATTGGCTGAGAGCGCTGATTGGGAGTTGGTCGGATGCTGGTTTTCCAGCATGCACGTCCGACATAAGCCGGCTAAACAGACGGACAGACCGACATACACACAGGCTGTTTTTTTTTTTCTCCTGACATTCAGCCCATGTGTACCCGGCTTTAGGCCCACTCTAACATTGCTAAAAAAGATATTGCAGTCAGCCACAGCTCCTCCTCCTTAGGAACAGGTAGAAGATATATAAAAAAAAAAATGTAAGCATGCTCTGTGAATGGGAACACCAGACAAACATATTGTGGATGTTTACTCTGTGTGTGCTGCTCAGGCTCGTTAGATAAGGGGTGTGTAAGCAGGTACCTCGAAGAGAGAACACAAACAAGAAGGGCGAACCGACCTCGTGCAATACCATTAAAAAGTATTTATTAAAAATATTAAATAAAATCCATATACTCACAAATGGAGCAAGTGACAAGGCATTGGAATAAATACACCTCCAACGGAGTAGACACACCACGCCTCAGCAGAGAGACCAGACGGTGTCTGTATGGCCAGGCTGACGCGTTCCCAGGGCAAACCCTCTTCATCAGAGCCTCTGAGAGACTCCGTTGGAGGTGTATTTATTCCAATGCCTTGTCACTTGCTCCGTTTGTGAGTATATGGATTTTATTTAATATTTTTAATAAATACTTTTTAATGGTATTGCACGAGGTCGGTGCGACTTTCTTGTTTGTGTTCTCTCTTCAGTGTATTTGGATTCCCATGATCCGGAAGGGGGGCAGCAAGACCACAAGGTGCTAAGTTACCACCATGTTCACAGAGACCACATATTGAATTGAGTGTCCTTGCTATAATATGTAACATCTGGTAGAGGTTCTTGAGCGCAGGAGTTTTTTGTTTTTCTCGTAAGCAGGTACCTCCTCATCTGCTGCTGAGAGTGCAGGCAGGGGATGGGGCCCATCCCGACTCCTGCAGTGGCTCAAAAAAGAAATGGGTGATCCCTGGTGCCACACATCTTAGGAATCATGTGGAGGTGGATAGAGCAAAACCTCAGCTTGGACTCCGACCAGGCCACGCCCTCAACACATTTCGCCTCGCCCCCTGGAGCTTAGTCATGGGGAAACATACTGTGGATATTTCTCAAATTTGACTGCAAAAGTGGAAATGCATTTTAAACCATCTGTTTTGTTTTTGTAGTCTCTCAATCACATTGTTTTGTGATTTGATGAGTATAGTATATGGTAAAACATTTTTGTCAGGAATGTTATGAAATTGAACAATAATGGACTGTAACTAATAAGAGTAATATTTGTTGGAATTTGGTAACAATGTTTATTAATTTAGTTGTAAGGTTTTCCACTATCTTGAGTTTTTGGATGATACAAATCAAATCCATCAGGTGTGGAGGATTCTCTTATCTCCATCTCAGCTACTGTACGTTACTAAATTAATGTTTTTCTTCATTAGTGTAGCAGGTGTGAAGCCATATTGCTTCTTGTGTAAAACATACAATGGTCTTTGTAACCATGAGTTTCAGGGCAGAACAAACATAGACCAGTAGAAGTATAGCGTGGGGCTGTCACCGCTAACAAAAAACACAGAAAAATCAGTAAAATCATCAGTGCTTTTGCAAAGAAAGTTACATTTTGAGGAGCAGCTAATGGTGGATTTTTTTCTTCTTCAGCTCCTTTTTCTTTACAGATTGTTTACCAAGTGAGTCTCCAAGCTGGGATGAAATCCCTCAGTGATAATACAGGGTGGGCCATTTATATGGATACACCTTAATAAAATGGGAATGGTTGGTGATATTAACTTCCTGTTTGTGGCACATTAGTATATGTGAGGGGGAAACTTTTCAAGATGGGTGGTGACCATGACGGCCATTTTGAAGTTGGCCATTTTGAATCCAACTTTTGTTTTTTCAATAGGAAGAGGGTCATGTGACACATCAAACTTATTGGGAATTTCCCAAGAAAAACAATGGTGTGCTTGGTTTTAACGTAACTTTATTCTTTCATGAGTTATTTACAAGTTTCTGACCACTTATAAAATGTGTTCAATGTGCTGCCCATTGTGTTGGATTGTCAAGGCAACCCTCTTCTCCCACTCTTCACACACTGATAGCAACACCGCAGGAGAAATGCTAGCACAGACTTCCAGTATCCGTAGTTTCAGGTGCTGTTTTTTTTATTTTTGGAATTTTTCTGTTTTTTTAAACCAGCAATGTAGATGCGCTTTTTAATTTTGTGCAAGAAACAATAATCTGTCCCTTTAAGCAACAGTAGGAACCTCTCCCTATAGAACTAGGAGATGATTTTAGATTCTAAAATCATCTCCAAGTTGTACAGGGAAAGTCTCCAGCTGTTGCTTTAAGGGAAAGATTATTGTTCTAAAATCATCTTCAAAGTGTGTGGGAAAAGCCTATTTCAGCCGCATAGAGCCATATTACTGTTCTAAAATCATCTTCAAAGTGTGTGGGAAAAGCCTGTTTCAGCCACAAAGAGCCATATTAGTGTTCTAAAATCATCTTCAAAGTGTGTGGGAAAAGCCTATTTCAGCCGCATAGAGCCATATTACTGTTCTAAAATCATCTTCAAAGTGTGTGGGAAAAGCCTGTTTCAGCCGCATAGAGCCATATTAGTGTTCTAAAATCATCTTCAAAGTGTGTGGGAAAAGCCTATTTCAGCCACATAGAGCCATATTAGTGTTCTAAAATCATCTTCAAAGTGTGTGGGAAAAGCCTATTTTAGCTGCATAGAGCCATATTACTGTTCTAAAATCATGTTCAAAGTGTGTGGGAAAAGCCTATCTCAGCCGCATAGTGCCATATTAGTATTCTAAAATCATCTTCAAAGTGTGTGGGAAAAGCCTATTTCAGCCGCATAGAGCCATATTAGTGTTCTAAAATCATCTTCAAAGTGTATGTGAAAAGCCTATTGCAGGGGCATAGAGCCATGTATGTTCTATAATTAATGGGGGAAAAGAAAAGATAAGAACAAGAAGAGATAGAAAGAAGATACAGAAGGCTGCTCCTCCGTGGCAGCTGGTGCTCTATTTTTGGGTGGGGCGGCAAACAAACCACCCAACCCCCCCCCCACTCGTCCATCCATCCATTCAGTCAGTCAATTGGTTCATTTGCAAGTGCTGTTCTAGCATTTTTGGGTACATTGTTATTAGTTACAAAATGTATAAGTATATACATTCTAATACAACACCTTTTGACTTTGGGACAGGTCCACCAGACATTAAGCATGTGTAGGGATAGATCTTGGCAACCCTAGATCAAACTAAATTGCACGGGAATAGGACTCTATAGTTCACCTCTACTAAGGCTGTATTGATAATTATTTTATGGATCCTATCTATCCATTTAGTCCTGTATTTCCATACCCAGATCTAAATGCAGTTATTTTTTTATCTTAGGGATATAGTATAATATAATATTAATATAATATCTAAGTACGAAATAGAATTTTAATTTCAATTATTTGGGGTTTAATGTCCATGTTTAACCTACCATCCTCTTGGGCAGGATTGTTGATGTCCAGTCTAGAAATTATATTATTAAACAGGTAACTGACAACCTTTGAAAATTCACATTTCATTCTTTAATCCGCATCTTCAATATAAAATATACAGCAACATGGAAAAATACCAAGGCAAAGCTTTTACAATAATATCTGTTGATTCAAACCAGACTGAATGTTCCATTTGCAATGAAGGTTAGAAAATAATGTGGTGATCTATTTTGTGCCAGTAGCTATTCATGCCTTGCAACACACAAGTATGGAATTTTGTGTCTTGATTAAATACTGCAGTTCCAAGAAAAATAACCCAAGGGCCAAAGACAGATAGTTTTACTTTCACTTTCAGAATGGCTTTAATAGCATAAGAACTATTTTTGCATGTAATAATGTTAGACAATAACTAAAATATTAAAATGTGGGCTTAAGTATACCAACGCTTGAAAGCTTTACATTTAGGAGCAAATGTATTGCCTGAGTATTACCTCCTAATCAGGCAGAACTGCTAACCAATGATTAACTATCATGTTGCCCCAGAATCTAGAAACACTTTATGTGGTGAGCCCATAATTAGCCATACAACAGTAGATTTTTTTAACGAATGTTCATACAAAAAATCTTGGCAGTACAGTCGTTAATGCCAACAGAGACTTAACGAACGTCATTCAAATGTACTTCGTGGGCGAGTGAGGAACCCCACCATCACAGAGAAACCTTGGTGCCCAACTAATTAATAGGCTACTGTGTGCAAGGTAGCCAGGTAAAATCTACAGCCGCAGTAGCGTTCCAAAGATGTGTAAAGAGATTGTAGCCTCAAAACCTGTCACATGAATGGTGCATTGTTGAAAAGTTCATTGAACAACAGACAGCTGATTGGTGTATAGTCCATATGTAAGGCTGATGTGTCGCTGACTCTTCCACTATTATCGCCTATCTGAAGGTATATGCATAAGTGGACTTCAGCTCTCAAAGGGAAATGATAGCCTGAAAGACAGTCATGCAGGAAAGCAGCAGATGGTAGTTCATCAAACACCAAACTGCTGACATGTGAATAGCCCATGCATGTTGGTTATTTCACTAGTGTAGCCTGTCAAAACTACTGATAGAAAATGTATTACATCCCACATGGGAGCATAATGAGCAATGTGCACATAAACACAGTCCTTTATATTGCATACAATCCGGCCAGTGTGTCACCGGATCCCAGCACTTCAAGTACCCCACACAACTGCCGATATGAAAGGTCTGCAAACAGGTGTATACTCAGTGTCCCCCTTCCATGAGATATGGGCTGAGTGGATGTCCTAATATTCAGGTACCACTCTGAGTTGAGCTGGGCAGATACTGCAGTGTCTGTACTCAAATCCAATCCATGCTGAATAGTGCCGATTCATTCGCTGCAGACAGTGGCGTCTCTGGCTTTCATATTTAGGGGGGTAAATGGTGGGACGGGGACATAAGTAGGGGGGCCAACCATAAAATGCAATTATATACAGTGTTAGTGTAGTGATACTAGATAACCACCAGCTATTTCAATGTGCATAGGGATTTGCGATAGTGTGCAATTAACCTTTTCCTTTTGTACTTTATCAAATATATACTGTATATACAGCTGACAAAGGGCATCAAACGCATAAACATGAAATATTCCTGATGATGGGCATCAAAACACATAAACATGAAATATTCCTGACAATGGGCATCAAATGTATAAGTGCCCATCAATGCAGCCTGATCAGTGCCCATCAGCTCAGCCTCATCAGTGCCCATCAATGCAGCCTCACCAGTGTAGATCAATGCAGCCTCACCAGTGCCCATCAATGCAGCCTCACCAGTGCATGGTGGAAGGAGGTGACGATGAGCACCCCCAGATTACACAGAGCGGGGATCTCCCACTTACCTGGCGGCCGCTGTCATACGAAGTCCCGCCTCCTGGACTGCCTCCTATGATAAACTGCACACAGTGGGCATCAGGGGCACTGCTAGGTGGGAAAAAGCACAGGGGCGTAAGCTCGAAGAAATGCAGCAAGCCGCAGCGAAAAATGGATGTGGCTTAAAACAAAGAGTGGGTGTGGCTTAAAGGGGTGTGGCTCGAAGAGTTATGGTTCGAGTTGGAGATGAATGAGGAATGGAGGGAGAAAGAAAGAATGAAACAAGGGAAGGAGAGAGCAGGAAAGAAAGGAATGGAGGGACAGCAGGCCCAGATCCTACACCACAATAGCAATATGTGTATTCTAGAAAAGTTTAACAATCAGCAGAGCAGATAAAGATACCTTGTGTTTGCGCTTCAATCATGGTTGGTATGCGAAGAAAGATTCACTGGATGGCCGGACTCCAAGCAGTAAAAGCACCTTTATTGTAAATCCATAAAATCCACAAAATCCATGGGTCAGACAGCAGACATTCAAAGTGGGATCAGAGGAAACACACGAGCAGCTAACATGTTTCACGTCACTAACGGACGCTTAATCATAGCTGAATGGAAGTGTTCATCTCATTGTGTGTTTAAATGGATCCAAGACCACTGGATGCTGGAGATAATGATGTATTTAACTGGTTGGCTTACAAACCAGCAAGCTGATGGTGTCCTGGTATCCATACACACAGTGGGATAAGTTTTTCTGACCCTGAAAGTGAACCAATTAATGATACATTGGTCGTTTCAGCGTCAGATTCTTCCCCTGAAAATGATCGATCTACGATCATGGATCGATCTGTTTGCGATCAGGGTTCAACCCAAGGCACCCACAAAAAGAAAAAGAAAAAAAAAAAGGAAAACGAGGAGGGGGCAAAAAAACAACAGAAATACAAATGGGGGGCACTATCAATTACAGGAGCGAGTCCAATGGTAAAATCTAGTGGTAAATTTGTCCAAACGTCCCTTAACTCAATCAGGACTTTCCCTGCTATCAAAAGGCCTAAATTTTTGCCCCACACAACACTTTGATCTATTCCAAACTATTTTAGACGTGAATAAATTTGCACGGTCACCAACCTTAAAGAAACACTACTTTAATGAACCACAACTTGAGAATAGTCAGAGTGAAGATATATGTAACGATACATTATCCTCCCCTCCACAAACCTTTCCTGAAATCTGCGCTTTGGGTAATCTCACCAACTTCATGGAGGAGTCAAATCTCCCCCCCCCCCCCCCATGGATTCAGTGTATTCTAAACTTGACATTTCTTTTAAGATCAAATTGGATTTTTATCCTATTGAATGCAGGGGTAAGGATCTTGATCTGTTCCGAAAGCTTGTGGAGAGGGATTTATCCACCTTAGCCAGAGATAGCCCTAGACATGTTAAATCAGACAATCTTACCAGTGAAGAGAGATTATCGATTGCCAATTTGAAAGATGATAGCAACATAGTCATCAGAAATGCAGATAAAGGGGGATGTGTGGTAGTCTTAGACTCCAATACCTATAGAGATGAGGCAGTCAGGCAGTTATCAGACACTGCCACATATCTGAAACTTAAGGGAGATCCCACCATGCTTTTTAAAGCTGAACTATCTGCTCTACTGGATAGAGCTATGGCCATAGGTCTTTTTTAAAAAAAAGAGCAAGACATGTTTATACCAGACTACCCAGTTACCCCCATTTTTAACCACCTCCCAAAAATACACAAGGGATTAAATCCCCTGACTGGCATACCCATAATTGTGGACATTGGATCACTAAATGAAAGACTTGGTCAATGGATCGATCAGCAATTGCAGCCCCTAGTGGTGGAACTGCTGGGTTATCTTCGGGACACCAAACAACTATTAATGAAACTAGAGAATTTTGTTCGGAATAAGGGGTACAGATGGCTCAGTTTTGATGTCTCCAGTCTTTATTTTTGTATTCCTCATGCTTTGGGCTTAAAGGCAGTCTCATTCTTTTTGAACAACTCAGGTCGCTTCTCTCCACCCCTCCAGAAATTTATACTTATGTGTTTGGAATATTTGCTGACATATAACTTTCTTAATGTTCAATGGGGAGTACTCCATCCAGAGATGCGGAGCCAAGTTCTCCCCTTCCCTAGCCAACCTATATATGGGTTGGTGGGAGAGGTCCTGCATCTTTGGATGTGGTAGTCCCCGGAGGCAGGACACTGTCCTTTATTTTCGCTATATAGATGATCTCCTGTTTGTAGCAGATGACAGCATACACCTGGAGGGGTGGCTAGAATATTTCAATGATAATAACCTCAATTTGCAGTTCACCGGCAGATGTAATTTTGCTCATATGGATTCTCTGGATGTCACCCTCTCCAATGACCACAACAAAGTTGTCACTAGTCTCTTTAGGAAGTCGTCTGCCAGGAACACCCTTCTGAGGGCTGATCCAATCACCCCAGTCACACCATGAGGGGTGTCCTGGTAGGGCAGTTTCTCACATATAGATCCATTCTTTCTAAAGGTATTTGTGTCGTTTCCAGAAAAGCACCCAAACTTGGTAAATCTTCTAGTCTGTATTCCCATCAGTCTTTTCACTCACACTATACACAACAAGTATAGGGCGCAAAAACAGGAATAAAACAGTCCTTCCTATAGATTCATGTAGTGAAATGTAATATAGTAACAAAAGTAAAAATATAAATATGGGTCTTACAGCTGTGAAAGATAAGGGGAATAAGCACTATGTTCCACAGAATTAGTCCACATAAGTAGCACAGGAGGCAGCCATCAGGAGTGAACTGGATCCCAAGTTCACTGAAACCTGTGAAGAAAGAAAAAAGAGAGGTGCCTCTAAGTGCAATATGTAAGGTACAATTTATTGAGGAGCAGCTAAAAACACTCACATTTGTGAATAATAAAATAAGCACAGCAGCCGTCCAAAGGAGGGTAAGGGGAGCCAATCAAGCCAGATTGTCCCAGTCTAGAGAGCGCTGCAACGGCGTCCTCTGTCCTCCACCGCCGTATGATGTGAGAGCCGGCTGTAGGGTGGGATGAGAGCGAGGTCTGGAGTGCAAGATTGACTGACACAGGCTGATGGCGTCATCCAAGTGCGACGCTCTTTCCTTAGCAAGCAGGCTCCGATGGCAAGGGAAGCCTGCGCAACTTCTTCAGGCAGTAGGGGGAGTCGGAGGGCTTTAAAGGCTGATGTGTGCTGACATTAAGAAGGCTGACTACTGGGGGAGGGGTCACATACGTAATACATGTAAGAGCGGTGATTTAGTACATAAAATAGAGGCAGCATAGGGATTAAAAATGGTTGTATCCAAGGTACCTAGACTTACCTTGGTCCCACTTAAGGGCATATACCAATGTAGTAAGGCATTATGCAAGGCCTGCACTTTTGTTCAGCATAAACAAAAGTCTTTTAGTGTAAAAGGCAAAATCTACCCACTATCAGACTTTTTTAACTGTTCATAGGATTTTGTGGTTTACGGTCTCTCTTGCCCCTGTGGGCTTGTCTATGTGGGTCAAACCACACGCGCTTTGAGGTGTCGGTTTGGCCAGCATAGGAGGGCCATAGAGGGTGGTAAAGATCACCACAGCGTGCCGAGACACTTCCTGGAGGCACATGACAGGTGCACTAGTGGCCTTTCTGTTTGGGTGAATGTTTTAAAAAACTGTGTGCCAGGGAGACGTTCTGGATATACGCCCTTGACGTTCTCTCGCCCGGGGGCCTCAATGAGTGTATTGAGGTATCCACCATCCTATAACCTCATGTGTGGTGGCCCTTCCTTTATATTACATGCTTCTTTTTTCACTCTAACTGTCCCCTCTTAGCCGACCTTTTATAATTTATTACCACCCTACATGCTATATCATTGGTCCTTTTAGGATTTGAGATGATCTCATATGGAAAAATAACACATTTTTAAAAAAACACCTGGTTCCTCAGAAATTATATGAATATTTCTATTGTCATTTCCTTAGAAAAATGACATTACTTTTTAAAATAGGACATAAATATTGTCATCAGTCCTTATAATTATTTTAGGTGCCCTTATTGGTTCCCATATCATCTGTGCTATGGTTTAGGTTTAGGTTTAGGTGCCCCACACCTCCTGCCAGATTGACTAAATTACCACCTTTTGTTTCATAGCCATTTGGTATTGATCGCAGATTGACTAAATAGCCATCTTTTGTTTCATAGCTATTTGGTACTGTTTTTAGCTGCTCCTCAATAAATTGTACCTTACATATTGCACTTAGAGGAGCCTCTCTTTGTTCTTTTTTCACTTGTACTAAATACATGTGAATTCTAAGTGACTTGGATGTGAACATGATTTTTTCAAGATAAAAGTGTTTTTTTTTGTATGTATGGTCATACACACAGGGCCGGATTAACATAGGAGCTATTGCAGCTGCGGCTCCAGGCCCTTTCCTTAACATAGGCCCAGCCCAATGGTGAGCGAGAGTCACCAAAACAGCCCTGCTCTGTATACAGTGTACATATGATTGATATGTAAATTGCGGCAGCATATTTCATTTGTTTTAACAAAAAATCGTTTCCATTTTCATTTTATTTATTTTTATAATTTAGGCCCACCAAAATCCTCAGCACCAGGCCCATGAGGCCCTTAATTCGGTCCTGCATACACATGCATTCATATACATGCCTATGAATTAATTATTAGGATTATTTTATCCAACTCAACAAAAATTACAATACAAAAAAATACAAAAGATAACAATGTTCCTCTCATAGTCACTCACCATTACACATGTTGTTTTGCTTTTTAGGCCCCGATTATTCCCTAATGGTGCTACCTACTGCCTTCCAATACTTATATTTATGTCAAGCTAGCTTACTATAAATTATATGAGAGAAGGACAGTCTAGCTCTATGCATTTTAAAGTTTTGCAATTGAAGCGTTTCACCATTTTATGTATGTTTTATCACCTTTTCTCTACTTTATTAGGCTTATCTCTAGATGTTATATAACACACTGAAACTTTCTTGTTAATAACACTTTTTTACACTTTTTAAACAATTTTTTCTTTTTGATGTCGGCCAGCCATGACACATACACATACATGACATTCAGTCCATGCTAGCTCACACCAATAAAGCAATTAAGGTTGTTTTAACTTATCCCACTGTGTGTATGGATACCAGGACACCATCAGCCTGCTGGTTTGTCAGTCAACCAATTAAATACATCATTATCTCCAGCTGCATGTAGGTGGTCTTGGATCCATTTAAACACACAATGAGATGAACACATCCATTCAGCTATGATTAAGTGTCCATTCGTGACGTGAAACATGTCAGCTGCTCGTGTGTTTCCTCTGATCCCACTTTGTATGTCTGCCTCATGGATTTTGTGCATTTTATGGATTTACAATAAAGGTGCTTTTACTGCTTGGAGTCCGGCCGTCCAGTGAAACTTTCTTCGCATACCAACCATGATTGAAGCGCTAACACAAGCTGTTTGTGGTATCTTTATCTGCTCTGCTGATTGTTAAACTTTTCTAGAATACACATATTGCCATCCAGTGAATCTTTCTTCGCTTACAAAGCTTGTGCAGAGCACGCAGCCAGCATTGGACTGCTACGGACTTTAACCACTTCCCGACCGCCGTATGCAGAATGACGGCCGGGAAGTGGCTGAGTTATCCTGACTGGACGTCATATGACGTCCTCAGGATAACAAGCCGCCGCGCGCCCGCCGCCGAACAATAGGACTCCTGCAGTATACTGCAGGTCAGTCCTATTGAGTCGGTGAAGGGCCGGCAGTAAGACGTATGCCGCCAGCCCTTCACCAATTTCAGGCATCGTCAGGTTACGACCGACGCACGAGACGTGTTCGAAACATTCGCTTCTTTCTAAGTGACCTACCGTTATACACATAAGATCTTTTCAAATTGTTAGTCGTCTCGTCTATTTCTATGGTGTTTGTCGAACACAATCGCGAAGTTAGTACCAACCATACGCTTCTTTCAAAGTGACCTGCCGGCCTGAGGTTCGTCATTTTCGTGGAAATAACATTTAGGTATTTTACGTGTTTTAGG
>BLSH010438500.1:1415508-1446367 GCA_018402905.1 Glandirana rugosa | reverse complement strand
GTACAAAAGGTAATAACTGCGGAGGATGATCTGAAGTGACTCAGGCAAAGTTCTTAGGTGGAGGTGGGATAGGCTTCCCTGAATAAGTACGTTTTCAGGGATCGCCTAAAGGAGGACAGCGTAGGGGCTGACCAGACATACTGGGGCAGGGGGTTCCAGAAAATGGGAGAGGCTCTGGAGAGGTCCTGGAGTCGATTATGGGAGGAGGTAACAAGCGAGCTAGCGAGCAGGAGGTCTTGGCAAGGGGTGGATAGGACAATTTGTGTAATATCTGCAGATGAGGTTGGTGATGTAGCTGGGGACTATGGTGTGTAAGGCCTTGTATATTGTGGTTAGTATTTTGAATTTTATACAATGGAGTAGGGGAAGCCAGTGAAGGGATTGGCAGAGAGGAGCAGCAGTCCCGGATTGGTTAGAATGGTGTATTAGTCTAGCATTAGCAATCATAATAGACTGAAGGGGGGGGGGGGTAGCCTGTGTAAAGGTAGGCCAGTGAAGAGAGAGTTGCAGTAGTCAAGGTGGGAAAAAACCAAGGAGTGAATAAGCTGTTTTGTGGTGTCGTTAGTCAGGAAGGGGGGAATTCTGGAAATGTTGTGGAGGTTAAGGTGGCAAGATGTAGCCAGTGATTGGATGTGGGGCTGAAGGAGAGGTCAGAGTCTAGGATTACACCCAGCACCCTGACATGTGTGGAGGGACCAATGGTTGTGCCATTGATCTCAGTGGTAAAGTCGTGGGGAGGGCATCCGGGAGGAAGAAAAGCTCAGTTTTAGAAAGATTGCGTAAACGATGTAAAAATGGCAAATAAGGTAGTAATAAAGTATATACTCCAAGTTCTTCTTACACTCCAAAGATATTCTGGTAGGTTAATTGGCTCTTGCCAAAATTGACCATAGTATGTGTGACATGCATACATGTGAGGTAAAGGCCTTAGATTGTAAGCTCCTTGGGGGCAGACACTGATGTGAATGTATAATATAGGTAAAGTGCTGGATAAATTGTCATCACTATATAAATACCTGTAAGTAATGAATAATAACAAATGTGAACCAAGAACAGAAATGTAATATATTGCAATTTACCAGTCGTTAGATGTGGTGGCTGCATTAGTTTTAAATTTTTTAAGATACAGAAAAATGCCTGTTGATCTTGCCAGAAATCTTGTCTCCTTGTAGTTTATACCTACACAGCAAACTAAAACATCAATGTAATCAGACATCTCAGATATCTTCTGTGAACTAAAGGACACCTCGTGCAATTAAGATGAGGAAAAGTGGAAGTGTTTGTAGCCCAAAGCAGGATAGCAGCCTAGGGTAACGACGCTACTTATTACAGATATGGTGCCATAAGTGTTGTCAGTGTAGGAAAGGAATTGTGTTACTGGCATGATCAGATGAAAAAATCTAAAAAAGCCTGAAGCCTGAAAAAATAAAACTAATAAAGCCACCACATCTAAGGATTGATAAAATGCAATACACTATTTTGTGTTTTTATGGGGTTTAGATAAGCATAAAAAAACGAATAAAGACATTTTATTATTGAGGATGAATTCATTGGAAAAAGGGCTGGCCGAAACTCAGAAATTTTGATTCACAGTATGGCACAAAACAGAAAGTCTGCCAGCCACGTTTTCCATTAAATAAGCTCAGAAATGAAGAATGATATTTTTCTGGCAGAAAAGAAAAACATTCCCTAAAGGATTCAAAACTAAATAGGACTCTAACAGTACCACACCATAGGTATTAAAGCTGCACTATTCTGGCTAAAATGAGAATCACAATTTTTTTTGCTTAGAATAAAGATCACGATTCTCACGGCGGAACATCGTCTTTCACATTATACAAAAAAATTGGGCTAACTTTACTGTTTAGTTTATTTTAATTGTTTAAAGTGTATTTTTTCCAAAATAAACATAAAATATTGCAACAACTGCCATTTTATTCTCTATGGTCTCCGCTAAAATATATATATATATATATATAATGTTTGGGGATTCTAAGTAATTTTCTAGCAAAAAATACTGATTTTAACTTGTAATTAACAGGTGTCAGAAAAAGGCCTGGTCTTTAAGTGGTTAAACTGACCTCATTTACAGACAAAGTCAATTCTTTGATCTAAATGAACCAAATGATACTTTGTTTATAGTTATCTCAGCACCAAGGAATGTTGTGAAAAGAAACAGGCTGCCTGTTTCTTTTGACAGCTGTCAGCTGTGAGCAGAGAATGGCTCTGCACTGAATTGTGGAAATGCTGTATTAAGATAATGAGGGGGGTTGAATCGAGATCACAATTTTTTAACAATTATTCGTGCAGCTCTAACAGGTATGATAAAATATTATCTTTATTGTAACAATATTAAAAAGTTAAATTCTCCAAAAGTTACACATTTGACAAACAAATTGGTCTGCATAGTCTGTAATCACCATTTAGACAAATACAAACTCAAACCCAAACTCAAACATTCATAGGGGAGGTCACCAAGATGGTTTCTTTGACGCGTTTCGCAGGACAAAGCCTGCTTCTTCAGTAAGAACAAAGCTTTTTTCATGTCTGCTATGAATGTTGATAGAATATGAAGTGCAGTAAAAAGCGATGTAGAACAGCAAGATCTATAGATGAATTGACCCTAAATCCCCAGGCCTCCAACCAGAATAAGCAAAAGGCTCACCAGGGTGTAAGATGCGATAATCCAGCTTTTCTCAATAAAAATATAGTCCATTATAGCTCCTTCCTTGAATTATTACTAGGGTTGCACCGATAGTGTTTTTTTTATTGGCGAGTACAAGTAGCAAAACTTTCGGTCAAGTACTCGCCGATACCGAGTACCGATAGTTTGCGGCACAATTTGCGTCAATACAAAAAAATTGGCACAAATCGCACTGCAAATAATCGCATGCAATTTGAACAGGAATGCAGTGCGATTTCTGTCCGAATCACATGCCATTTCCCCCACCATTCCTGTGTGTGCATGTATAGAAAGGAGTTCAAGCGCAATCTAGTGGGCAGGTTAAAAAATGTTAAAACTCACAGTGCATATTTGGTAGCAAATCACGGCTGCTGAAGGTGCTCACAGGGCCGGAGGAGAATTTCCAGGACCCCATGGGTATAGGGTGGAAGTGATGTCAGCATGGGGGGGCGGACCTCCAGCCCTGTGAGCACCTCCAGCGGCCCTGATTTGCTATCAGGCATGTACTTTGTGTTCTAATATTTTTTAAACTGCCCACTAGGTGGAGTTTTAATCCCTTTGTATACACACAAACACACACACAGAAGAACGATGGGGGAAATCTCATGCAATTTGGACAGGAATCACACCACATTCCTGTTCAAATTGCATGTGATTCTTTGCACTGAGATTGGCACCCACTCGCTCAAATGCTTGGTATCGGTATTGGTGCATCTTTAATTGTTACCAAAATCCACAGCGAGACTGGCTGAGTTAAGCAGTTAACAGACTAGAGCCATCACATTTAGGCTCGGTTCACACCTAAGTGATCCAACTTCGGGGGCGACTTTGCTAAGGGATTTGAAGGCGACTTCAGCGTGACTTTGGACGACTTACAATGTGACTCCATGCCAGATGACTTTGCCTGTGGCCAATCAGAGAAGGGAGGGAGGGGTTGCCTTCAAAAATTATTTTCCTGTAAATTTGCTTCAATATAGATGGGGGATCCGACTTGGAGGCGACTTGGAGGCACAATTTGAATAGAAGTCGCCTTGAAGTAGTACAGGAACCCTTTCTGAAGTTGCCATGAAGTCGGAGTGACTTCAGTAGTGTATATTAAGACTGCTCCCATTAATTTCAATGGGATTTAGAATGTCAAGAGACTTGAGGCGACTTGGGGCGACACAAGTCGGATCGCAAGTCGCCTAGGTGTGAACCGAGCCTTAAGAATTGATAAAATACAATGCATTACTATTTGGGTTTTTATGGGGTTTCGATAAGCATAAAACAACATATAAAGACATTTTATTATTGAGGATGAATTCACTGGAAGAAAGGGCTGGTCAAAACTCAGACATATTGACTCACAGTATGGCACAAAACCAAAAGTCTGCAAGCCACACTTTCCATTAAATAAGCACAGAAATGAAGAATGCTATTTTTTCTGCAGTCTTAATAGAAATGGGAATTTCCTTGGTATAATAATATGTGTATATTACCTGAGGCTTGGTTTGTACCAAGTTGCACAACATAAGCATATCCGTGAGATGTTATAATAACCAGTTACTGTACGTCAGTCTTTGAAATTCCGAACACTTGCTGCCCCACTGAGACATCTCACAAGCAGACAGTATTTTTTGTTTACTGGTGGAAACACTAATGAAGAAGAAGTTTCCATTTAAGTGTGTAACACAATAGGGCAGTTTATAGATTTTATCAGCTATATATCCACTTTTGGGTACCACAGTCTTTCATGCGCTGTTCAATTTTACAACTCAGATTTGCCTTTGGCACAGATAACATAAGGTGGATTATTAGCATGTTTCAAATACAAATCTAATATTCTTCTGTATGATAAAGGAAAATGCTTGATCACATGAGATTGGCATTTCAGCATTTATGCTCCTAGTAATTAATTTGCAGACAGTACATTAAAATAGAAATCCCACCAATACGATGCATTAGGCAGATGATGAAAATCTATAGGACCACGGATCATGCAATGGGGACGTTGTCCTCTTTGATAGCATAATAGGATTGGCCAGATAATCAGACAGAGGCTAACTATAATTTGTAGTTTACTGAACAGGTGCAAAGTTAGAATCAATAATTAAAAACAGGGTCAGAATGGCAATGAGCATACATACACTGCAGAATAATGCAAAAAAGATTATGAAAGCTGCACGAATACAGACTCTTCACAGCAATACCTGTGTGGTTCAACCAACAGTACCAAAGGTGCACCAATTGTACCTTTGGGAGCAGCTATAGCACTGATACTCAAATACAACGATACAAACCTCCCGTTAGTTGACTGGGTGGAGCCATTACAGAGTGCGGACCGCCTGTGCCAGAGGCCCTCCTACCCGACTTTGCTATTAATGCATTAGAACATGATGCTAGGAGAGCCATTCTGGTAATGCCAGACACTTTGGCATAGATTACAGCCCGTCTAGGAAGTCCGTATGAGGCTGTGACCCCTGTGGTGGAAATAGGGTGCCTATTCTTTGTAAGGAAGCGGCACTATTCTTTTGTTGCTGTGGCTGTGGAAACAGCTGAGAGACAAGGTTTAGCAGGACTGTGTCTCCATAAAGACCCCTGACCAGGTCATCAGATATCAATTTATCTTGGGGATTTTCTGTGTATTTGTTGTATATAGGGATGGATGTGTGTCATTGGTGATCCCAGACCTTTCTGTTTTTTGTTGCAATTAACCCAGGTGGAAGACAACCACAGCCCAACCAGGTCTGTTGCCACCCCAAGCCACATATATCAACATATATATATACAGTATCTCACAAAAGTGAGTATACCTCACATTTTTGTAAATATTTTATTCTATCTTTTTATGTGACAACACTGAAGAAATGGCACTTTGCTACAATGTAAAGTAGTGAGTGTACAGCTTGTATAACAGTGTAAATTTGCTGTACCCGCAGAATAACTCAAGACACAGCCATTAATGTCTAAACCGTTGGCAACAAAATGAGTACACCCCTAAGTGAAAATACCCAAATTGGGCACAATTAGCCATTTTCCCTCCTTGGTGTCATGTGACTCATTAGTGTTACAAGATCGCTGGTGTGAATGGGGAGCAGGTGTGTTAAATTTGGTGTTATCACTCTCACTCTCTCATACTGGTCACTGGAAGTTCATCATGGCACCTCATGGCAAAGAACTCTCTGAGGGTCTGAAAAAAGGAATTGTTGCTCTACATAAAAATGGCCTGGGCTATAGGAAGATTGCCAAGATCTTGAAACTGAGCTGCAGCACGATGGCAAAGACCATACAGCGGTTTAAGAGGACAGGTTCCACTCAGAACAGGCCTTGCCATGGTTGACCAAAGAAGTTGAGTGCATGTGCTCAGTGTCATATCCAGAGGTTATCTTTGGGAAATAGATGTATGAGCGCTGCTAGCATTGCTGCAGAGGTTGAAGGGGTGGGGGGGTCAGCTTGTCAGTGCACAGACCATACAACGCACACTGCATTAAATTGGTCTGCATGGCTGTCATCCCAGAAGGAAGCCTATTCTAAAGATGATGCACAAGAAAGCCTGCATATAGTTTGCTGAAGAGAAGCAGACTAAGGACATGGATTACTGGAACCATGTCCTGTGGTCGGATGAGACCAAGATAAACTTATTTGGTTTAGATGGTGTCAAGCATGTGTGGCGGCTACCAGGTGCAGAGTACAAAGACAAGTGTGTCTTGCCTACAGTCAAGCATGGTGGTGGGAGTGTCATGGTCTGGGGCTGCATGAGTGCTGCTGGCACTGGGGAGCTACAGTTCATTGAGGGAACCATGAATGCCAACATGTACTGTGACATACTGAAGCAGAGCATTATCCCCTCCCTTCGGAGACTGGGCTGCAGGGCAGTATTCCAACATGATAAAAACCCCAAACACACCTCCAAGATGACCGCTGCCTTGCTAAAGAAGCTGAGAGTAAAGGTGATGGACTGGCCAAGCATGTCTCCAGACCTAAACCCTATTGAGCATCTGCGGGGAATCCTCAAACGGAAGGTGGAGGAGCACAAGGTCTCTAACATCCACCAGCTCCATGATGTCGTCATGGAGGAGTGGAAGAGGACTCCAGTGGCAACATGTGAAGCTCTGATGAACTCCATGCCCAAGAGGGTTAAGGCACTGCTGGAAAATAATGGTGGCCACACAAAATTTTGACACTTTGGGCCCAATTTGGACATTTTCACTTAGGGGTGTACTCACTTTTGTTGCCAGTGGTTTAGACGTAATGGCTGTGTGTTGAGTTATTTTGAGGGGACAGCAAATTTACATTGTTATACAAGCTGTTTTTGCTTGGTTTTTGATCTATACTTTAGCCGGTCATGCTGTTCCCCCTAGGTGGCGGCTCTGTTTTGTTTGGTACGGGAGCTGCGATATGTAATCAGGGAGATTTTCATGTCTCCTGCTGTCCCCCCTGCTCTTTCGGGATGGGTGGAGCCACATGCATATTGGCGCCATGCGTCTACAGCCTCCGCTTGACGTCCGCGGCAACAGCATCATGACGCTTGGGTGTAGTGTGTCAGCATGGATGCCCGGGGTCCGCATTACGTATGCGCACCCCCAATTGGCGTCTGACGCTTCCAGCACCAGAATGCCTTACCATCCTTTCATGTTGTTGGGGGCGGAGCCCGCTGGACCCCACTGGGGATACAAATTGAAGGGCTGACATGGCTGGGATTCCCTCTTCGACCGCCTTCTTCACACATGTAGAAGTACATCATTTCATGGTCAACCTTTCTTTCACAGGTACACATACCCTGCACATCCTAGTCCATTTGGCCGTACACTTTTTTATTTCATTTATTCCATTTCACACACATTTTTATTATTACCCTCTTGTTTTCAGGGATCACCTCCATAGACATCATTTTGCACTGGTATACCCCCTTCACATCCACCTTTTGGTCTCCATGTCCATCTTAATATTGGACCAGATTGGTTCATATATGCAACTATATATAAAACCTTATATACTTTTCAACCTTACTATCCCATATGTCATTGATTGCTATTCCCTGAACAGGTGGCCAGCGACGCCCTCATCTTTGTGGGATTGGCTCCCCTCAATGGAAGATTCCTTATATATTCACAGAGGAAATCACAGCCTGTCTTTCACATACAGCTGATTCTTGTGAATGATGCATGCTGGTTTCACACTGCTTACAGGTAACTTTTGCTGACATGTTGGTGAAATTGGACACTCTAGCAGTGTTCCTGTTTGCTCCATATGCAATACCTTTTGTATATGTGCACTCCATAGAAATCACTATTATTATTTTATATATTTTTACAACAGCTGACATCAATCTGGACAAGGTGCAACCTCCAGGGTCACATCATCCCAACCACCTCCCCCCTTTTTTATTCTCCTCCTTACACATACCTATTGGTCTCCCTGTCCATCTCATTTTTGGACCAGGTTGGTGCATATATGTAACCATATAGCAATTATTATTACTACATATATTTATGTTACAGCTGACACCTGTTTGGAAAAAGTGGAACTTCTAGGTTCACACAATCCCACCCATGCCATGTCTGCCATCTGGCTGTCCCCTGGTGCTGGTTCTGGTTGGCTTCCTCCCCTCAACTCCCGTGCCACACATCCATTGCTACCGCCTTTTGGGACTTCAGCAAATTTGCATTTTGCTTTGCCTCACTTTATGGTGAGTATGGGGTCTTTTACCCCTAGACCCTCTTACCATTTACCTAAACAACCATTATTATGTTATGCATTTTTCTTATTATAGATACATCACACAAATGCATCCACCTCTGAGGAAGCGAGCTATGTCTTGTGAAACGTATCAGTTCACTAGATGCTTGTGCATACTGTATGCTATTTAAATGTATCATTGCAAATTTGTACTATGATGTATTTTATTGGCTCAGCAATTGTTATTCTATCCATGTATGTAAGATCATTTTTCAATAAATGTTAAAACTGCATTTTTTACTAGTGGCAAATGGTGCTCACCTCATATAAAGTCCCAGGGCGATTTTCTGTGTATTTGTTGTGTATAGGGATGGAGGTGTGTCACTGGTGACACCAGACCTTTCTCTTTTTTGTTTCAATTCATTTTGGGGATTTGAGCCGTCCCCTTTGATGGGCACTGCAAGACAAAATAAAAACCACTTGTCGTTTAGTGCTATACTGTCTGGTGTAGTGGAGAGGGAGCAGGAGGATGCAGAAGCTAAGGTTGTAGTAACCTGAGAAGCATAGTTACTGTTGAGGGAGTAAGCCTTTGTCCCTTCCCCACTTTCTGCACTGAAACCACTGTTCGGGGGCTGACCATATCCCTCACTTCCATCTAGCAGAATTTTCAGCTGTATAACGGGAGCTGGGACAGGCTCTGGTAGACAGAAGATGTTGGCAGTGTGTTCGTTGAGGGCATGTAGTGAGAAACTGTGGTTAGGAGAGGACAGGAATTCTTCCTGCCAGCCCTTAAACTGGGTATTCCTGGGGCAGGGGGACAACCTGTGGGAACTACTTCAACACATCGCAAGTGTAATTACAAATTGATCTCTTTATCTCCTGTGGTTACTGTGAAGATAAATGGATGTCAAGCTCAATGCTTGGAGAATACAGAGTTGGAAGCAACCTCCATGGACTATGCTTTCCATCAACAGCAGTTTGGACAGGCCTCCGCACTGGACCTGTCCTGGCTAACTTTAAAGGCTGCAAATAATCTTCCTAATCCAGTTGAAGGGGTCACTTGGATGTCTATTAATCAAGAATCTGATTGAAGTTTTTGACTATATTACCCATGGTTTGGACCATGGTGGTGCTGTGGACATAGCACATCTTGATTTCAGCAAGGCATTTGATACAGTTCCACATAATGATCTAATACAAAAGTTGTACAAGCTGGGACTTAACCCTTGGGTGGTTCAGTGGATATGCAATTGGCTAAAGGATAGATCCCAGAGTGTGGTTGTAAATTGGGGTCACTCAGAACAGAGACCAGTCACTAATGGCGTATCACATGGCTATGTACTTGGTCCTGTTCCATTTGATCTCTATGTAAGTGACATAACTAAAGGTTAGTTGGGCAAGGTATGTCTTTTTGCTGATGACACAAAGGTGTTTAATAGGGTTTATGTCCCTGACAGGGCTGTCTTGAATATTGATTGGACCATGGGCAAACGTTTTCTTGGCCAGGCCAGGGAACTCAGTATGGGAGTTTTTTGGACAGGCTTTTGGGGGGGTACATAATTCAATATTGCTCATAGGAGCATGGTTTATTTTTATCTGCAGGATGAGATGAGAAGACCTGGCCTGACAAAACACCCACAGCCAGTGTACCATGCAGTGTACCTTACATGAGGAATACAAATCACTTATGTGTATTTAGCTGTCAACCTGTAGTAAATCCTATTCCTTCCCCTCCCTCTGATCCATTCCACTCCCTGGCCGACAGGTGCAGTGCTCACATTTACATACCAGGGACCAGAGACTGCCCATCTATGACATCACCTCCCCACAATGCGCAGTCTCTCCGGAGAAAGAGTATCTGTAGTTGGAGGCTGTATCCCTTGCGGGAGTGGCCAGTATTGGCAGAGATTGTGAGGAGAGGGCGTGGTTAGAAGGGCAGCGGGAGTAATGCAGCGTGCTCTCCTTCGCACTGTATTCCCTTCGGTATCCAGATTTGTGTTGCGCATGGCTCAGCACCTTCCATCGGCTGTGCCCCTCTGCCCTGCTGGCAATTCAGCCTCTGGCACAGGCTCAAGGGACAGCTGCTTTGGACCCCTCAATAATGACTGGGCCCAGGGCAGCTGTCCCTTTCCCCCATGTTAAAGATGGCACCTGCCTGGAGGTGTAACATGATTTAGCATTGCTGGAAGATTGGTCAAAGCACTGGAAACTACAGTTCAATGTTTCTAAATGTAAAATAATGCACCTAAGGAATAAGAATCCACTGAGAGAGTACAGCATTTGGGGTACAGTGTTAGCCAGCACTACAGAAGAAAAAGTTTTGGGGGTACTTATTTCTGATGATTGCAAAATGAGCAAACAGTATGACCAGGCAGTGGGAAAAGCAAATAGAATTCTAGGATGTATCACTAGAAGGATCACCAGCAGGAGGAAGAAAGTTCTGATTCTTCTATATAGATCTTTAGTGAGCCCTCATTTAGAATACTGTGTCCATTTCTGGAAACCTCAATTTCAGAAAGATATTGATAAGATAGAATGAGTCCAGAGACCGGTAACAACATGGCAAATGGTCTGGGGATAAAACATATCAAGAGCGACTTCAGGAACTTAATATGTACAGTCTGGCTTTTTTAATATGAAACCAAAATCAAGAACACAGGGACATGACCTTAAACTAACTGGAGAAAAGTTGAAATCTAATTTTAGAAAGTATTATTTTAGTGAAAGGGTAGTTAATGCTTGGAATAAATTTCCAGCTGAGGTAGTGAGACGGTCAACAGTAAATGGCTTCAAACATGCTTGGGACAAACATAGATCTATATTCAGACAAAAAAGTTAACAAAAAAATAATTAAAAAAAATAAAAATGGGCAGACTCAATGGACCACTCTGTCTTTTTCTGCATCATTTTTCATTTAAAGAATTCAACCAAAAAGTAGGTTGCTTTGAAGTGATGGTAATCTATGCATCAGCCTTTGTAGATGTCCCGGTGGTGAGAATTAGACATCACTAAATTATGTAAGAATGTTACAACATGACCAGTTGTCCCTTCCCAGTTGTCTCCTCCTTGGAGCAACTTCAGCTGCAGAATCTAATCAGGCTCATTTCACAAAGGACTGTTGGCAGCCAGAGAAGGTGGGGGGTAGTGAGACTGTCACCATAATACCTGATGCTGCTACAACCATAGCAAGAAATAGTCTGTCCACTCACTGTGGGAGCTTCAAAAACATTGCAAGGAGCTACTGTTTTGCTGACACCCAAGATTTAGAGGTGAAGGGTGAGTGTCTAGGAGCGAACAATTTGTCCAAAATACACTGGGGCAAGGTATTAGTCTAACTCTACGCCCTCATACACACTGGTGTTTTTTAACGGCACGTTTTTGGGCGTTTTTTGCAGCTCTCCATGTTATTCAATGGCCCTCTAAAAACGCTGAAGTTTTTGAGCAGTAGAGGGCATTGGCGTTAGTGAGCTGTAGCTAGAACGCGGGACCAGTGCGTTCCGAAGCTGCAGCGCCATGGCATTTTTGACGCCGAGCCAGCAAAACGCTCAACGTTGCTTAACATTTTATACACAGCGTTAAGCCTTGTCAGGCGTTCTATTCAAAATCAATGGTTCCCTATGGGAGCCCATTGATTTGAATAGAAGCCGCACCAGAAGTCAGATCACGATGATCCGACTTGCGGCACGACTTGTGTGCTAGGGGTCTTAAAGGGGAACCCCCGCAAAAAAATTTGCGTGGAGTTCCCCCCCAAGAGCATACCAGGTTCTTAGATCTAGCATGAATTTTAAGAGGAGCCCCCACGCCAAAAAAAACGGCGTAGGGTCCCCCTCAAAATCCATACCAGACCCTTATCCGAGCACGCAGCCTGGCAGGCCAGGAAAGGGGGTGGGGACGAGCGAGCGCCCACCCTCCCTGGACCGTACCAGGCCGCATGCCCTCAACATGGGGAGTATGGGTGCTTTGGGGCAGGGGGGGCACTGCGCCCCCCACCCCAAAGCACCTTGTCCCCATGTTGATGGGGACAAGAGCCGCTTCCTGACAACCCTGGCCGTTGGTTGTCGGGGTCTGCGGGCGGAGGCTTATCAGAATCTGGAAGCCCCCTTTAATAAAGGGGCCCCCAGATGCCGGGCCCCCCACCCTATGTAAATGAGTATGGGGTACATCGTACCCCTACCCATTTCCCTGGAAAAAAAAGTGTACCAAAAAAAACACACTACACAACTTTTTAAAATACTTTATTAAATCAGCTCCGGCGTCTTCTCCCCTCTCTTCTCCATCGTCTTCTTTCTTCGGCTCTTTTGCGGGGTCTTCTGTCTTCTGAAGGGTCTTCTGCTCTTTTGCCGCTGTCTCCTCGGCTAGCTTCTCCCGCTGCTGCTTCTTCTTCTTCTTCTCCTTCTGGAGATGTTGACTCGTCGCTCTCTTCCACTCGAATGCCGGGTCCGTGCTGCGCGGTTGCCTTATATTGGCATGGGGCGTGGCCACATGATGATGTCATCATGATCCCCACCCTCATGACGTCACATCCTGGGGCGGGCCTGTGATGTGATGGCCCGCCCCAGGATGTGACGTCATGAGGGTGGGGCTCATGATGACGTCATCGTGTGGCCCCGCCCCATGCCAATATAAGGCAACCTCACAGCACGGACCCGGCATTAGAGAGGAAGAGATCGACGAGTCATCATCTCCAGAAGAAGAAGGAGAAGAAGAAGAAGAAGCAGTGGGAGAAGCTAGCCGAGGAGACAGCTGCAAAAAAGCAGAAGACCCCGCAGAAGATCCCTCAGAAGACAGAAGACCCCGCAAAAGAGCCGAAGCTGAAATATTTTAAAAAGCTGTGTAGTGTGTTTTTTTTGGTACACTTTTTTTCCAGGTAAATGGGTAGAGGTACGATGTACCCCATACTCATTTACATAGGGTGGGGGGCCCGGCATCTTATTCCAGATTCCGATAAGCCTCCTCCCGCAGACCCCGACAACCAACGGCCAGGGTTGTCGGGAAGAGGCTCTTGTCCCCATCAACATGGGGACAAGGTGCTTTGGGGTGGGGGGGGCGCAGTGCGCCCCCTGCCCCAAAGCACCCATACTCCCCATGTTGAGAGCATGCGGCCTGGTACGGTCCAGGAGGGGGGCGCTCGCTCGTCCTCACCCCCTTTCCTGGCCTGCCAGGCTGCGTGCTCGGATAAGGGTCTGGTATGGATTTTGAGGGAGACCCTACGCCGTTTTTTTCCTGGGGGCTCCTCTTAAAATCCATGCTAGATCGAAGAGCCTGGCATGCTCTTGAGGGGGAACCCCATGCAAATTTTTTGCGGGGGGGGTTACCCTTTAAGACCCCTAGCACAGAAGTTGCACCGCAAGTCGGATCATCGTGATCCAACTTCTGGTGCAGCTTCTATTCAAATCAATGAGCTCCCATAGGGAACCATTGATTTTGAATAGAGGCAGAAAACGCTGCTGAAAGCTAGCGTGAAAAAACATGCATTGACGTCAATGCAAAGTGCCAAAAAAAACTGCAATTTTTCCCTGACGTCAGGCCCGGCGTTTTGCTTATTTTTTTGCAGGCGCCCGTGTGTATGAGGTCTAAATGGCCAATTTTAGCACTGTCCCATCTTGTTGCCCACCCCACTGACAATTGGTTCCTATTGTAAAGCCTACCTCTGCCTCTCACCGAGGACCCTTTGAACTGGTGGCATGAGCATTAGGTCATATTTCTCCTCTTCTCTCAGCTGTCAAAGCAATACTTGTGTATCCCAAGCACAAGCCTGTCTGCAGTGCAGGTTTTCTCCACTGCAGGAGATGTGATCACTGCAAAAAGAAGCACACTCAAGCCAGCGCATGTGGATCAACTAGTGTTCTTACAGAAAAATTTACATGATCCCAAATGTTGAGCAGCCCTGCAGCGATCCATTTTTTTTTTTTTGGGGTTGTTTTTTTTATATTTTTATAGATTATGCCACTGACTGAGATAGTTTGTTTTTGAAGATTGACCAAATTCAGCTTCACAAAAGTGTCTAGGGGTTCATTTAACCCTCCCTCAGCCAAAGACTAAAAGTTCCAGACAACTGATGCCAAACCTCACCCCCTCTCTCCCCCCTCCCTCTTTCCACCCTCTCTCTCCCTCCCCTCACCCCATCTTTCTCTCTCCTCTTTTTTCTTTCTTTCTCTCTCCCTCTCCCCATCTCTCTCGCTTTCTTGCTCTCTCTCTTTTTCTTTTTTCTTTCTCTCAGAGAAGGAAAGAATGATAGAGAGAGAGAGAGAGAGAGAGAGAAGGAAAGAAGGGGAGAGAGTGAGAGAAGGAAAGAGGAGAGAGAGATAGGGAGAGAGAAAGGAGCGAGGGAAGAAAAGAAGTTCTCGCTCTCTCCTTCTTTCCTTCTCTCTCTCCTTTCCTTCTCTCACCCTTTCTTCTCTCTCTCCTTTCCTCTTCTCTCTCTCTCTCCTTTCCTTCTCTCTCTGTCTCCCCCCTTTCATTCTCTCTCTCCTTTCCTTCTCTCTCTCTCCTTTCCTTCTCTCACTCTCCTTTCCTTCTCTCTCTTTCTCACTCTCTCGGTCCTTCTTTCCTTCTCTCTTTTCCTTCTCTCCCTCTCTCCCCTTCCCCCCTCACTCTCCCTCTACCCCCTCTCTCTCTCCCCTTCCCATTCCTCCCTCTCCCCCTCCATACTCCTCTCCCCTTCTCCTCCATCTCCCCTGTCCCTTCTCCTCCCATCCCTTTCTCCCCCTCCCTCTCCTACATCCCTCCTTCTCTCTTTCTTTCTTTTTTTGCCTCTCCCTCCCTCTCTACCTCATTGATAAGAGCTTATATAATGCCACTCTAGCGTCAACTCAATAGTCCACAACACAGTCACACTGTGTTGTTGAGTTGACTGTCTCGCACTGGCACCGGCAACTGGCAGGTGGCATGGGAATGTGGCAGACTGGCAGTGGCAATGGCAAACAATCATCACCAAGATTGTGCAATGTGCTCATTTTGAATTTTCACACTAGTGACTGTCTGTGTCTGTCCAATGTGTACTGGGGTGGGGTTTAACCCTCAACCAAGTACCAAATACTAAAAGTTTTTTTCAGACAACTGATACTCGCCAAGCCACCAGAGGAAGGAAAATCCTTGAAAGAATAAATTAAGACTCAAAACCTTGAGTAAATCTTTATTAGATCACACAAATGCATACAAAAGAAATAAAAACACACCGTCACCGACATGACCACATTGTCTGTGCCATTGCCTGCTTGGCCTGTCCTTTCTCATGATTTTCTGATTCACTGACGACATGTGTGTGTGGTTTTTTTTTGGTATTGTGTATATATTTGTGATCCCATAAGGATTTACTCAAGGTTTTAAGCTTCAATTGACGATTTATTCTGTCAAGGATTTTACTGCCTCTAATGGTGGCTTGGCTTCAGTTACAGGTGTAATCGTGGTAGAGTGCAGGTAACATTTGCTGTAAAGTGACTATGTGAAGAGATCTTATAACGCTGATCTAGCCGTCCATCCAATGGCATCAATAGTGCACACATCCGTGACCGTGTTCTGTTGAGTCTGTTGACTGGTGGTGGCAGTGGCACTGGCAACAAACAATCATCACGGTGAACCTGGAACATTTTATATTTTTTATAGCTTTTCTAGCACTGAAAATGGAGAATGGTTTATTTTTGAAGATTGGGCCCAGTTTGAATTTTCATACTGACTGACTGTCTGTCTTGTCTAAGGGTTACCCTCAACCAAATAAATATTAAACATTTTCTTCAGACAACTGACACCTGCCAAGCCACCAGAGGAAGGAAAATCCTTGAAATAATAAATTGAAACTTAAAACCTTGAGTAAATCTTTATTGGATCACACAAATACACACACAAAACAAATAAAAAAACTCATGCCGACCCGACCAGACCTCATTGTCTGTGCCATTGTCTGCTTGCTTGGCCCAGTGGCCAGACCACTGGCCTGCACTTTCTCATGATTCTGATTCACTGATGTGTGTGTTTTTTTCTGGTTGTGTGTATATATTTGTGATCCCATAAGGATTTGCTCAAGGTTTTATGGTTCAATTGACGATTTATTCTGTCAAGGATTTTCCTACCTCTAATGGTGGCTTGGCTTCAGTTACAGGTGTAATCGTGGTAGAATGCAGTCAATGCACTGCAGGTAACGTTTTCTGTAAAGTGACTAAGTGTGACGAGATCTTATAATGCCAATCTAACTGAACTGTGTCTATCACACAACCGTGTTCTGTTGAGTCTGTTAACTTGACTGGTGGTGGCAGTGGCAAACAAACATCACAGTGAACCTGAAATTTCCGCAACGTAGTGTGTGTTACAGGTTCACTGTGATTTTTTCCAGTCAGGAAGTGCTCTGTTTTGTAGAGGTAGTGGTACTAGGTGTTGTTTACACTGTAAAATTTACAGGTTATATTTTACATTTTAACATTTTCTTTTATGAAGAAGTAAAGTGCACTAGCACTATACAACAGTGATGTCATAGTATTTACTGTTCTAAATTAATACTGTTGGAATGTCTGGATGTCTGCTGTGGTCACTGTTTGTTCAGACTTTGCTATATGCATGCAGGGAACTGAAGGAAGTGCCATTTTTTTTAAATAGCAGAGGAAAATAAATATAGTTCTTTAATTTCTGACTGTGTGTTGACTTTTTGAATGAAAAATTGAAAACCATGGGCACTTGGGTAGTAATTGTGATGTATTGCGATGCATCGCGGAATCGAATCGAATGTTGACATGATAATCGCAATCAAATTGAATCGTAAGACCAGTGAAGATGCGCACCCCTATTGATCATCATATTCATACTGGAGACACAGTCCTGATTCAGGAACAGTACTACAACATCCCACCAGCCCTGTGTCAAGAAGCCAAGGAGTTGCTTTACAATATGCTCCAAAGTATCATCATCAGAGAGAGTAGGAGTCTTTGGGCTGCTCCTGTAGTTCTGGTTTGGAAAAAAGATGAGAGCATGCGCTTCTGTGTTGATTATCGTAAGCTGAATGCTTAGCCAGTGGCTACTGGGAAGTTCCAGTAAGAACTGACGATAAAGAGAAAATCAACTTTATTGCTTCTTTGGGGTTGTACAAATTTAATCAAATGCCCTTTGGCCTGAGTTCACCCTGTATATTCCAAAGATTGATGGAGAGATGTTTGGGTGATCTCAACTTCAAAACTATTCTTATATATTGGAATTACATCAATATTTTCTCCAAGAACTTTAAGGAAAATATTAAATACCTAGACCAAGTGTTTACCCAACTGGAACAGTATGGATTGAAACTGAAGAGTACCAAATATCATCTCATGCAGGCTTGCATCCAATATCTGGGTCATGTTGTGGAGGCAGAAGGGGTGTCACCATGATTGGCCAAAGTCCAGGTTGCGAGAGACCAATCCCTAAGACAGTTACTGAGCTTTGATCTTTCTTGGGACTGGTGGGGTAATATCGGCAGTTTATTCCTCAATTCACCCAAATTGCTGCACCCCACACAAAACTATTGTGGCCATTCATCTAAAAAAAAAAAAAAAAAAAAAGCTGTCCCCTTCAATACAAACTCAATGGCACATTGCTCCAAAAGAAGCTTTTGAAACACTCAAAAAATTGCTTACAACTGCTCCCTTCCTGGCTCCCGCCAGCTTCCCTAAGCCCTTCTGGGTATACACTGTCAGGAGTTGTCTGTTGGTCACTCAGGGTGGTGTTGGCTAAAGAACAAGATGAAGTTAAAGTGGTTGTCAACCCGTGACAACCACTTTAACCTACAGGTAAGCCTATAATAAGGCTTATCTGTAGGTGCCCTGCATATCTCCTAAACCTGCACGGTTTAGGAGATATACAATGTACTAGATGTGCCGACGTCATTCGCCACATACGCAGTGAAGAAACGCCTCCATGCCGTTTCTTCACTGAGGTGGCCAGTCACAGAGCCGGAGTCGTGGCCCTGGAAGGGGGGACATCGCAGGCTTCATTTGCAGGTAAGTGACACATACTGGGCTACTATGTGATGCATAGTAGCCCATTATGCTTCTACTTTGCAGGGGAATATAGAGGAAGTAAACCTCATCAGGTTTACTTTCTCTTTAACAGGCTTATGTCACCTACCGATTGTAATCCGCACAACTATAGCTCAGTTCAGTTGGACCTCCTAGCCCTGACCTGGGCTATCACACAAAAGTTTGAGGAGTATCTCTTTGGTGGACATGTGGAATATCTTCACTGATAATAACCCACTAGCCTATCTAAAATTTGCTAAGCTGGAAGCCCTGGAACAGCGATGGGATGCGAGGCTAGCTTGGTTTAACTACACCAAGCATTTTAAGCCAGGTCGTCTGCATAGTCATGTGTATGATTTATCTCACTACCCTGTGGTGCAGCCGCAAGGGGACATAGACCAGTGTCTAGAGGAATCTGAAGTTGCCCCTGTTAAAGTAAAATCAATTGAGCAAGCTGTTGCAATGGCAATACAAAGGAGACAGGAGTTCCTGCCAGTGCCTGCGATACATAGGTGAGTGTGACACCCTGCAGCAACGGGATCCTGACACAAAGACTTGGAGGTTTATCTTCAGGGATCTTTGTCCCACATATCGAGAGTGAGGAAGGCTTTGATTCACAGTCAGACTCTGATAGTCAGACACAGTCAGACTCTGATTTGTGGGGTGGTCTGGGGATTTTAATGGATCATTGAACTGGTGTGTCAGCATTCCAACAGAATGGTAAGATATCTTCCAATATGTGATTCCACAGTCAATCACCTTGAAAGTCTGCCAAGTCATACATGACGCCACAAAACATTTCTGGGTAGATAGGACTGAAGCTTATGCTTGACAGTATATCCACTGGCCAGGATTGTCTGATTGGGTACAGTGGATTTGCAGAGAGTGTCACAATTGTGCACTTCACAAGGGTATGCCTGAACATACTACTCCCCTTGATATCTCCATGTCTCCGAGTCACATAGTTACATAGTTAGTCAGGTTGAAAAAAGACACAAGTCCATCCAGTTCAACCAAAAAAAAAAAAAAAAATGTATATACACATATATATACACACACATATACACATACAACCAAATAATCCCATATACAATCCTTCACCCACAGTTGATCCAGAGGAAGGCAAAGTCATTTGATCTGGTAACTATGGACCTTTCAACAGAGGCTAAACCGCCTCAAGATATCATCATGCTCTGCTGTTCGTGGACCATTTCTCCAAGTTTGATATCGTGGCCCCAACATGTGACCATACTCCAGTCACCATGGCCAGACTTTTCTGGACCCATGTGGTCCAAACCTATGGTTGTCAAAAAAGGATTCTTTCTAACCAGGGCCCTAGCTTTGAATCACAGATTGCACACCATCTCTAACTATCCACAGGTGAACAGGGTCTGTGAGCATTTCAATCAGACATTCTTGAGCCTGACCTAAACCCTGGAGTAAGGTACCGGTGTAATGGTTGTGCGCATTGGGCCCATGAAAAGCTGTATGCAACATCCATTTTGTTCATGTCTCAGCTCATCTCAGCCATGTTGTCATTTGAAGGACATAACCACAGTGACCATGCCCCCACCCTTTTTTTTTCAGTTATACAGTATACAATACACAAACTGTTAACTAATGCCAGGACCTTATCAGTCCATTGATCGGACACACACAGACCCTTTCCATTAACCAATCCATATTCCCGGCTGGAAACCCTAATAAAACTGTCACCCTCTTGCAAGCTTGAGGGATCCAGAGAACTAACAGATACCGGTCATAAATAGCTCAGTTGGAGGAGATGGCCAATACACATCTGTGCTAGACTGGGTATCAGTTATAAAACTTCAGCATGTTTCATAACTCATTAAATAATAATAACACAGCCAGAATATAGACATATTTACCTCTCTCAGTTAATTTATAGTGTTTTGAGTCCAACACCGCTGCCCTAGGAGTACTGGGAGCACAACCAGCCCAATTCATCTCCTTTCTCGTCAAGTTTATATTCATTTTGAAACTACATTCAAGTTGGACAATAATCATGTTAGCAGGCTATACCCAGTAGGTATTCAGAGATATTAGTACCTATAGAAAACTGTATTTGGGACATAGTCATAGTCAGAAACCACTGCTCAGACGCTTAATTGGTCAGATGGCCTCTGTTAACACCCCTTCGATCCCAGAGAAAAAGGGAATGCCATTACAGTTTTACAGCTCTTGTTAACATCAAACCAAGGAACACCTAATAGGTACAATTTTTTCTTATTCACCAGACTCTGCTGAAACCAGGACTGAAACTGTTGTTTTATTGTCTCTTTATTTCTTTGTAACATTTTTTTTCTGTATATATTTTTTTTGCACCATTTTGACCTTTTCATTATTAAATATTTTGAAAAGTGTTAACCTTCCATCCACGGATCCTAAAAGAATTGAGCTCTGTCATTTCAAAGCCATTGTATCTAATTTTTAGGGACTCCTTAATGACTGGAATAGTACCACTGGATTGGCATAGGGCCAATGTGGTGCCCATATTTAAAAAGGGATTAAAGTCTTCACCAAGTAACTATAGACCTGTTAGTTTAACATCTATAGCTGGGAAGATACCGGAGAGTTTAATAAAAGACCACATAGATGAGTTCTTGTTGGAAAAAAATGTTTTAAGCAACAGACAGCATGAATTCATGAAAGACAGAAGTTGTCAAACAAACCTGATTTCTTCTTATGAAGAGGTAAGTAAAACCTTGGACAGAGGGGTGGCTGTGAACGTGGTATACTTAGATTTTGCAAAAGTGTTTGACACAGTTCCCCACACACGGCTAATGTGTAAGGTAAAGTCTACAGGCTTGGAAAGATCAGTTTGTAAATGGATAGGAAACTGACTAAAAGACTGAATTCAGAGAGTAGTGGTTAATGATTCTTACTCTGAAGGTTATCAGTGATGTACCCCAAGGTTGGGCGACTATGTGGCAAATGAGGTTTAATGATAGATAGATAAATGTAAATTTATGCATTTGGGGCTAAGAATATGCATGCATCGTACATACTAGGGGGAGTACAACTGGGGGAATCCATAGTGGAGAAGGATCTGGGGGTTTTGGTAGATCATAAGCTTAATAACGGCATGCAATGCCAAGATGTGGTTTCCAAAGCAAGCAAAATCCTTTCTTGTATTAAGAGAGGTATGAACTCCAGAGATAGAGACATCATTTTGCCCCTGTAGAAATCATTAGTAAGACCTCATCTGGAATATGCAGTCCAGTTTTGGGCACCAGTTCTCAAAAAGGATATCTGGGAACTGGAGAAAGTGCAGAGAAAGGCAACCAAACTAATAAGAGGCATGGAGGAGCTCAGCTATGAGGAAAGATTAGAGGAACAGAATTTATTGTCTCTTGAGAAGAGGAGATTAAGGGGGGATAAGATCAACATGTACAAATACATAGGTGGTCCATATAGTGAACTTGGTGTTGAGTAATTCACTTTAAGGCCATCAAAAAGGACAAGGGTTACTCTTTACGTCTAGAGGAAAAATTATTTAATCTCCAAATATGGAAAGGTTTCTTCACAGTTAGAGCTGTGAAAATGTGGAATAGACTCCCTCCAGAGGTGGTTTGGCCAGCATGGTAGATTGCTTTAAAAAGGGCCTGAATTCTATCCTTAATGTAAATAATATAACTGGGTACTAACATTTTTAGGTAAAGTTGATCCAGGGAGAATCCGAGTGCCTCTCGGGGCATCAGGAAGGAATTTTTCCCCCGCTATAGCAAATTGTGTCATGCTTTGCTGGGTTTTTTGCCTTCCTCTGGATCAACTGTGGGTGAAGGATTGTATGGTTATATATAATTTTTCTATTTGTTTTTTTTTTTGGTTGAACTAGATGGACTTGTGTCTTTTTTCAACCTTACTAACTATGTAACTATGTAGCCTTGTCTCTAAAGCTTTCAATGCAAACTAAAAAGAATCCCTGTTTCTTGAAGAGCGCTACTGTATAGTACAAATCCTCTGAACACACCTATCTGTGGTGACAGCGTGGGTGTTACAGACATTTATTTTCCATAATTGGTTTTACTAATATTATGAAAGGTCGATAGGCTCAAAGCTTTCCTGAGGCAGTTTGGAGTTTAACCACTTGCCGACCGCCGACCGCAGTCTGATGGCGACAGAGTGGCTCGTTATCGCAAACCGCCGTCATATGACGCGGCTGCGATAACTAGTGCTGTGAGAGTGCGCGCCGCCGGAGGCGCGCTTGCTGTGTCCGGGAGGGGCCAGGGAGTGGGTAGGGTGGACTCTATCGCCACCGGCTACCCCCCGATGGCCCCCCGCAATAAGAGAACGGAGGTCCCTGTAAGTAAACACGGATCTCTGTTCTCATAGAGGGGGAAGGGCGGTGATCACAGGCTTCCTCTATATAGAAGCCGTGATCATCCCCTTCCCCCAACCAGCCCAGCCCACACACAGTTAGAACACGCCCAGGGAACACAGTTAACCCTTAGAGCACCCCCTGCAGGTTAACCCCTTCACTGCCAATGGCATTTACACAGTAATCAGTGCATTTTATAGCACTGATCGCTGTATAAATGCCAATGGTCCCAAAAAAGTGTAAAAATGGTCCAACATGTCCGCTGCAATATCGCAGTACCGCTAAAAATCGCAGATCGCCGCCATTACTAGTAAAAAATAATAAAAAAATAAAAACCTCAGAAACTAATTCTCATCGTACGTAAATGCGGCAACTTTTGCGCAAACCAATCAATAAATGCCGATTGCAATTTTAAAAAAAAAAGTAAGGATATAAATCGGCCAAAACTGATGGAAAAAAATGTTTTTTTATATATTTTTTTTTTTGGATTTGTATTTTAACAAAAAGTAAGAAAATTGTTTTTTTTTTTGCAAAATTGTCGCTCTTCTTTTGTTTATAGCGGTGATCAGAAATGACGCAGAGGTAATCAAATACCACCAAAAGAAAGCTCTATTTGTGGGAAAAAAAGGACGCAAATTTAGTTTGGGTACAACGTTGCACATAGATTGTGGTCCCACAAGATGGAAAATCTTTGTGCAGGGTGCAGCTGAAAGTGGCATTGTTACGTAAGTAACATTGCGGTGTGAGATTGGCCAGTCCTTTGTTACGAGTTGGTGAGAAGGGCAGGGGTCTGATAGCATGTTTCATCACAACTGGGATTGGGGGCCACAATTTTTTGGCGATGTCATATATGCCAATCACAACACAGCACACAGATGTCAGGACCAGGGTCTGAGCCTGCGACCCCTGTTGTGTGTGGCAATGTCTGTGGCCTCCGAGCCGGACTCCAGACCTTGACAACAGAGCTTATGGATACACACTTTCTTTTCTGATGTTTGGTTGATGCAGTTGGGTGCTCTTGGACTTGCAAGTGCCCGATCCAATACCCCAAATGAAAGTGTGTGGGAACACTGAGATTGCCTACTGAAAGCTAAAAAAAAAAATTGTATTGGACTACCACTAGCAACTGGCCAAAGAGACTACAATTTACCGATTGCCTTTATAGTCTAGGGACCAAGTGCTTGTCAGAAACCCTAAATATTAATTGGCCAATAAGCTTGGGCAATAACCCTAATAGAGTGGAGGCACAACCTTTTCCAGACTCCCAGTGTATTATGTAACACCTAAGGTTCAAGGGAGAGTGAAGAAACGCCAGCATAGAAACCTGTTACAGTCCTGTGGGCTTTTTTTTGGAGTGGAAGATTTGCTCCCCTGTCCTAAAGGTACCCCTGGAGTGGTGCCTACATCCAACTCACTGATCCAGGAATTCAGCGTGTGCCACCAATGGAGATTGCTAAAAGTGTCAGATTTGTAGATGAACTGAGAAAGGGGTTGATAAAGTTAGCATACTGCCTCCCATGTCTACTGTAGGCAAAGAACTAAATGTTGCGGACAGCCAACTTATTCATATAGAAAGTAGCAATGAGCGACATCGTCCTGATAGGTCTACTAGAAGACAAATGCCTGTTAAATATTCTGATTATGTGTAATAACTTTTTGCTGTTCATCTAATTTTCCAATTGTCAGTTTTCTGTTGTTTGATTGTATGCCAAGGATAGGCCAAAGCCTAATAGCATGCCTGCATGCAAACTATTGGAATTTGGTCCAGTTGTCTGCATGCCTGTTCTGACAGCGGAGGGACTTTTTGCCTGGCTGTAGATCATGCATATCTCCCAACTATTTGGGATGGGAATGAGGGACACCTATTACCAAAAGTATGTGGGCATAGGGCACACCCCCTGCCATGGCCCCTTAAAGTTGAATCATACCAAACAATGATTAGTTAAACCCACAAGTGCTTTTACTATTCCATTATACTGGCTTTTGAAATTTATAAATGCAGCAATTTAGAAATTGGATGAAAGGTTTAGCACTTTTTGAAAGATAAGAAGTGCGTTTTATATACAACTATATAGATCAGACCAAAATGAGGGACAAATGTGGAGGAAAGAGGGACAGAGGAACTTTGTTCCAAATCAGAACGAGGAATGTCACCAGCACACCATGGGTCTCCAAAAAAATGGGTCCAAAGCCTTATTCAGCTATCACATCATTACAGCAAACAGCAACGTTTTGGAGTCTCGCAGGACCTGTGACGATGTCACAGTTCCAGCCGGTGGTCACTTCAGCACCCACTTAGACATAGATCCACTTTCACAGGAATGTGTGAGTGGGGAAGAGTGCATTGGACTTTGTTCCAAATCAGGGACAGTCTCTTGAAATCAGGGACAGTTGGGAGCTATGGATCATGTGCCCAAAGAATTAAACTTGAATCAATAAATTATTGACATGAAATTTATCTACCAATATTGTTATTATTCATACAGTGGCGGGCTTCAGTCAAAGTCCCATTCTCTTTTCACTTTGTACTCAGCCACTGCTTAGTATGTATATTTTTTGGGTGCCGGGTCACATTAATTTCTAAACATTTTAAACCTGTTCAAGAAAAAAAAAGAAAATGTATTTTTCAACATGCTTGTTACAACATAGAAAAACAGGTTTCCAGAGGGAGGAAAGTTAAAGTGCTACTAAACCCACAACAGTAAAATCAGTCTGAATATAGCTTGCTTGTTATACTCACTGTGGAATTTAAGAGGTTAATGCTTTGCATTGTGTAAAAAGGCTCTTTGATCTTGTATGGCCAGATTCTAACTTCTTGCACTATCTAACTGTGTAAGACCTTACTACACACATACATGGTTGTAGGTTTGCACATGCTCTGTTCGGTCTCTCTTATGCTGTGTTACAGATTTCTTGTTTCAGTTGAGTCTTTCAGGTCACATAGTATTTGTATCAGAAATCTGGGTGTGTACACAGATTCTAACTGACTGCCCAGACCCTCCCTCCTCCTCCTTTTTATTAATCAGTCATCATAATGTTTATATAACTATAAGCTGTCCCATATTCATTCATTTTCAACTTATTTCTTCACTGATACCTCTGACTGATATACAGTACAGACCAAACGTTTGGACACACCTTCTCATTCAAAGAGTTTTCTTTATTTTCATGACTATGAAAATTGTAGATTCACACTGAAGGCATCAAAACTATGAATTAACACATGTGGAATTATCTACATAACCAAAAAGTGTGAAACAACTGAAAATATGTCATATTCTAGGTTCTTCAAAGTAGCCACCTTTTGCTTTGATTACTGCTTTGCACACTCTTGGCATTCTCTTGATGAGCTTCAAGAGGTAGTCTTGATATATAGCCTGATAGTGTTATGAGAAAGAGCCAGCTGCGTGTGGCAATACAATATGAAGGATAGGATAGGCTTAATGTTACCTGTGGTTGCTCCAGGGCATGAGGCTAGAAACCAGCAGTAGGTGTTCCAAGCAGAGCGATAGGCCTTCAGTGTGTTGCTGGACAATGAGTGGGTAACGAGCTAGGTCGCATCGAGAAGGTGAAGTTTTAATCCATCATCAGCTGTGACCAAGCTGGGATAGGAGTAGTCATTGGGTCGGCCACGGGTTTCTGCTGAAAGAATAAAATGACATTGAAGTGGGACAGCGCATCTGCTGCGACGTTGCACTTGTCTGGAATATACGAGCAAAGAATATTAAATTGATGCTGCAGGGACGTCTGCACCAGCCTGCGTAAGGAAAGACCCAATGGGGAGCAACTTGGACCTATCTTTGTTTATAATTTCGGCCATAGCCTGGTTGTTTTTGACGAAGACCACAGTTTGTCCTGTCTAGGTATGGCGCCAGACCTGAGCTGCTGCCACAATGGGATGGAGTTAAAACGGGGGAATGAAAAACCGGGGCTCCAAAGGATTTCTGGTGGCCATGACCCTGCGAACCAGTGATGGCCAAAAATTACAGCGAAACCTGTGGAGGCTGCGGCATCCGTAACTACCTGAGGTGATAAAGCTCGTGCTAACGGAATAAACATGGATATGCTGTTTCCAGTTTTCAAAGCGTTTGTCCCACATTGTCAAATCCGCTATGCTGCTGGGTTCAGCCTAAGAATTTGATGAAGGACTTGTACCTAAGAGAGGAAAACCAAGAGGTGAGTAATCAAGAAGCGTCCCTGAGGGATCATTCTCATGGCAAAATT
The DNA here is from genome assembly GCA_018402905.1 of Glandirana rugosa. Classification (NCBI taxonomy): domain Eukaryota; kingdom Metazoa; phylum Chordata; class Amphibia; order Anura; family Ranidae; genus Glandirana; species Glandirana rugosa. The sequence continues at coordinate 1,419,480 of BLSH010438500.1, read as the reverse complement.
AAACATCCCTAATAGGGATCGTGGCAGTCTCTTAGTACGCTCTGCGAGAGGGTAAAGGCGTGATTGGCCAACCTGATTTGGGCCAATTAAAACAAAACGTGGTGCCTGTGTAATGAAAGGCGACAGTGAGCTTGTGGCAGGGCACTCACGGGGTAGGCTGCGGTGCGGGGCTCGTGGTGCCTGTGTAATGAAAGGTGCAGTGAGCTTGTGGCAGGGCACTTGCGGGGGAGGCTGCGTGCGGGGCTCGTGGTGTCTGTGGATGTGAAACGAGAGGCGACAACAACTTAGCCACGCAATACAACACAAAGAACCCCCTATCTTTCTGGTCCTATCGTCCGCTGCACAATTTTATCTCTACATTAGACAGACCCAGCATACACCGAAACTAGTCGCCATTCGAATCAATTTGCTTGACAGAAGACCCAGTAAGAAAAACCACATCCCTGATTTACTCCTGGCTGCAAAATGCTGACAACACCGAATCTCCTCTTGCCCGACAGAGGTGGGAAAAAGCATTGGGCATCAATCTCACAGATGACCAATGGCAAAGAGCAACAATCTTTGCTCATAAAGGCTCGATTAGCACAAAGATCCAAGAGATGTCATATAAATTACTAGCTCATTGGTTTGCCACCTCCGATAAACTGAGAAAATGGTTTCCAGGAACCTCAGGCGCCTGTTGGAGATGCCACCAAGCCAAGGGGTACCTTTGGCACATATGGTAGGATTGCCCTAAGATCACCCCTTTTTGGGACAAAATTAAGGACCTCATACTACACATCACAGACACACATATCACTCTTCACCCATCTTGAAGCCTATTGCATATCGCCAATGGCACCATTAAACACTATAAACGCTCTTTAACCCAGCACCTCCTCAACGCTGCCAAACTGTTGGTGCCCAGACACTGGAAATCTGACTGCGCGCCAACAGTGGGGGAGTGGCTATGAGAGATGGACATTGTACACCAATTGGAAGAAACCACCACTATTGCCAAAGCATCCTTCAAGAAATTTCCCACGCTTTCGACACCGTGGATCGTTTTCCGCTACTCAGACCGATACAACCAGTTATTAACTGATTGACCCAATCACCATTCCCACACCTACAGAACTATCAGCATCCTAAACTGCCTAAATCCTTCACCTGACGGGTAGGAATAACCGATGGTACCCTCACACTCCCAAAAGAAGTTACCCACAGGTCGCCTAGACTGAAAGTCCTCCCAGTCCTTCGTAGACATCAACACTCAAATCAAGATACCACTCACAAGTGTTCATAGCTACAAGATCACCAACCAGAATGAAATCCCAGACATCCAGGGTTAGATACTAATCACCACCAATGTTGATAATTACTCATCTGCTCTGGTGGAGCAGTGGACCTGGGGCAAATTAACCTGAAATACTCAAGAGGGGGGTCACTGTCAGCCCACTGCCAGGCACAGCTAGTACCCATTGGGGGTGTCTGAGGGCTGATGTGATCACCTACCCAACTCATTTCGCCAGACCCCACCTCCGCTGCGGAGTCAGAAGTTCCAATTCATGGTGCCTGGGATATTAGGATTGTTCCATATAAATGCCACAGAAAGTTACAGCTTAAAGCAGACAGACTAAGACGTTTCCACTTAAGAGGAATTACCATTTTCTGAAATGTATAGCATGTTGAATTGCTTTGCCATGTCTTCTTCATTGTACACCAGTCATATTTGATACTACTCTTTATATCAATGTTGATTTCATGTGATTATTCCATGTACTTTTTCAATAAAATTCAAATGTTGAAAAAAAAATGAGAGGCGACAGTGAGCTGGTGGCAAGGCATTTGTGGGGGAGGGAAGCTGCGCTGCGGGGCTCGTGGTGCCTGTGGATGTGTAATGAGTGGAAATGCATGGTCCGAGTGGGACTGAGAGCTGGGACGGGGCCACATGTGGGTGGTTTGATTCGCAGAGGCATTTGTAAATCAATATATATATATTTTTCTTTTTTTGCTTTTTTTTTTCCCTCTGCGCTTTTTCTGCTTTTTTTCCTTGCGCTTTTCCTGCGTTTTTTTTTTCATGGGGGTTTTTTTAACACGTGTGGGTACTAAGCTGCTGGCTGCAACTAGAACCTGGTGCTAAGTAGTGGTGATTGTGCTTGCTAGAAGTTATGCTGAGATGCGTGCTTGCAACGATTGCAACAAGTTGGACTGAGATGCGTGCTTGTAATGATTGCAAGAATTTATGCTTGTATGTGTGCTTGCAATGACTGCAAGGTAAAGCGTCACTGAAGATGGATGTATTTGCAGTGACTGTATTTCAGTATCAGTGCCTGCACCGATTGCAAAGATGTGCAGTTGGAGACGTGCTTGCAACAATTGCAAGAAAAAACCTACTGATAGGCGAAAATAGAAAAGGATAGCAGAAATTTTAATATGTAGGATTGCAACTGTGACTTTAACAGGTAGTAGTTGTATTTCGAATAAGGCCATCATAAAATGTTAGGGTGTCACCCCTCCTCCAAACCTGAAACACATACCAACCACCTAACCCCCGAGGCTAATCAAAGTGCAGACAAGGCTCCAGGTGGGTCTAATTACCACCTCCATCAGCCACAGAACCCGTGCAAAACAATACATGCTAATCTCCACATGGATCAGGCGGCAGCCCCATAGGCAGTGAATCCTATGATCAACGAATTCGAGTGATATCGGACAACGACCGGCAGTGATTCAGAGGCTTGGATGTACGAACAAATTGTATGTTGTGGATGGGATGACAAACAAGGCAGAGGGAACCTACGAATCTTCTGTGCCTGTGGCGAATGATGGCAGGACACGAGCGACGACGACAACTTGGAGGCAGCTAAGCACAAAAGGGACGCAAGATAGGAAACAACGAATTGTAACATTGCGTATGAAATGAAAAGATTTGAGTCCTACCTACAACAGCGAGCGAGAACCACCGACAAAGACCACGAACTGAGAAGCCGCATCACACTGGTAATGGAACCCACAGACCCCTAAATACGAAGAGAGCTGGGGAGAGTCGGCCTAGTGATATGTGCAATCATGCACTGGAACTGACAAAGAGCATGGGGGGGGTGGTCTGCTTAAATACCCTCCGGGCTCCTCCCATAAATTCAGGCCACCATTCTGGCCTTCTGAATGATATATATTCAAAAAAGGGGAGGTACCTATTAAGCCCAACATAAATCAGGTACACTACTGCGCTACAGATGACCTGCCACTGGATTCTATATTAATATCCTTACTTTAAAAGGTTAATATAGCAGAGCTTCCTTTAAAACATGCAGTACTTCAATAACATCACATAAATGTTCCAGGCCAGCAACAGACTTATTACGACCGAAAGTGACGCAGTTTGTGTATGAGGCTTGTCCATCGGATCAGGGGACGGTGGAACGCCGCTGACAAGGCCGTGCTGGCTGGGTGAGGCCGAACCGTATTTGCTTGGATACGTGATATGAACCATACTGTGTTATGCACATTGTTTTCTACCTTCTTGTAAGGGTATTTTATGGGTCAACAATAAAGGGTCTTAAATAGTGTTGAGCGAACCCGGACTGTAACGTTCGGGTCCGTACCAAACTTTCGGGTGTCCGGGGCACGGACCAGGACATTTCAAAAATCGTTCGGGTTCGGTCCGGGGTTCTGCTATTTTACTCCACGTGTTGAGAAGCTGCAGGGCAGCCAATCAATACCAAGTATAGTGCATAGGTTCGTTTATGCCAAGCCGGAGTGGGTCGGTCGTGCCGGAACAGTCGCCGCAAGGTGGCAGGGGACTAGGCTACCTGTTCGGAGTATGTGTTTGACGCAGTGAAAGCCAGCATTATTCAGACAACGACCGGACCTTGTAAATACACTACAATAACTTCATGACGTACAAAATTTCCTTCGAGACGATATAATTGGAAAATTTCATTCCTATAATTATATCTTAGGTCACCGTCCAGTAGACATCGCGTCATC
>BLSH010438500.1:1376968-1406460 GCA_018402905.1 Glandirana rugosa | reverse complement strand
TTCATCACACCTGGACATGCACTGCAAACATGCTAATACCCCACCCCCTGTCATCCTCATCCTCCTGTTCATCACACCTAGACATCCACTGCAACCTTGCTAACACCAAACCCCTGTCATCCTCATCCTGATTTTCATCACACCTGGCCATCCACTGCGACCTTGCTAACAACCCACCCCCTGCCATCCTCATCTTCATCACATCTGGCAACTCAATACACAATCATTGCACAATCATAGAAGGAAGATCCATGGGTGCATACCATAAAGCCTCAAAATGTAGCATGATAACATTACAATCTTTTTAATTCATTATTAACATTTTTCTTTTTTAGTTTTTACAATTAATAATATACTAAATATTTATATTTTCCATCAGAATGTCTTGCTGTATATATGCAATATGAAAATATACACTGTATACACTCACAGTGTTTCTGGATTGGAGCCATGTGAACAGAGTGAACCAGAATGCCACTCAAATGTAACTCCACCCCCACACAATTTTATTACAGATTAATAATACATTTTATGTTGTATACATCTCGTTTTTAAATCATCAGAGAGTAAAATCTCCTGCGACATGCAAACTGGGGAAGTCCTGGCTCTATGCAATTTATCACCTGACTGCAATATACAGATGAAAAAAAGGTATATATCAGCAGTATTTTGATAAAAGAAGATTTAGAAGCTGTGCGCACTGTGGGGGGGGGGGGGTGCATTTTTTTTATATTGCTGGGTTTAGTAACACTTTAAGTGATAATGATCATAGCAACCAACCAACAATTGCCGGGGTTAGTGTACAGCCACCAAACACTACATAACTTTGGGTTAAGATACTATTACTGGATGTAGTTGCTGACCCTTGATGATGCCTTGACAAAGATGGTAAAGGCTTTCTAGAGCAAAATTGCATTGTCAGGGAGCTACGCATACACATTATTTATCATGCAGGTACTTAACTTAAAAGGATATCTCTGAGGGTATCTCTGCTTTAACACCTTCCCCACCGCCTGCCGTGTTTTCACGGCGCCAGTGTGGTTGCTATGCGCTAATTGCCGTAAAAAACGGCAATCTGCGAATGGCCACTAGGGGGCGCGCGCGCGCCGCCACACTCCTAACAAGTGTGCCCGCGGCTTGGGTGGACCCGATGTCCGCCAGCGAGCCGCAATGAGCAGCCACAGGGAAAGAACGGGGAACCGACCGATATAAACACGGCGGTTCCCCGCTCTGTTAGTGAGGGCATGGGTGATCTACTGATCCCTGATACTGGGATCAGTTAGATCTCTCATGCCCATGGTAGCCCAACCCCCCCACAGTAAGAACACACCCAGGGAACACAGTTAACCCCTAGCTCTCCCCCTGCAGGTTAACCCCTTCACTGCCAATGACATTTATACAGTAATCAGTGGACATTTAAATTTCTGATCGCTGAATAAATGTCATTGGTCCCAAAAAAGAGTAAAAAATGTCCCACATGTCCGCTGCACTATCGCAGTACCGCTAAAAATCGCAGATTGCCGCCATTACTAGTAAAAAATTTTGTTTATAGCGGCGATCAAATACCACCAAAAGAAAGCTCTATTTGTGGGGAAAAAAGGACGCAAATTTTGTTTGGGTGCAACGTCGCATTACCGCGCAATTGTCAGTTAAAGCGACGCAGTGCCAAATCGCAAAAAGTGCTCTGGTCCTAAAGTGGGAAAATCTTCCGGAGGTGAAGTGGTTAAAGGAATCATTTACCTTTTAGATTTTCCAGCTGTCACCAATAGTTTAAACAATACACCACTCTTCTACTATGGCTACCTCTATTGGAGGAGAGAAAATGTAACCTTTATTTATTTTTTTAGTGTTTATTCCTGAGGCTTGGTAAATGGCATGTTCAGTAAATGACCACAAGCATTTAGTCATCAGAAACCATGACCATAAAACTATTTTGAGGTGAAAATATTATGTCTAATATACATTGCACAACCAAAGTGAGGAATTATGAGACTGTAGTGAATTATTTCATTCTTGTGGAATTTCCAGTTTTCAAATTTCAATAAAATGAAAGTAAAACAAAGTGTACACTCAAAGAGTAGTCATAGACAGTTTCATTCTCAATAAGACTTGTGTAAGTATAACTACTACAGCAAACTGTCATGGTAGTCTGTTTTCCCATTTTAATACCGTTTCCTATTTTAATTTTATTTCACTCCCTAAATAAAACTTTTTTTTTTCAGTTAACAAAATAAAACTTGAGTATATTTGTATGTTAGTATACACTCATAAACCTATCATTTTATACAGCTGCTGTACTGAATCAGAATGTGATCTAAGATCAGCCAAACTATAAAAATTCCCAGCAACAGTGAAGAAATAAAAATGATATATATAAGTATATAAACAATTACACTATATTACCAAAAGTATTGGGGCGCCTGCCTTTACATGCACATGAACTTTAACCTCCTTGACGGTATTCCCAAGGGTGGCTCGGGGTGAGCTTTCACTGCAAATAGCGGTAAACCCGAGCCACACTCGGGATTGCATTGCTGGATCCAAGGCTGAGTTACTTACCTTGTCCCCTGGATCCAGCGATGTCCCCCCGCTGTGTCTGCGGGCTGTGTCCTCCGCCCGATGCCTCTGTGTGCTGGGCTCCATTCCCTGTGAGCGTTGCGTCGCACAGGGGGCCTGAGCCTGGTGGGAAATTCAAAAAGTGAAACACACAGTAAACATACAGTACACTGTAATCTTATAGATTACATTACTGTATGAAAAAATTTCACATCCCCTTTGTCCCTAATGGTTTGCCCAGTGCCCTGCATGCACTTTTATATTATATATGTCATTCTTTCTGCCTGGAAGCTTGAGATTGTCCATGGCATAAAAAAAGTGCCCCTTTACGTCAAAAGTGGTTTTTGATCAGCTAGAAAACACCGATAGTAAATAAGAATCATTTGCAGAATTGAGTGATACTGATTTTTGGGGAAATTTATCATCAGACACTAAAGTGACGACAGCGACAATTCTGCAACTGAGCAAATTTCTGTGTTTTTGACTAGATTACATTATTGAATAAATTGTATTATTATATTATCATCTTTGATAATTATTTATAGTTATTTATTATATTATATTTTTTTTTCATATATATTATAATTTATGATTTTGTGTTTCAAACTTTTTCATACCCGGGATGTCTACTAGACTCTTGTTTGGACAGATTTAAGTGAGTTATTCCTAAGAATTACAGGCCTACAATATAAAACGCCAAATTTCCATGCAAAATAATGATACCTCTTTCAGCACTAAAAATCTGAAATAATCAGACCGCCAGGGAGGTTAATGGCATCCCAGTCTTAGTCCATAGGAGTCAATATTGAGTTGGCCCAACCTTTGCAGCTATAACATCTTCAACTCCTCTATAAGGCTGTCTACAAGGTTTAGGAGTGTGTCTATGGGAATGTTTGACCATTCTTCCAGAAGCACATTTGTGAGGTCAGGCACTGATGTGGACGAGAAGGCCTGGCTCACAGTCTCTGCTCTAATTCATTCCAAAGGTGTTCTATCAGGTTGAGGACAGAGCTGTGCAGGCTATTCAAGTTCCTCCGCCCCAAACTTGCTCATCCATGTCTTTATTGACCTTGCTTTGTGCACTGGTCCAAATCATTTGGTGGGGGGGGGGGGGGATTATGGTGTGGGGTTGTTTTTTAGGTGTCAGCATACCAAGACATCTTGGACACTTACATGCTCCCAGCTTTGTGGGAACAGTTTGGGGATGGTCCCTTCCTGCTCCAACAGGACTGCCCACCAGTGCACAAAGCTTAGGATCACAGGAGGGTTTCCCAACTCTGCCTGTAGGATGATGTCACGTATAGTTCTGGTCCCATGCACATTTCATCTTGAGCATTGAATGCTCCCTGATGAGACCATTAAGGTGAAACATTCATTGGAGTGGAGCTATATGTGACGTCATCCCGCAGGCAGAATTGGGCTTTCACCGGGCTGAGCAGTGGAGCTCAAACCATCTGTGAATGAGCGATTGATCTTAGTGCTGGGAGACAGCTTGATGGATTGTGAGTTTTATTGCTTTTATGTATGCTTTCAATTAATAAAAGGTGTTACTCTATGAAAGTTCTATTGGATTTTATCTCTATGCTGGCATCCTTATGAGAATAAAAGAAGGGAAGTTATGGTGATTGGCGAACTGGCCTGGCTGATAAATAAAGAAAAACAATAGTGATGGAACCCCTTAGGTGAGATAAGCAGTGCAGACCCTGAAGAGCAAGAGGATTGAGGTGGTGCTGTTGAAAAAGTGAGGTGGAGGAGTGGGGAAACCCTCCCGTGATCCTAAGTGTGTTTTGACCCTAAACAGCAGTGGGTCTGTATATCTGGTAAGTGGTGTGGGAAGGTGGAGGTTGCGCACGTTGACTGAAGGCTTAAAGTGGAAAGTACAACAGTGGTTGTAAAGCACATGGAACATTAAGGCACTTTTTATTGCGTAAGGCACTTTATTTGGGACTTTTATACATTTTTTGGACTTTTTATATCGGTTTGATGTTTCATATACAGTATATATAAACTAAGGGTATTTTTGTACATAGTATTGAGCACATAATTAACACTGTATATATAATTGTTAGTTTATTTATGTATATATATATTTTTTTCTTCACTTTGCTGGGATTTTTTATAGTTTGGCTGAGTGCTGTATTTATATAACTTATATATCAGCTGCAAACAAATTATGCGAAAGTAAAGGGGTTTGACCCAGCACTTGGTTCTTTCAGTGCTGAAAATATGTATGGTTAAGACTATAGATGTTAGGTGTACCAGGTACGATATCATTCAAAATCAGAAAACATCACTGACCACAAAATTTTTTATAACCAAAATTCTTACAGCAGCCATATGAAAAACATACAGAACAAATGTGGGTTTCTTGTTTTGAGATTGGCATTGGTCATAGGACCAATACAGAACAGAACTTGGAACACATTTTCTCCATAAACATTACATATTTTAGCCTCTCTGTTACTTACTTATTCAAGCAAGATTGTTAAAATAGATTTAAGATAACTGTTTGAAAATATGAAGATAAAGATCTGTGTGATCTAGACTGTAGGAATCAGAAAGGTGATTTAGGAGTTTTGGCATTCAAAGGTAAGATGGTCTTGTTGCCAGGTAACGTACCTAATAGATGGTGGTAAGAGGGTATTACCCTGAATGAAATGTTGTATTCTGTTTGAGTGGGAGGTTTTGATCATTGTTAACATTTTTGTGACTGTCCTTAACCACTTCAGCCCCAGAAGGATTTCCCACTTTAGGACCAGAGCACTTTTTGCGATTCGGCACTGCGTCGCTTTAACTAACAATTGCACGGTTGTGCGACTTTGTACCCAAACGAAATTTGCGTCCTTTTTTCCCCACAAATAGAGCTTTCTTTTGGTGGTATTTGATCCCCTCTGTGTCGTTTCTGATTGCCGCTATAAACAAAAGAAAAGCGACAATTTTGCAAAAAAAACAAATTTCTTACTTTTTTTGCTAAAATACAAATCCAAAAAAAATATATAAAAAAACATTTTTTTCCATCGGTTTTGGGCGATTTATATTCTTCCTCATATTTTTGGTTAAAAAAATCGCAATCGGCGTTTATTGATTGGTTTGCGCAAAAGTTGCCGCGTTTACGAATGATGAGAATTAATTTCTGGGGTTTTTATTTTATTAATTTTTTTTACTAGTAATGGCGGCAATCTGCGATTTTTAGCGGTACTGCAATATTGCAGCAGACATGTCGGACCATTTTGACACTTTTTTGGGACCATTGGCATTTATACAGCGATCAGTGCTATAAAAATGCACTGATTACTGTGTAAATGCCATTGGCAGTGAAGGGGTTAACCTGGAGGGGGCGCTCTAAGGGTTAACTGTGTTCCCTGGGCGTGTTCTAACTGTGTGTGGGCTGCCCTGGCTGGGGGAAGGGGATGATCACAGCTTCCATATAGAGGAAGGCTGTGATCATTGCCCTTCCCCCTCTAACAGAACGGAGATCCGTGTTTACATACACGGACCTCCGTTCTTTCAGTGCGGGGGAGCCATCGCGGGTAGCCGGCGGTGATCGAGTCCGTCCCACCCGCTCCCTGGCTCCCCCCGAACACAGTGAGAGCTCGAGAGCGCCTCCGGCAGTGCGCGCGCGCGCGCTCACAATGCTAGTTATCGAGGCCGCCGTCCTGTGACGGCATTTCGCGATAACGAGCCACCTTGCTGCCGTCATGCTGCGGCGGGTGGTCGGCAAGTGGTTAATTAGTAGGATAGTTGAGCCTGTCTTTTTTGGTTCATTAAGTTTAGATAGCAATATTTCTTAAAGGTGTCCTTTAATGAAACAGCAAAAAATAACACAGCACAGGAACATAGTCAAAAACTGAAGTCAGGGTTTAGATGCAAGCAGGGGTAATCAGATGAGCCGGGGTCAGGAAGCCAGAAATCAGCATAGTAAGGAGCCAAAGCAGGAACAGGTATCAAAAGAGAAGTCAGCAAGCCCAGGTAATACACAGGAGCACACTGGATATCTTTGACCATGCATGGGCGAGGAGAGAATGAGCTAAGCTGCTTAAACAGCCAAAATAGGGTGGCTGTAGGTTGGACTAATGAGGCAGGTTAAATGGCAACCAGGTAAGTCACTGTGGAAATAACTAGTGGCTAGTAATTAACTGACAGCTGAGCAGCTCTGAGCACTGAAAGAAAAGAGCTGCCCGTAAGTAGCAGAAGCCAGCCCTGACAGGGACATTTACCATAGAAACATATCTGACAAACTGATTGACCATCATCCAGTGTCTCTGTGTCACAGGGCTGTATCAAAATATATGTATGAAATCAGCAGTATGTATACAACACCAACATTCCAAAGCCACTTCTAGACAGATACCTGCTAGTTTGGCAGGAGTTAAATTAATTCTGTATAAAAACGTATATTGAAAATAACAATCCCTTTTGGACTCTAAATGCAAAAATGGGTACTCCCACACATCCTTCCAGTCTTTCCACTTGAGATTCAGGGACATCCCAAACCTCTACAATGCCTGACTGAAGAGGGTGAAATTAGGAAGAGTACGTAGTATATGATGGACAAGGGCTTCCCCAAAGAGGCATTCCTAAGTAACTATTCCAGTTGAGAGGGCTGAGTCACAAGTTCTGATGAGCCAAACTGGGCTAAGAAAGTAGGATGAAGCTGTAGATAGTGGAACATATAGTAGCTTGGGAGCTTTCAGCTTCTCAAACGTAAGAAGTACTTTCAACTGTATTATATCTCGCAAAACGCCCTTAGCCACCCAAAGTGTTGGGTCAGGAATTTCCAAGGAATGTGGAAATATCGGAGTACACCACTGAGGAGTATATAAAGTCAGTGTTGCTCTCTGGGGGGCAAAGAATTTGATGGATTTGCTGCCAAGCAGAAACCAGCACCCTCATAGACCTTCTCAAATTATAGAGAGTTTGTGGCATAAAGGAAAAGGTGTAGGGCCTCAATGAAGCCTAAACATGCTGCCTTCAGCACTGTAGCCACACCCCCCTCACCTTGGAGCAATCATCCATGGATAAATATCATCTGATTGGCCAAATAGTATTTTGATATATATCAGGAAGAGTCAGACCACCTTGAACCCAAGGCTCTAGTAATACTCATATATAAATTCGGGGTGCTTGGTGACTAAGATGAAGGAGCTGAAATGTTTAACTTTCTAGACAAATGACTTCAGGAGTTCTGGGCAGTTCCTGAGCAAAGAAACAAAGGCAATATCTCCATTTTGATGAGACTTAGCCTGAGAAATCAAGGATTAAGGGAGGTGTTTCCATGCTAAGTTTTTTAGTTTCAGGAAAACCAGTAGGGGTTAAGGTTAGGAGGGATAACTCACTTGTGACATTGATGCCTAAATATCTAATCTGCGCAACCCACTGGAAGGGGAGATTTGAAGGGGCTACTTTCTTTGCCTTCCGATTTATCAAAATATGAGATTTTCCTCAATTTTATTTTAGATCAGAATAGAGTATGAACTAATTAAGGATTTTCAACCTTGCCTGCAGCAAGGGCCCCAGGATATGGAGGAACACAAGAAAATAATTTGCATAAAAGGGATAAATGCACCTCTATGCTATACACATGCAAGCCCAGAACATCAGATGAGGTCTGACAGACCTTTAGTTGACTTCTTAAGATCTACATTCAATAACGCTATATGATTTTAAGAACAGGATTGTAAATAATTTCCAGACTTAGGGAGTAGGAGAACACGTGCATCCATCATAGAGCCAAGTAGAATACCCAACTCCAAAGAGAGCACATAGAGGGATTTCAGGCAGTAGATCATGCATTGGGAAAGCCACTGAGTGGTATAAACTGGTGACCTATTATTAGGGAATGACTGTGTGGCCTGTTCAATTTCAGCAGTGATAATATCCCGGTGCAAGGAAGCCTTCTCCTAATCCAACAGGCTTGGCATGGGAATGAAGTAATGCAAGACCCTTAGAGCAGTGCCAATATATAGAGGAATAGGGGTGTAGACAGGTTGAACTGCGTTTGGTTTTAGTGAGTTAGATTAGCAGATGGCCCAGACCTGGGAAAGGGGATAACTTCTAGAAGTTATGTTCCCGTGTTGCAATAAGGGTTCTGTCCATGGCGAGGGGTGGCCCTTGGACACACCCATTATGCCTATTTAAAGGCTGTTCCACCACTGGTGATTCTGTAATGGATGTTTGAAGTGGAAGCTTTTGTGTTTGTTTCTCCTTGCCACGGGTGAGTCTGATGGGGGAGTCTGCTTGGGTGCTCGTTGTGTGGGATTGTTCTGTGATTCTTATATTTAAAGATGCCCTAGATAATTTTAAAAGATCTGTGATGGACGATGGGGATTATTTGAATGTACCAAGTCGATTTGGACTATTTGGATTTCTTGATGTTCCATATGCACGCATTAGCCTACTACTGAGATCTATTTCGCTTTCATATTCCACCAGTCAACCCACTGGGGTAAAATTTTGTTTAGATGTGGATGTATATATATATATATATATATATATATATTTTTTTTTTTTTTGTTTTTTGTCATGCCCCTTACAATCCATAATCCATCTTTTTGGCCTATGTAGATATGGGCATGTCCCACGGAACGGTAGGTGCATTCCCACTTGGAGATCCTTCCTCTTGCTGTTGACATCAGCTGTGGTGTCTATCATATACCATTACAGGTATGATTGATGTTTTTCTTCTTTTTTCTCTATTGTAGCTATCTAATTAATATGTTATTTGTAAATGTATGTTACTTTGAATATATATATATATATATATATATATATTTTTTTTTTTTCTATGATATATTTTTCTTCGTTATATATCTTTAGTCAGAGCTATATATAGTACCCAACTTATGTGGTCCTGAAGAAGCGAGGGCTGCAACGAAACGCGTAGACCGAATCTAAGCTCTTTACAGTATCAGCTTTACATTCCAACTCTGTACTGTATAGTATATATAATTATGTTTTAATGTCTCTTTAATGTCTCTTTTTAATCTAATTTTTGTAAAGTTTTTATACAATTTTAGTGTGGACTTAGTTCTCAAAGGCATATTTAAATTCCCATTTGTCCCTTTGTTTTGCTTTTGTCTGAGTTTAATATTTTCAAAAGGGATCTTGGGAAGCTGTGTGCAGTTGCCAGGACCTTGTCCCTGCCTCAAAAATTTGAGAACTGTACCCAGAAGGGATGCAGAGGAACATTATTTGAGTGCCTTAATTGCTAGCAGTTTAACTATATGTTGGAGCTCTGAGAGGCACAGACATCGTCCACCTCAGAAACACAAGATTCGGTCTCAGAGAGTCAGCCCCTATATCTGTCTACATTGTTCCTGATAGGCATGCAGTCAGTGGCAGGCAATCTATTCTGGTCATCACTGCTGCTTTACGCTGTTCAATGGATTCCAGAATAGGCTTAGTGTACGCCTCCGACCCAGGCTCTGATCCCTGATACTGGGCAGACCTGATGTCCAACAGTGAGGCAGGCTTGTATGTCTGAAGAAGCCTGCATTGCAGCATCCAGAAGAAGAGCATGTTCAGCCATGCCCCCTTGCAGTGGGGGCATGTGATTCACCTTCTGTGGTGAGGTATGGAGGTCCTCCCCCCCCCCAATTTACTGCCCCAGAGATGCAGTATATATATATATATATATATATATATATATATATATATATACAGTATCTCACAAAAATTAGTACACCCCTCACATTTTTGTAAATATTTTATTATATCTTTTCATGTGACAACACTGAAGAAATGACACTTTGCTACAATGTAATGTAGTAAGTGCACAGCTTGTATACAGTGAAAATGTGCTGCCCCCTCAAAATAACTGAACACACAGCCATTAATGTCTAAACCACTGGCAACAAAAGTGAGTACACCCCTAAGTGAAAATGTCCAAATTGGGCCCAAAGTGTCAATATTTTGAGTGGCCACCATTATTTTCCAGCACTGCCTTAACCCTCTTGGGCATGGAGTTCACCAGAGCTTCACAGGTTGCTACTGGAGTCCTCTTCCACTCCTCCATGACCAAATCATGGAGCTGGTGGATGTTCGAGACCTTGCACTCCTCCATCTTCCGTTTAAGGATGCCCCACAGATGCTCAATAGGATTTAGGTCTGGAGACATGCTTGGCCAGTCCATCACCTTTACCTGCAACTTCTTTAGCAAGGCAGTGGTCATCTTGGAGGTGTGTTTGGGGTCGTTATCATGTTGGAATATTGCCCTGCGGCCCAGTCTCCGAAGGGAGGGGATCATGCTCTGCTTCAGTATGTCACAGTACATATTGGCAGTCATGGTTCCCTCAATGAACTGTAGCTCCCCAGTGCTGGCAGCACTCATGCAGCCCCAGACCATGACACTCCCACCACCATTCTTGACTGTAGGCAAGAATTATATGTATTTGTACTCCTCACCTCGTTGCCGCCACACAAGCTTGACACCATCTGAACCAAATACGTTTATCTTGATCTCATCAGACCACAGGACATGGTTCCAGTAATCCATGCCCATAGTCTGCTTGTCTTCAGCAAACGGTTTACAGGCTTTCTTGCACATCATCTTTAGAAAAGGCTTCCTTCTGGGGCGACAGCCATACAGACCAATTTGATGCAGTGTGCGACGTATGGTCTGAGCACTGACAGGCTGACTCCCCACCCCTTCAATTTCTGCAGCAATGCTGGCAGCACTCATACGTCTATTTCCCAAAAGCACCCTCTGGATATGACGCTGAGCACATGCACTCAGCTTCTTTGGCCGACCATGGCGAGGCCTGTTCTGAGTGGAACCTATCCGGTAAACCGATGCAGCTCACAGGTGTATACCACTTTGCTGTGTATGGCAGGTTTACCAAATCAATTCACTCACTTCCCTCCAGGTGCTCTGGCTCTGAACACCCTCCATGCATTCAACAACAATAGCAGTCCAATAGAGAAAAAATGAGATGGCACTGCTAGACATCGGTTTAATCTTCTTTTTATTCCACCACGATACAGTATATAGCATAAAATGGCTTACATGTTTCGGCTTGGAAGCAGCCGTGTAAGCCATTTTATACTATTTACTGTATCGTGATGGAATAAAAAGAAGATTGAACCGATGTCCAGCAGTACCGGCTCATTTTTTCTCTGTTGGACTGTCCTGTTAAACCGCTGTATGGTCTTGGCCACCGTGATGCAGATCAGTTTCAGGGTCTTGGCATTCTTCTTATAGCCTAGGCTATCTTTATGTAGAGCAACAATTCTTTTTTTAAGATCCTCAAAGAGTTCTTTGCCATTAGGTGCCATGTTCAAATTCCAGTGGCCAGTATGAGAGTGTGAGAGGGATAACACCAAATTTAACACACCTGCTCCCCACTCACACCTGAGACCTTGTAACACTAACGAGCCACATGACACCGGGCAGAGAAAATGGCTAATTTCACTTAGGGGTGTACTCACTTTTGTTGCCAGCAGTTTAGACATTAATGGCTGTGTGTCAAGTTATTTTGAGGGGACAGCAAAATATACAAGCTGTACACTCACTACTTTACATTGTAGCAAAGTGTCATTTCTTTAGTGTTATCACATGAAAAGGTATAATAAAATATTTAACAAAATGTGAGGGGTGTACTCCCTTTTGTGAGATAATATATATATATATATATATATATATATATATATATATACACAGTATATCTATACACAGTATCTCACAGAAGTGAGTACACCCTTACATTTTGGTAAATATTTTATTATATCTTTTCATTTGACAACACTGCCAATCAGTGCCCACCAGTGCTGCATATCAGTGCCACCTATCAGTGGCCGTCGGTTCTGCTTATCAGTGCTGCCTATCAGTGCCCATCAGTGCTGCATATCAGTGCCACCTATCAGTGCCCATCAGTGTTGCATATACAGTGTCTCACAAAAGTGAGTACACCCCTGACATTTTTGTAAATATTTTATTATACCTTTTCATGTGACAACACTGAAGAAATTGTACTTTGCTACAACGTAAAGTAGTGAGTGTACAGCTTGTATAACTGTGTACATTTGCTGTCTCCTCAAAATAACTCAACACACAGCCATTAATGTCTAAACTGCTGGCAAAAAAAGTCAGTACACCCCTAAGGGAAAATGCCCAAATTGGGCCCAATTAGCCATTTTCCCTCCCCAGTGTCATGTGACTTGTTAGTGTTACAAGGTCTCAGATGTGAATGAGGAGCAGGTGTGTTAAATTTGGTGTTATTGCTCTCACTCTCTCGTGCTGGTCACTGGAAGTTCAATATGGAACATCATGGAAAAGAACTCTCTGAGGATCTGTAAAAAATAATTGTTGCTCTAAATAAAGATGGTAGGCTATAAGAAGATTGCTAAGACCCTAAAACTGAGCTGCAGCATGGTGGCCAAGACCATACAGCAGTTTAACAGGACAGGTTCCACTCAGAACAGACCTCACCATGGTCAAGTTGAGTGCACATGCTCAGCGTCGTATCCAGAGGTTGTCTTTGCAAAATAGATGTATGAGTGCTGCCAGCATTGCTGCAGAGGTTGAAGGGGTGGGGGTCAGCCTGCAGTGCTCTGACCATACGCCGCATACTGCATCAAATTGGTCTGCATGGCTGTCATCCCAGAAGGAAGCCTCTTCTAAAAATGATGCACAGGAAAGGCCACAAACAGTTTGCTGAAGACAAGCAGACTAAGGACATGGATTACTGGAACCATGTCCTGTGGTCTGATGAGACCAAGATAAACTTATTTGGTTCAGATGGTGTCAAGCGTGTGTGGCAGCTAGCAGATGAAGAGTACAAAGACAAGTGTGTCTTGCCTACAGTCAAGCATGGTGGTGGGAGTGTCATGATCTGGGATTGCTTTAGTGCTGAGCGGCATTTGGGAGCTATGGTTCATTGAGGGAATCATGAATGCCAACATGTACTGTGACATACTGAAGCAGTGCATGAGCCCTTCCCTTCGGAGACTGAGCCACAGGGCAGTATTCCAATATGATAACAATCCCAAACACACCTCCAAGGTGACCACTGCCTTGATAAAGAAGCTGAGGGTAAAGGTGATGGACTGGCCAAGCATGTCTCCAGATGTAAACCCTATTGAGCATCTGTGGGGCATCCTCAAACAGAAGGTGGAGGAGCGCAAGGTCGTCATGGAGGAGTGGAAGAGGACTGAAGCTCTGGTGAACTCCATGACCAAGATGGTTAAGGCAGCGCTGGAAAATAATGGTGGCCACACAAAATATTGATACTTTGGGCCCAATTTGGACATTTTCACTTAGGGGTGTACTTACTTTTGTTGCCAGCGGTTTAGACATGAATGGCTGTGTGTTGAGTTATTTTGTGGGGACAGCAAATTTACACTGTTATACAAGCTGTACACTCACTACTTTACATTGTAGCAAAGTGTCATTTCTTCAGTTTTGTCACATGAAAAGATAGAATAAAATATTTACAAAAATGTGAGGGGTGTACTCACTTCTGAGAGATACTGTATATATCTATACATATATATTTATAGCTATATACACTATACAGTATACACACACACACACACACACACACATAATTTCATTTTATTCCAGACATACCATACATGATATGGGAATAGATAGCATTGAAATGTATTCTCCAAGGACACTCTATACTATTTCATGATCTATCTTATTCAAGCTTCCTCCTTCTATGCAATACTGGTTTAAACAAATCAGGCGCATTGTTCAAACACAAGGTCATTGTTTGTTGGTAGAATAGTCACATTCTTCGCTGACAAAGGCCTCTACTATCACCCTCTATTAATTAAAGAAACTATCTATTCTTATCATTTATTTACTTCTCAGATGTTAACTGATGATAAAAGCATAGAGATGGAATGAATGAATGGGAAAATAATCTTTAACACAGAGGTGCCCAACCTTTTGAAGAGTGAGGGCCACTTTAGTGACTTGGTAACGTGTCATGGGCCACAATGAGCGGAGCGGACAGAAGACAGGCCCGTGTCCACCTTGCATATGCTCCACTTTATGGGTCCTCTGATCCGATCCACCCAGACAGAAGGGGACGGATGGTGCGCTGTGGATTACCCACACTGCAGGTGCAGCACAGTGCACCAATGGCTTTCCTACAGGTTAGCTGCACATTGCCATAGACTTCTATTATATCCTGCAGGTGTGGTGCACTTTCAGAAAGCACACCAAACCTTCAGGTAATAACAGAGGTCTATGGCTCAGTGCAGGTCTTCCACAGGTGCATGTTTTAAGAGCAGACCGGGAACCACTGCAGAAGAGATATGCCCACATATACAGTGTGATTTTATAATCTAAACTGACCTTTAAAGATAATTTTCCATTCAGTAAACTCCCTTGCTTCAGGTATTGACGGCTGTTGCTGTCCCAGGCAGAGTGCAATTGGTATCACTCCGCCTGTGACAAGAGCCAGCTCTATACAGGAAGCATCTGCTTACGCTACTCTGCTCCCTCCACAGCTGTGCTTCCTCTAGCGCTGGCTCTGTTCAGAACACTGATGCTCTGGGATGGTGGGTCGGGCCACATTAGAGGGCTCCACGACCCACATCAGAGGGGCAGAGATTGGGCACTCCTGCTTTAACACATACCATAGTGCTTGTGATTTCCAGGGATTATCCTGTGTAGTTACACACAATATACCACCAAAAATGAATGCAATCTACATTTAAGTTCCCCCCATTACATTCCCATACTTTTGCCTTCTGGTAATACTAGATAATCCAGAACTTTTTCTAATAATTAGTCCTTAATGAAAAGTGAAAAAACAAATGAATAACTATTTAAATTGCCACAAATGTACCTTTAACCACTTGCCACAAAATCACGTACCTGTACGTCATTCTGCTACAAGTTGTTGTTCCCGGGTGATGCCTGCAGCTGCAGGCATCACCCCTGTACCGTTTTTAGAGTGACAACTGATGCAGCTAAGCAGCCTCTGCCCGGACTCTGCCCGACGCTCTGCCCAGACTCTCCTGCCCCACCAGGAGGTCCAAACAACCAGCCAGCACATCCGCCGGCTAACTGGAGAACCGAACAAAGCCAGAATCGGCTTTGATACGGTCTCAGATCTAGAAACCCAGAAGCGAAAAAAATACCTGGTATGTGACTATTACTTTTTACAAGGGATGTTTACATTCATTGTGACAGCAATAAAAGGGACAGTGTAAAAATTAAAAAAAATAAAATAAAATAAATAATAAAAAAAAAAATTTAAAGTGTCCCATCCCTCCGAGCTCGCACGCAGAAGCAAACGCATACATAAGTTGTGCCTGCAAATGTAAACAGTGTTCAAACCACACATCTGAGGTATCGCAGCAATGGTTAGAGTGAAAGCAATAATTCTAGCACTAAACCTCTTCTTTCTTCAAAGTGAGGCTTGAGACGCATGCACAAAAGAGCCCTTGAGTTTAGTTACTACGCTGGCTGGAATGCACGCTGCTTGTCACAGAGCAGTCGGTCCGGACACCATTGGTCTAGAACTGCATATGACTTGATGCGTATCTATTACTGGATACATGTGAATGCAATATTCAATTGTTTTAACTTTGTGGTTAAAACCGTATTACATGATCATTTGCCTATTTGTGCCTCATTGATGGAGCCGTCCTTATAGAGCCTGCAATTGGGAAAGGAGATAGGAGTTTGAGCGGACTAAGCCTGACACATCGATCAATGGGAAGTCTTTGTTTACATATCCATGCTTCATGGTCATATTGTGGCTGAGTGTTTCTGGTGAGCGCAATTGTATATCTCACTCTGGGTGAAGCATGGTGTGTTTTTTGATATATTGGAGCACATTAATTTATAAACACAATGGTGGTGGAGTTACATTAAATGGACTGGATTGATTTTTATATTTATATAATTTTTATATGACTTTATATATATGTTTTGAATTTATTTGAATTTTTTTTAAACTTTTCATTCTTTGATTTTTTTACCCATGGACATATTGTTTAACCTATGCTATTTGATATCCACAGTGACTTGTTGATGATTTACATTTTTTATAGGTATTTGTTTATTGGTTAAGAGACAATATATTGTTATGGTAGCGCCCTTTGCATAAATTATATTTAGATTTTAGTGGTTCACGAAGTAAGGAGCAGCTACTATTTGTTCACATTTACTTAATGTTTGTTACTAAGTTGGCTGTTAGTCACTGTTATGAGAGCATGCAGTAAGCAAAGAATGGCTGCTTCCCATAGACACATATGTGTGGTAACTGGGCATTAAAGAGTTTCTTCGTGCACTTGTGAATGGAGCTACAGCCTCATGTGACCTATGAGGTGTCCTAGGGGGTGGCGGTGGGAGGGTGAACTCCTACTGGGATCCCCTAGGGCAGGGGTAGGCAACCTCAGCCCTCCAGCTGTTTTGAAACTACACGTTCCATGAGACATTGCAAGATCCTGGCAATCACAGTCATGACTCCTAGAGGCAGAGGCATGATGGGATTTGTAGTTTTCCCACAGCTGAAGTGCCGAGGTTCCCTACCCCTGCCCTAGGGATTCCAGCAGAAGTGGGAGCGGGTATTGTCAATGCCAGGGAATCGCTCCCTAAAGGAGATAAAGCGGAGCATCCCTTTTAAGGTGAAGCCCAACCGCCCTGCCACAACATAAATGCATATGGGAACAGGTTAAATTCTAAATATTGGATACACTTGTGGTTGTGATACCAGTTTCCTTTTCCCCTCTAACTCACTTGAATTCCTTTCTCCACTTTGTACTATGCTAAAACTTTATTATTATTACACAGCACTTTACATATATATTATACGTTCAAAATGGTCCCTGCCCTCAAAGAGCTTACAATCAAAGTTCCCTAACTCCTATTCATGCATACACATACTTGGCCAATTTAAACAGGGGGTGCTTAGCCTACCAGCATGTCTTTGGAGTGTGGGAGGAAACTGGAGTACCCAGAGGTAATCCACACAGGCACAGGTTGAACATGCAAACTCTGTGCAGGTAGTGCCATGGTTTGGATTCAAACCAACGACCCTAGTGCTGCTAGGCAGAAGTGCTAACCACTTGGCCACTGTGCTGCCCATATAAATACATACATTAAAAGTAAAACACACATGTATCATTTCATAAAATGCTCTTAATTGTGCCCAAATTTATATCCAGAAAAGCAGGTCTTTAGGTCTAAATCTGGACTCAAGATTATATTTGTGGTTATGATACCAATTTTTGTTTCTCTTACCCACTGGATTTCCTTTCTCTGCCTTTTCCCTCAATTTGTACTGTGTGTAAAAACTTCATAAATAAAGACCTATAAAAATCACATGCATCACTTAATTTGTTTACATATATTTATTTCAGTAACTGTGTTAATTAGCATCCACATTTATAATCCATTATTTTTTTTACCAGAAGATTAGGTAAATGATCCTGTTTTGTGCCAAGTGAGTACGTGCACCAGAGCAGGTCAGCTGCAGTCAGGTGTGTTTCATGTAAATGTTTCTATAAAAAGAAGAAAGATGTGTAGTGACAGGATAGCTTACTATAACACCCTCAACTTAGACAAAGACCCAATTGACCAACATATCCCAGTCTAGTCAGTTTATAATGCTTCAGTCAGCAGTGGCTCATTGAAACGTATGCCTTCAACTGCAAATAACTGGATACTGCAATCTGGATATTAGAAAATGGTCAAACTTTCCTAAATGGCTTAGCTTTAATAGAAAGATAGTCTTCTTTAAAAGGATCTTCTTGGCCAAAAAATGAAAGCATTAATTTATAATAGCATGATGTAAGAAAATATGTCTTTGGCACAGCGCTAATTCTAATTAACTTGATGATAAATCACTATTATAAATCCTAGACAAGACCTATGGTTTTTATTTGTTATGCAGTCAGGCTTCATAACCAGTAAAGAACATAGTATTCTTTTACTGAGTGTATGTGTTTTATGCTGTAAAATCTGCCTGCGCCGGCAGCATACTAGAGCAATGGACCACTGCTCTCACAATTAGGCAGGCAGGAGGAGTGTCGGACTGTTGGAGACCCAGACCATGGTCCAAAACCTATACATATTATATTTTAATTATAA
The DNA here is from genome assembly GCA_018402905.1 of Glandirana rugosa. Classification (NCBI taxonomy): domain Eukaryota; kingdom Metazoa; phylum Chordata; class Amphibia; order Anura; family Ranidae; genus Glandirana; species Glandirana rugosa. Next base: position 1,387,850 of record BLSH010438500.1, on the reverse strand, counting down.
ACTGAATATGAATGAGTTCATGGCTTCTTATATGTCTTGATTACTCCAACACCCAGATCTCCTTGTCATAGTTCTTAACTTTGTTCCTGTCATTCTGGGTGTTTTGGGTGTTCCCTCCTACCTTTCCATGTTCTATCTCTTCCTGTTACATAATAAAGAATCAATTAAAAACCCAACAGGGATTAGTCCAGGAACTAAGCATAGAAATGTTATCAACAGCGTCTCTAAGAGACAGAAAAAAATTGTCAAGTGATTTGTTTTCAATGAAACCACTCTTCAGCTTTTCTATGAATTAAAGCAGAGTTCCACCCAAAAGGGAAAGCTGCACTTGTTTGCACCCCCTCCACTGCCATATTTGGCACTTTTTGGGGGAGGTGGGAGCGGGTACCTGGTTTTGAGAGGTAACTGCTCCCACTTCTGGCCAGATCGCTGCCGTGAACTGAGCTGGAAGTTCACCCCCTTCTTCCCCTGCAGTCTTCTGGGACGCATCACAGGTCCCAGAAGACTACAGGACCATTCACAAGGCGCAGCGCAACTCGCGCAGTAGGAAACAGGCTGTGAAGCCACAAGGCTTCACTTCCTGTTTCCCTTACTAGAGATGCCAGTGTACTGTCACTTTAGCCAATTTGTCAAAAAGTCCAATTGCGTCATTTCCAGTGTGTCCAATGTCATTCCCCAATTTCCACGTCGACATAGAGTTTGTTATAATAATGTCGGGAGGCCGAGCGAACGAAGAGAGCCATCCGAAGGAAGCAAGGACATGAGGCCGACCGACCACTTTCACCTGTGTCCACGTCAGCTGTCTATATTTTTTTTCTTTCTTCTAATGTCCCTAATGTCACTTCCATAAAAGAATCACAGGAGGCGGGACGCATGCACAGTTGGACACGGGCGCATGGGCAGTAACTGACGTAAATGACGCTATTGGCCGTTTTGACAAATTGCCTCAAGTGGTAGAACAGCGGCACCTGCACCCAAAGCCGATTGAAGGATCAGCTCGGGTGAGGACATTGCGGGATCCCTGGACAGGTAAGTGCCCCTATATTAAAAGTCACCAGCTACAGTATTTGTAGCTGCTGACTTTTATTTTTTTCTGAAGGAGACTGGAGCTCCTCTTTAAGGTTTACTTAAAAAAGAAAATAATATTACACTGTTAGGCTTCATGTACACATAGCCTATTACATAGCCTATTACTGTATGTCCATCGTCTGCGGGAAAACGCGAAATATTTTGCATTCAGTGTTCAAAACGTTCCTATCCTGAACGCAATTCTTCCAAATTCAGGAGAGGGAGGTTGAGGGAAGATGAACCTTCCCTAACCGCAACAGCTCCTAAACGATCCTAAAAGCCTGTGTGTACATGAACACATAGGCTTTTATAGCGTTAAGTTTAGGAGCTTTGGCAAGAAGAAAACGCCAAAAGCTCCTAAACGCAAGTATTGAGTTAAAATAATGGCGATATAGTTCCACGATCATATTTGAGTTGACGTCTGTCTACTATTTATGACCTAATATTAGTACTCAGACTATTCAGACTAGGACCTACCCCATTAGCAGAAACACCTAGATAGTGCTACATGTGTTTGTCAATATATGAAAATAAAAGTATACATATACCTTAAATGAGTATGGAAGAGTTTAAACCCTTATTAGTTTTTTTATGTGCTATCTGATGTCCTGTTGGGGACATTTTGTCACTTCTTGTCCTGAAGATTCAGGGACTCGGGGAAATCACCCTTTTACACAGTTGTCACTGGAACAGGAGTCCCATTAGAACCCTTCACTGCATTTCTTGTGCTGATGGCTATGGATTTTCCATCACTTTCTGTCATGGTGGCAATAGTTATCAGGACTAAGAAGGATGGTGAATCTCTTCAGTAGGCACATAAATAGCAAAAAAATTCTGACAGAGGTTCAAACCCTTCACTATAGTATCCTGCCATAGTCCTGCTATAGTATCCTGTCATCCAGGCATAGTTCCATAAGTGCCTGCCCTGTTAGTCAGAAAAAGGGCTCCTGGAAGATGTACACTATATTACCAAAAGTATTGGGACACCTGCCTTTACAAGCACATGAACTTTAATGGCATCCCAGTCTTAGTCCATAGGGTTCAATATTGAGTTGGTCCACCGTTTGCAGCTATAACAACTTCAACTATTCTGGGAAGGCTGTTCACAAGGTTTAGGAGTGTGTCTATGAGAATGTTCTGGATGAGAAGGCCTGGCTCGCAGTCTCCGCTCCAATACATCCCTAAAGTGTACTATTGGGTTGAGGTCAGGAGTCTGTGCAGGCCAGTCAAGTTCATCCCAAACTCTTTATCCAAATCCATGTCTTTATGGACCTTGTTTTGTGCACTGGTCCAAATCATTTGGTGGAGGGGGGATTACGGTGTGGGGTTGTGTTTCAGGGGTTGGGCTTGGCCCCTTAGTTACAGTGAAGAGAACTCTTAAGGCGTCAGCATACCAAGACATTTTGGACAATTTCATGCTCCCAACTTTGTGGGAACAGTTTGGGGATGGCCCCTTCCTGTTCCAACATGACTGCACACCAGTGCACAAAGTAAGGTCCATAATGACATGGATGAGCGAGTTTGGGGTGGATAAACTTGACTGGCCTGCACAGAGTCCTGACCACAACCTGATAGAACACCTTTGGGATGAATTAGAGCAGAGACTGCGAACCAGGCCTTCTCATCCACATCAGTGCCTAACCTCACAAATACGCTTCTAGGAGAATGATCAAGCATTCCCATAGACACACTATTAATACTTCCCAGAAGAGTTGAAGTTGTTATAGCTGCAAAAGGAGGGCCAACTCAATACTGAACCCTACTGACTAAAACTGGGATGCCATTAAAGTTCATGTGCGTGCAAATGCAGGTGTCCCAATACTTTTGGTAATATAGTGTATATCTGGGGGTATACTTAAAGCCGAACTGCACCCAAGAGGAGGTTCCACTTTTCTGCTACCCCCAACCTTTCACCGTTTGGCACTTTATTTTTTTTTGGGGGGGGGGGGGGAATGGCAGGTACCTGGTTTTGAGCGAAAGTTTGCCCCCGCCAACAGCCTCTTAGGACACATCACAGGTTCCAGGAGGCTGTGGATCCATTCACAAAGCACAGTGTGGCTCGTGCATGCGTAATGGGAAGCTGGCTATGAAGCTTCAAGAAATCACAGTCAGCTTCCCACACTAAACATGCAAGCCCTGAGGACCTGAAGACTGCTGAACAACCGGCCCAGGTGAGGAAAGTGCTGGATCCTTGGACAGGTAAGCGTCCTTTTATTAAAAGCCAGCAGCTACAGTATTTGTACCCTTTCTAGGGTGAAGATTCTTTTTAAATCAGTAAGAACTGAGCTCCCACAGTTGCTCCTGAATAAATGTACAAGGAGATATAAAAGCTGTTTCTTGCTACATGAGAAATGCAAAAGAAAAAAAATTTGAGGAGAGGGGGTTTGGGGGTTACATTTTGGTAATGTCTGGACATAGACTTCTGGCAGTTGTGGGTGAAGTCAAAATTGCAAACATTTTGGGAAATAAAACGTTCATGCATACAATATGTGCCATGACTGTGTATTAGTAGTTCAACTGTAATCCTGTGAAATCTTTAACCATTTTCTTAAAGCGGAGTTCCACCCTAAAGTGGATCTTCCACTTTAATGGAAGATGACCCCCTGACTTGCCACAATTGGCATGTCTTTTTTTTGGAGGGTGACCAGGGACCCTGTTTTCACAGGTTCCCAGGTCCACTTCCTCCCCTGGCGACGCGGCTCAGGGAAGGAAGTCCACCTTCCCCCCTCCCTCTCGGCGATCTTCTGGGACACGACACAGGTCCCAGAAGATACACCGAGCAGTCACAAGGCGCAGCGCGACTCACGCATGCGCAGTGCGCGCCCGGTTTTGAAGCCAAAGCCGGGTGCCCACAGTTATGATGCCGGTGCCGCTAAGGGAGGGGGCAAAGAGTGAGCCCTCGGGCGACCGCATCGCTGGAGCGAGGGACAGGTGAGTGGCCGATTGTTTTACATGGGTAGAACTCTGCTTTAAGAGTAGGCAGCAAGTGATACAAAACAATTTAAAGGTTTAGGCAGTGAATATTATTGAGAATTATGGCATATGAGATGGTTTTACTTCTTCATTATAAAGTACAAACCATGAGAGCAACTTTTCGATATGGTTTTCACAACTACAGAGCAATAATTGGTTAATAACGGGCTTAGAAAGAAATTCACAGCGGCAGAAGAGATGTACATTTTTACCAACAAATGTTTTGCCTTTTTACTGATTGCATTCAAAGGTTCGCCAGATGAAGGCAGCGCCTCTCACTTAACACCACTTCATAAGCTTGACCTGATGAGTTGCAAAGATTAGACAAATAAAATAAAAGCAGATGAAAGGCTGGCTGGATTGCTAGGCACTGTTTGGAAAAAAAAGGGTGGATGGTGGATGGCTACCGCCTCTTTCCTGTATGATTATTTCAAAAGTTATCACCATGGGCTGTGTTTGATGAAAGTAAGAGAAATAAAATGTTATCAGTTAATGCAACTGGAAACTATCACTTAAATATCAATGTATGTTTTTTTATACATTCATTGCATAATTAGCATTTACGGGAATCCAAAACATATTGTTACATTATGTAGTGGACGGGGTTTTGAAGCTGAATCAATTCCCCTAAATATATTATATACAGTATATCAACAGGAATTTTAGGAAAAAAATCAAGCATTTAAAAAAATCTCATGGCATACCTTTAAATACTTGCTTTGCAATTACCATTTGGGCTGGTTCATTAAAACTGGGCAAAATAACTCTTTAGCCAGTCATTAATATTCAAGTGAAGTCTCATCTCTTTTTTCCTTTATAGGCCTGTACCAGCATATGTTATGATTTCAACTTTTGGCAAAGCTGCGTACTATGAGGTTTTTGTCTGGCTGCCTGCACACCGGTTCTGATAGTAAAGGACCTTTTATCTGGCTTCAGATTATGCACCCAGCTATCTCTGCCAGGGGTTTCTCTAGCAATAGGCATCCAGGGAATATGCCCCACATAGGGTTGCCACCTCATCCCTTTAAACCCAAACACGTATTAATTACACAGGTTCTGTGGTTGATTAAGGTGGTAATTAAACTCACTTGGTGCCTTATCTGCATTAAATTAGCCTCAGTACCTGTGTAATCCATATGCGTTCTGGTTTAAAGGGATGAGGTGGCAACTCTACCCCTCCATTGTAATCAATGGACAGCGCTTCCAAAGCTGCTGAACACTGAAGTGCCGAGCGGTGGTGCTTTTAACCCCTTCTTGGAAGTTAAAAGCACCCACTCCTGCCTGCATAGCGGCGCTTTAATGCTACCGCCCCCCGCCCCAGTGTGAAAATAGCCTTAAAGCAAAGTTCCACCCAAAAGTGGAACCTCCGCTTTAAGGCAAGGGGACCCACTGACATGCCACAATTGGCATGTCATTTTTTTGGGGGGGACTGGGGACCCTGTTTTCACAGGGTCCTAGGTCCACTTCCTCTCCTAGCACTGCGGAGCCAGAAGGGAGTTTACCTTACCCCCCTCCCACCCGGCGATCTTCTGGGTCATAGGTCCCAGAAGATACACCGCCATTCAGAGAGCGCAGCGCGACTCGCACATGTGCAGCACGCGCTCGGCTTTGAAGCCAAAGCCGGGCGTCCACACCAGTGATGACGGCGCCGTAGAGAAGGAGGGGGAGAAGAGCAATGCTGCGGGCGGCTGCATCGCTGGAGCCTAGGACAGGTGAGTGTCCGATTATTAAAAGTCAGCAGTTGCACTTTTTGTAGCTGCTGACTTTTAATGCAGTGAAACTCTGTTTTAAAAGCATGTGGGCATAACTGTTTTTATTTTTTAAGTGAGGCAATACAGAATGTAAGGCCAATGCAATAGCATCCTCCTTAGATCTATTTTGTATAAAAGCAAATTAGTAGCAATCCAGCCCCGGGGGGAAAACTCTGTTTAATATGATTTAGGGTCCTTTCACACACACGGACCGTTCATCAGTTCGTCAGTTCATCAGTTCATCCGTTTTTCATCAGTTTTTTCATCCGTTTTTCATCCTTCTTCATCAGTTTTTTCATCCGTTTTTTCATCAGTGGTCATCAGTTTTTCATCAGTTTTTTTTTACATTCACTACCAATGCAAAAACGGATGAAAAACTGACCGTTCGTCAGTTTACATCCGTTTTTCGTCCGATCCGTTTTTTTGACGGATGAAAAATAGGACTTTCATCCGTTCAAAAAAACGGATGCTGACAGAAGCTGATGAAAACTGATGAAAATAGCTGATCATCAGTTGTCATCAGTTTTTCCATAGAGTTGCATTAATGTCCGTTTTTCATCCGTCAACGGATGGATGGAAAACGGACAAACGGTCCGTATGTGTGAAAGGGGCCTTAAGGTTAATCTCTCAAAACGGTTCATTACAATGGGAGTCAGGGCCACGGGGAGATAATCGTTAAGGCAGGAAATACTGGACTTCTTTGGTATCAAAATAATCATTTATGATTTCAAGCAAGAAGGCTCCACTTTCTGCTCTAAAGAAACATTAAAGATGTTCGCAAAGACATCTTCCAATTGAAAGGCACATTTCTTTACAATAATCTTTGTGGTGTTATCAGGCCCTGCAGATTTCTTCTCATTAACTCCCAAAGGACCCAAATGCACATCCTGAGCAGAGACTGTAAGAGGCCAGGGGAGGCCCATGCATTGTGGGCACAGGGGCGCAGCCCTCCCATCCATGCCCCGCCACCCTCCCTATCCATGCGCTTGGCCACTTTCAGGATGCCGGACGCATGAATTCCTATGGCGGGGATGGGCGGGGTGTGTCTTTTGAAGCACTGATTACAGCCAGAGGCTCTAATAGGCTTCAAAATAGGATGGGCTTGGGGAGCAGAGCATTGCGTCCGGAGCACACCCAGGTGTGTTGCAACAGTCACTGTTGCAACACTGATCCTTCTCCCGGCCAATCGGGAAGCGGGTCTGATACCCGTCACCCAATTGGCTGAAAGGACAAGTGATACCTACTGGACGCCTAGGAGGATGGGAGGAGATGCACTGCGGAAGCGAGGAGGAGAAGATGCCTGGATGCCCGCTGATGCCTGATCCCCACCGCTGCAGGGTGGCCAATGCCCACCGCTGCTTGGTGCCCCAATCCCAGCCGATCCTTGGATGCCCGCCACCTAGATGGGGTAAATGCCAGTGGACAGACCGGCAGATAAGGGGGGAATGGGGAGGTTTGAGGTGCCACAAGGGGGGCTGATCTGTAATGCTGAGCTATATACCCTGATCTGTAATACTGAGCTTTATACCCTGATCTGTGAGGCTGAGCTATATACCCTGATCTGTAATGCTGAGCTATATACCCTGATCTGTAATGCTGAGCTGTATACCCTGATCTGTGAGGCTGAGCTATATACCCTGATCTGTGATGCTGAGCTATATTATTTATTTTCCAGCACTGTCTTAACCCTCTTGGGCATGGAGTTCACCAGAGCTTCACAGATTGCCACTGGAGTCCTCTTCCACTCCTCCACAATGACATCACTGAACTGGTGGATGTTAGAGACCTTGCGCTCCTCCTCCTTCCATTTGAGCATGCCCCACAGATGCTCAATAGGGTTTGGGTCTGGAGACATGCTTGTCCAGTCCCTCACCTTTACCCTCAGGTTCTTTAGCAAGGCAGTGGTCGTCTTGGTGGTGTGTTTGGGGTCGTTATCATGTTGGAATACTGCACTGCAGCCCAGTCTCCGAAGGAAGGGGCTCCACCTCAGTATGTCATTACATTTTGGCATTCATGGTTCCCTCAATGAACTGCAACTCCCTAGTGCTGGCAGCACTCATGCAGCCCCAGACCATGACATTCCCACTACCATGCTTGACTGTAGGCAAGACACACTTGTCTTTGTACTCCTCACCTGGTTGCTACCACACACGCTTGGTCTCATCCAGTAATCCATGCCCTTAGTCGGCTATCAGCAAACCGTTTGTAGGCTTTCTTGTGCATCATCTTTAGAAGAGGCTTCCTTCTGGGATGACAGCCATGCAGACCAATTTGATGCAGCGTGTGGTGTATGTTCTGAGCACTGACAGGCTGACCCCCCACCCCTTCAACCTCTGCAGCAATGCCGGTAGCACTCATACATCTATTTCCTAAAGACAACCTCTGGGTATGGCGCTGAACACGTGCGCTCAACCCCTTTGGTCAACCATGGCGAGGACTGTTCTGAGTGGAACCTGTCCTGTTAAACCACTGTGTGGTCTTGGCCATCATGATGCAGCTCAGTTTCAGGGTCTTGGCAATGTTATTATAGCCTAGGCCATCTTTATGTAGAGCATTTTCAGATCCTCAGAGAGTTCTTTGCCATGAAGGGCCATGTTGAACTTCCAGTGACCAGTATGAGAGAGTGAGAGCGATAACACCAAATTTAACACACCTGCTCCACATTCACACCTGAGACCTTGTAACACTAATGAGTCACATGACACTGGGGAGGGAAAATGCCTAATTGGGGTGTACTCACTTTTATAGCCAGTGGTTTAGATATTAATGGTTGTGTGTTGAGTTATTTTGAGGGGACAGCAAATTTACACTGTTATACAAGCTGTATAAACTCATGACTTTACATTGTAACAAAGTGTCATTTCTTCAGTGTTGTCACATGAAAAGATACAATAAAATATTTACAAAAATGTGAGGGGTGTACTCACTTTTGTGAGAAACTGTATGTATGTATGCTTTTTTAGGGCTCATTCATAATAGTGGCAAGGACTTTCGCTCATCTGAAAAGTGATTCATGCCTGGACTGCTTTTCTTCTCCCCACCTGTTTTAACCCCGTAAATGCAACATCACTGTGCTGCAACTGCGTACAATGCACACGGTTGCAGGATGGTTGTAGTGCAGCCACATTTACCTGGGGGTATACTTCCAGCCACTGCCACAGCATGTGTACGTCCCTAGCTGTTGCCACTGCAGCTGAAAGGGGAGCAGTTGGGGGTGATAAAAACAGCAGCCCAATCATGTAGTTCACATCCTTGCAGCTGCTTATAGGGCAACCCATTCATTTCAATAGGCTTCCTTGCCCACTGAAACGCAGGAAAAGAAGTCCCCGCAACTTTTTTTTAAATTGTGCCACACCAAAAACACACCGGATTTGCCAATGCATGGGGGAACTATTAGGAATTAATGAACCCCTATGCGTCTGCTAAAGAGAACCGCGTTTGACCACGTGTCACGTACAATTTTGTGCACATTACCCTACACACAGTATTGTGAACCAAGCCTTAGACTGGGTGCCTCAAGGCTGAAAATACTTTTCAAGGGTGATGTGGTCAAGAGGTTGAGAAACACTGATGTAAGGAGCCTAGTAATTATATCATTATTTTGATCATCAAAACGGGCATAAAACTGGTTCAATTCCTCTGGTAAGGAGGCCTCATATTCCCCTATATTAGCCTGCCATTCTTTCAAACCTGTGGATGACTGAATAGTTTTCCACATGGTTATAGCACTAGTACATCCTGGATGTACTAAAGCTCAGTTCCTTCAGTTCCCTAACCAAGGACCTCACCTCCTTATCCACCTAGGGTTTATGATTAGGAAATTGCTTAATCATCTTTATAACTGCTACATCTATTGTGCACTCACATATGGCATTACTACAGAACAATACTTGCCTACATTAAAGCGGAGTTCCGCCCACATAATATTTTCTTGCTGGCATCCACCTAGTTAGTATTCATTACACAAATAAAGTAATTGAGCTTTAAATCTGGGTATTCTTCCTATTTATTTTGTACTTACATTGCTGATTTTTTCTTTACTGGTTCCCATCTTAGCTGTGGGCATGTGAAGCCCACTTGCACCTTCCTCGAGTCTCTTCCTGGATAAGGTGCATGCTGGGTAACCAGCATGCACCTCTCGATCTCGAGTGTATGTCTCATTGCCATAACAATGGGCAGTGATGGAGGAAGGTCCAGCCCCATTGTTATGGCAACATAGAAAACATGTCTCTCCCTTACAAAATCGTGTAATTTCCTGTCTGGAAATAACGCCATTTTACAGCTCAGAGATGCCCACTGACTCATGGGAAATGATGACTCACATCTCCCATGAGTCCAGGCAAGGCAGGAAGCGATGCGGAGTGCCGCGGATCAGGAACTGGAAGATTGCAGGGACCACATAGCAACAAGGCACTTAGGGTGAGTATCATTTTTTTTCCCAAAGGTGATTCATCATGCATAGAGGATTTGAAATATATAAAAATGTATTTGTGGGTGGAACTCCACTTTAAGCTGATTGCCTGTGGTAGCGACATCCAGGGCTCGATGCTTGCGGGAACGGCGCTCCTGCATTTTTTCACAGCAGGAATGCTACCCCCGTTAGCAGCCACGTCCTGCAGGACTGCGAGCTGTGGCAGGCAGTGTGGGGGAAGGGCAGCTTGTCCATGCCAATGGGGGTCAGTCCATCCCGGGTGGAGTAGACATTGTCCTGGCATCCCAGCGCACCCGTCCTCTCCCCCCTCGGTACTCCTCCTTCTCTAGCGGCCCTCTAACAAGGTCCTGCCTCCCAAAGTCCAGTGATAGGCGGAACAATGCCAATGTCATCGGCGTGTTTTGTAGGAGGTGGAACCTTGTTACAGGGGCCGCTGGAGGAGAAGGAGGAGGACTGAGGGAGGGGAGGACGGGTGCGCTGGGATGACACCTCCCCAATGTATGACCCCCGTTGGCACTGGTAAGGCTGCACTGCTATGGGGGTTATTCTTGGGGGGTCTGTACTGAAGGAGGAGGGGGTGCTTTATCCTGGGGAGTTATTCTGGGGGATTCAGGACGTCCTGCACCGACGATTGCCCCCATCGTAAGGACGACACTTT
>BLSH010438500.1:1363457-1376261 GCA_018402905.1 Glandirana rugosa | reverse complement strand
GGGGTCTATACTGATGGAGGGGTCTGCACTGATGGAGGGGTCTGCACTGATGGAGGGGTCTACACTGATGGAGGGGTCTACACTGATGGAGGGGTCTACACTGATGGAGGGGGGTCTGTATTGATGGGGGGGTGTGTACTGTGGGGGGGGAGATGTACTGAGGGAGGGGGAGTCTATTACAGATGGAGGGGTCTGTACTGATGGAGGGGAGCTCTGTACTGATGGTGGGGGTCTGTACTGATGGAGGGCGGTCTGTACTGATGGTGGGGTGGTCTATACTGATGGAGGGGGGTCTATACTGAGGGGGGTCTATACTGAGGGAGGTCTATACTGAGGGATGGGGTTTATACATAGTGAAGGGGTCTATACTGATGGAGGTGGGGTCTGTACTTAGTGGAGGGGGGTCAGTACTGAGGGAGGACTATAATTGGTGTAAGGGGGGTCTGCACTGATGGAGGGGGGGTCTGTACTGAGGGGTGACACCATGTTTTTCCGCACCGGGTGGCACCAACCCTAGTGACGCCACTGCTGGGGGCACTAATCAGGCTACATTGCTGGGGACACTGATCAGGCTGCACTGCTGGGGGCACTGACCAGGCTGCACGGCCGGGGACACTGAGCAGGCTGCACTGCTGGGGACACTGAGCAAGCTGCACTGCTGGGGGCACTGACCAGGCTGCACTGCTGGGGGGGCACTGACCAAGCTGCATTGCTGGGGGCTCTGACCAGGCTGCACTGCTGGGGGCACGGACCAGCCTGCATTGCTGGGGGCACTGACCAGGCTGCACTGCTGGGGTTCCCCTTAGTCCATGCCAGACCTGAAGGGGGGACCGTTCTTTTTTACTATTTTTACCAGCAATTTTGTTTTTTATTCAGTTGTCAGCAGGGGAGCTCATTGACAGCTGATGACTCATTGGTTGTTAAGGATGCCACGGCCGGCTTTTCGGCCCAGCTCCTTACACCAGCTTTGCTTTGCCCAATCAGGGCGCAGAATGTACTGTGCTGTGCATAGTGCATTGCAGGGTGTACGGTGGGGCAAAGACCTGCCAAACACCCTGCAAATTCGGGCCCAGAACGAGAGCCGCACCGCCCTCCATCATTTTACAATATGGCGGGCGGTAAGTGGTTAAAGTCACAAGTCCATTTTTTACTACTAAATTTTACAACATACTAGGGTAACTAAATAACAAATATAATGTTGGATGAAATGATTAATGTATAATAACATTTTTGGTAGTTAAATAGTGCATTGCTATTAGAGGTCTTTACATCAGACCAATGAGATACAACTTAAGAGGAAAGAGGGACAGAGGGATAGGGCTATGATAAAGTCTACTGCCTGGTACACACAATGAGATTTATCGGACGAATGATTGTCTGCTTTTTTTTTTTTTTGCATGCTAATCTCAGAACGAACCTGAGATTAGAGTTTCCTAAAGTCATGAAAATTCTCGTACAACAGAATACAAATTTGGAAGTGATGTAATGTAATGTAGTGTATTTGTATTGCATTTCCGAACGACAACTGTACTGATTAAATGAAAATCGTACAATCTGGCACCGTACAAAAAAATCTTCATGCTTGTCCAATCAGATAATATCGAAAGAACTGTCATGATCGGCTCTCGAAAGCCCTGTACTAACAGCTCGTACGATCACTTTAAAAGCAATATTTTTCGTATGATTTTCTGATCGCGTGCACGGTGCATAGAAACCAATCATCTTCCCGTTTTTTGTTTTTTTTGTCAAAGCTTAATTGAACAAAAAGTTAGAAGCTGCAAGAGCTGCACCAGATTTTGCACTTTCCAGTTTTAGTAAATCAACCCCAAAGCAACAGTAATGCACAAATGAAAAAAAATCCCTGATCACCGCCACACCAGTTTTATGATGATGTTGTACCTCACTGGTGACTCTATATAAAAAAAAAGTGAAAAAAAAAAGTTTTTTTTTTTAAATTTCTTCATTTGACAAAAAATTGTGACAAATAAGTACAACTTACTTGCCATGCCTCTTACTAAATACGTTGGACTGTCTACTTTCCAAAAATGGGTAATTTGGGGTAAATCTGTACTGTCCTGGCATATTCAGGCCTCAAGAAATTAGATAGGCCATCAGTTCACCAGGACTGATCGAATTTCAGATATACAACCTCTGGAAAAATTATGGAATCACCACTCTTGGAAAATGTTCATTCAATTGTTTAATTGTGTAGGAAAAACTAATCACAGACATGCCTCAAAACTATTTTCATTTAACTTTCCAACCTTTTGGCTTTAACACTTAAAAAAAGAGAGAAAAAAAAGAAAGAAAACTGTAGTCAATTCCAACTGTATTGGCAGATCAAGCAGAGGAAAAAAAAAATAAGGAATCACTAAATTCTGAGGAAAATATTATGGAATCACTATGTACTTTGCAGTTCTAAAACAAACATATGCATCAGATTACATCTGCTAATTAGTCTGCAGTTAAAAAAGAGTGAGCTGTTGCACCAACCTGATTGACATGAATCATGGCTCCAAGAAGACAAATCATCACTGAATGTTGCAAAAGATGTTGGTTGTTCCCACTCAGCTGTGTCTAAAATCTGGACCAAGTACAAATCAAATGGGAAGGTTGTTAAAGGGAAACGTACTGGTAGACCAAGGAAGACCTCAACACGTCAAGATTGAGACCCCTTTCACACGAGGCAGTTTTTAGGCACTTTAGCGCTAAAAATAGTGCCTGTAAAGCATTTGAAAACTGAACCTCAATCCTCTCCAGTGTGAAAGCCCGAGTGCTTTCACACTGGGGCAGTTCTGCAAGCAGCATCTATGGGGCGGTTTGGGAGCGGTGTATACACCGCTCCTAAATCGCCCTGCCCATTGGAATGAATGGGCACCACTTACAAAGTGCCTAAAGTGCCGCAACATGGGTGCTTTTAACCCCTTCTTGGGGGCTAAAAGCACCCCGCTACCGCCCGAAAAGCGGCGCCAAGGCGCAGCTATAACAGCGCCACTAAAACAAGCGGTGCTTTACCGATGACGCTCCGGCGGCTGCAGTGTGAAAGTAGCCATAGAAAACTTAAAGCAATATGCACAAAACAAATGAGGAACAAATAGTCAGAAACTGGAGTCAATGTCTGTGACCGAACTGTAAGACATTGCCTAAAGAATATGTGATTTGCATACTGAAAACCAAACGAAAACCATCATTAACACCTAAACAGAAAAAAGCAAGGTTACAGTGGGCCAAAGAAAAGCAATCATGGACTGTGGGTGACTGGATGAAACTGATATTCAGCGATGAATCACAAATCTGCATTGGGCAGGGTGATGATGCTGGAACTTTTATTTGGTGCCGTTCCTTTGAAATTTTTGAAGACAACCGCCTGAAGAAAACATGCAAATTTCCACAATCAATGATGGTATGGGGTTGCATGTCCGGTAAAGGTACCAGGGGAGATGACAGTCATTAAATCTTCAATAAATGCACAAGTTTATATTGAGATTTTGGACACTTTTCTTATTCCATCAATTGAAAGGATGTTTGGTGATAACATCATTTTTCAGGATGATAATGCATCTTGCTATAGGGCAAAAGCCGTGAAAACTTTCCCTTACAGAAAGATATACAATGTCAATGGCGTGGCCTGCAAATAGTCCAGACCTCAATCCAATTGAAAATCTATGGTGGAAATTAAAGAAAATGGTCCATGACAAGGCTCCAACCAGCAAAGCTGATCTGGAAACTGCAATAAGAGAAAGTTGGAGCCGGATTGATGAATACTGCTTGTCGATACTTAAATCCATGCCTCAGAGAATTCAAGCTGTTATAAATGCCAGAAGTGGTGCAACAAAGTACTAGTGGCGTGCTGTAGTGTTTTTTTATGATTCCATAATATTTTCATCAGAATTGAGTGATTTCATATTTTTTTCCTCTGCTTGATTTGTAAAAATAGTTGCAAATGACAGTTTCTTTTTTTCTTTTTTTAAGTGTTTCTTAAAGCGAGAAGGTTGGTTGAGTGGTGATTCCATACTTTTTTACCAGGGGTTGTATACACCATAGTTTGTGGACGCTATAACTTTCCTAACTTTTCCTACTAAATAATATACACTGATTTGGGTTATTTTCACCAAGTAAATGTGGCAGTATAGATTTTGGCCTAAATTTATGAAGAAAGATTATTTATTTGCAAAATTATATTAGAGAACCAAAGAAAAATAACTTTTTTCAAAATTTTCAGTCTTTTTTTGTTTGTTTAGCAAAAAATAAAAACCCAGTGATTAAATATATATATATAAATATCACCAAAAGAAAGCTCTATTTCTGTGAAAAAATGCTAAACATTTCATATGGATATATAGTTACAAAGTTAGTCAGGTTGAAAAAAAGACACAAGTCCATCTAATTCAACCAAAAAAAAAAAAAAAATAGAAAAATGATATATAACCATACAATCCCATATACAATCCTCCACCCACAGTTGATCCAGAGGAAGGCAAAAAACCCCAGCAAAGCGTGATCCAATTTGCTCCCGCACACACTGAATATTGTCTTTTGGACCACGTAATCTTCCGGCCTAGCAGGCGCTAGTCCTGAGGCAAAACGCAACTGTGGCCCAGGTTGTGGTGCTATTCAGCTCGTTGCAAACGATGAAGCTCCCTCAAGGGGATCTTCCACCACACATCCTAGGGGCAGGATCCGCCAGCCCAGGCCAGAGCCATGGCGCTTACTTAGCCGTAGCTAGCCAGGACAAACCCACAATGTGTATGATGCCACATGAAGCCTAATCCTGGAACCTACCGTCAGCTCTGGCTCTTGAGCTACCAGGTTTCTGGTCACTTCACCTGAATACTGGGTCCGCACTCTCTTCCACATTTTCAGTGCTATAAACATGGCCACTAGAGCCTAGGCCGACTTTCGGCCCAACCACCACATCTTCCAGGGAAGAGCGACCGGCTTGCTTGCCTTAGCAAACTTCGACAAGTAGAGAGGCAGCCTTTAGATCCTTCACATCCTTATCCCTGGATGGATAGAGCTTGGCCTGCTCAGAAGGGAGGTATATCTAGCAACCTGGCCCATCCAAAATGATGTCTCCTAGTCCCATAGGAATAGGGAGAATAGAACACTCTCTCTGAGGCTACGTCTCTGCTATTGCGACCCCAAAGTCGCATGATTCAAAGCGCCACTCTACAGCGCGAATAAGTGCAGCCCCCGAACCAACTTACAGTTTTTATGTCCGAGGAACTAAGCGAGGCATCATGAGGCCGGAATGAGCCTGTATCCTCCGGGGCTTCGTTGGCCACTGAGCCTGACATAGTGGTGGTTTCGCTCCGTGTGTGGGATGTGCCCCATTCCTTTAGGGATTGCTGCACCACATGCTTTACCGGCGACTCCATCTGCTGGTTTTCTGTCTTTTTTCCCGACCGCCCGGGCGTAACAGAGGTCGCACAGAGACTTGCCCTCTGGGACTGGTGCCCGACATCCCCAGCATGCTCTGTGACCAGAGCGGCTGTTGTGGCGGTGGGAGCGGTGTCTGGAGGAGGAATGGGAACATCTCCTCTGAAGGCGGTCTCCAGCGAGGTAGTGCAGGAATCTTTCCAGAGTTGCTGCAACTTTAAGTCGCATAGACAAGTCGCACTGGAGGGAACAGAACCCGAGGCGCCCCCACAAGGGCAAAGTGACTCTCTGCCTCACTGTCTGACTCACTTGGTGCCTTATCTGCATCAAATTAACCTCAGAACCTGTGCAACCCACACGCGCCCGGGCCCAAAGGGACGAGGCGGCAACCCCAGCTGACATAGCGGTGAGTGCGGTGCCTAGAGAAGGATTCAGAGCTTCTGCTATGAAGGCTGGATCTTGACAGTGACTTATGATGACCAAATCTGGATGAAGAAAGTGGATGTTGTGACCTAAGGAGGTCTTACTGATCTCCTGCCGTGTATTGTGAATCTGACCTAGAAGGACACAAAAAAAAAAAGCACAAAATAGGGTAGAAAAGAAAACCAACAGTGTGCCCAGGCAAGCAAAGGGTTAAACACCCTCTCAAACTTGCTACACAAGGGCTGGCCACAGGGGGAGCAGTAATACATCTGGTGTGTGAACTGCACAGATAACCAAACTGCACAGGTGATACAATCACACCAAGACAGCACCCAAGGTTGCATAGCAGAGCATATACCTGTGATGATTGCATACAGCATTGGAGACTGCTGCAAGCTGTCCACAGAGAAAAACCCAATATCAACAGTCCTGACGGTTGAACGAATTTCTCCCTCTGCAATGATGCCACTGCTGCCCACAGCACACCTGCGCTGAGTCTCTGGGTAGGAATAACCCAGGGACACTCGGCCATTTAGAGAGAGCGGCAGCTTGGAACGCAGGTGCGCTCCAGCCACCACAGGCTGAAAGACATTAAAGCCAGGAAAAGAAAACAGACAAACAGATAAACGCACAAACTGCTGCCACGGAGTATGCAATAGAAAGGTATACATTACCACACACGGCATCCCCCACGATTACGCCTGGATACAGAGGACGTTGTTGCTGCATGGGCTCAGGGTGTTTATGGCCGCCGCCTCTTAGCTAGGCTATTAGGCCGTACTGCTGCTTTGCCTGCCAATGGCCAGGCTTGAGCTCTTCATGACACCGCATCCAACACCCCTCTCCACCCCGCTCATGGCTGGGGGTTCTCTGGAGATTACACATGATGACACATCCATCACCCCTCTTCACCCCACTCACAGCTGGGGACTGCTACGGATTTACATGGGACCACATCCATCGCCCTTCTCCTCCCCGCTCATAGCTGGGGCTGCTAGAGATTTTACATGGCACCTCAACCATCACCCCTCATCACCCCACTCACCGCTGAGGACTACCGGGGATTTACATGGGACTGCAGCTATCGCCCTTCTCTGACCCACCAACAGTTGGGAATTGCTGGAGGCGTCACACATCTTCTGGATCACAACTTGCCGAACAACCAGGCCTCAATCGTGGACACCTTATCCAAGGTAAGACTTCAATCATTCTGGTCTTCAGGAGGAGGACAAAAAAAGAACACGGCCCCTGGCTCTGAGCCTAAATTTATGGGAGTGGGGTCCTATAAGAGTGGAGAGGAGGCGGGGTTAACCCATACGTATGCTGCCATGGAGTCTGTCAGGAAATAACTTTTTTCAAAATTTTCAGTCTTTTTTTGTTTGTTTAGCAAAAAATAAAAACCCAGTGATGAAATATATATATAAATGTCACCAAAAGAAAGCTCTATTTCTGTGAAAAAATGCTAAACATTTCATATGGATATATAGTTACATAGTTAGTCAGGTTGAAAAAAAGACACAAGTCCATCTAATTCAACCAAAAAAAAAAAAAAATAGAAAAATGATATATAACCATACAATCCCATATACAATCCTCCACACACAGTTGATCCAGAGGAAGGCAAAAAACCCCAGCAAAGCATGGATCCAATTTGCTATAGCAGGGAAAAAATTCCTTCCTGATCCCCCGAGAGGCAATCGGATTCACCCTGGATCAACTTTAAAATACAGTATTGCATGACGGTGCAATTGTCATTCAAAGTGCCGAAAGCTGAAAATTGTCCTGGGCAGGAAGGGGGTGAAAGTTCCCGGTATTGAAGTGGTTAAATATTGCATCCTTTAGCTACAGCTTTTTTTCCCATGTCCACCAAATCGCTTCAGCACATTTATCAACCTACTTCTATAAAGTGACAACTTTGCCAGATTTGTATATTTTTAAATATTTGAAAAGACTTCTGGCAAATGTGATATGGAAACAATGGAATGTAGATATTCCAGACCTGCCTGAGCAATTTTTTGGCTCTTATTTATCTCCATACAAGGTAAACTCACCGAATTAAGATGGAGCGCCTACCTGACAATTTACAATGGGTAAAAAACGCACATATCTGTCAGAAATGACAGGTGTTGGATGGAGATACTCTTCCTATGGTACAGGGATGTTCTATAGTCAAACCACTTTGGTTGCAGGTTACTGAATTTATTTCCAACAATTTTCTCATCCATTCAATATTTTTTAAAATCTGAGGTGAGTGGGTTGCTTGTTTCTACCTCTTGTGACACCAGAACTTGGCAAGATATTCTCCCTTCTGTTAATGTTATTGATCCAGATGTCGATTGATTCTCCAATTTAATTTATAACCATTTTTTTTAAATATGACTCTCAATTTCTAAGAAATGCACAAGCTCTGAATATACACAGAACTATTGGTTATTGTCTGTTTTGTGGGGTTTTTTTTATTGTTAATTTTTTCATTGCTCATTTTGTGTTTTTTTTTC
This sequence comes from Glandirana rugosa, assembly GCA_018402905.1. Taxonomy (NCBI): domain Eukaryota; kingdom Metazoa; phylum Chordata; class Amphibia; order Anura; family Ranidae; genus Glandirana; species Glandirana rugosa. The sequence continues at coordinate 1,367,961 of BLSH010438500.1, read as the reverse complement.
CATATGTACTACCTAAGGCTAGATTCACACTATTGCGGGTAAATTGCATGCGTTCCTGCACCCACAGGCACCCGCAGCAAAAACACGCTGCTCTTTAGCCACCCGAAAATGCACCTGAAAACACAGCGGGCTTTCAGGCGCACAAAACCACATGGTGCCGCAGCAGCCCATTAAAATGAGTTAGCTGCTGTGCGCCCTCACAAGCTCGCAAAGGTGTAAATGTAGACTAAAATTGCTGAATCCTTTTTTTTATCTGACAACACTGTTACATGTTTCTGCCTATTATTCCCTTTCAGTCTTCTGATTTTTAAAAAAAAACTGGTTAACCTGTATCTGTGTGACTTTGGGTCAGTTCACACCTGAATCCCATACAAAAGTGTGTGGTTTTTATTCTTGTGCCCATTCAGTCAGATCAAGACACATATTCTGTGATAGAAAAAAAGGCCTCCTGTAAAAGGCTGAGCAGCACTCAGTTTAATTCTATTTTGTTACTGCAGCAGATGGGAAGTCCCCGTACCACTGCTGGAACACAACAATGTATACTGTATGTAGCTACATATAGTTTATGCAGCTCTGACAGCAGACACATTTGTTAAGCTTGACCCAAACAAACTATTTAAAGTGATAGCAAAGCTAGAGTTTGGCTTTAGAGTGGGAGAGGGAGAAGCAGCACAAGGAGCCAATCAGTTCATGCGCTAACGAGAAGCATGCTTGTAGAAGGATAAAACAAAATGACAAAGAGCTGATCTCACAACCTTGCTGCTTCTTTTCACTGCTCATTTTAATATTTTTTTACTTTTTATTGGTGTTGAGCTTCAGCCTGCGTTCACACAGGGGCGATCCGACTTAGGCAGGCTTTGCTAGGCGACTTACAGCACGACTTCATGCCAGATGACTTTGCCTGTGGCCAATCAGAGAAGGGAGGCAGGGGGTTGCCCTAGATAAATTCTATTATTTTCACTGTAATGTCGCTTCCATGCAGATGGGGGATCCGACTTCTATTGAATTCTATGGGCACAAGTCGGATAGAAGTCACCTCCAAGTAGTACAGGAACTTTTTCTGAAGTCGGAGCGACTTCAGTAGTGTACATTAAGACAACTCCCATTCACTTCAATCGGATTTCAGATGTCAAGCAACTTGAGGCGACTCAAGACGGTGCGCAAGTCGCCCCTGTGTGATCGGGCACTTATGTATGGTAACTTGAATCCTAACCTTAATAAAACTCCTTCTCTATATAACATTGTAACAAATACTGGCTGAACTACAGTTGCACTGAATTTGACTTTGCTTCAATAATCTTTGGAAGGATGGATGCCTTGACACCCACAATGACACAAGACAGTATCTGCAGAAGAGAAGGAAATCATCTGCCTAATCTTTCATGTGCTTTGATCCTGATGAAAACCAAAGCCGGAACAGGAAAACAAAACTGTGTATTGATGTGAAAAATAAGAACAATGAAACAGAAATGCAACATACAGTATAAGCAACTGTAGGCAGCAAGTAAAAGCAACTGTCACAAGGAGGGCAGATGGCTGCCTGACTTCATCTCCATGCTGGTTAAGAAGCAAGATGGTGGCACCCTAATGAGGGAAGATAGGTATCTGGGTATAGGCTGGTAGGGTTTTTATCCATTGACTATGTTCTAATTGAGCTGTTTATAAGCTGTATAATTAATTCTGGCTGTGGTTTTGGTGAACATTGGAAAAGCAAAAGGTTGCTTGAAATAGATTTGCATATAGTTTCCCATGGTCAGTTACTGGCAGATTAGCATGATATTCGCTGTTCCAGTAGGTGTAATTATTCAGTCTAACCAATCATTCTGGGCTGTGATGCTTCCTTTTCTGATATTTACTATTCCCTGCATGTCATGAATTCTGGAGGCTGCAGCAGAGTTGGACCAGGGGTATAAATAATTTCTTCATTAATGATGAGCAATGTACACATTTAGACCACAGTGTATCCATAGTATGTATGGTAAGAAACAGTATATGGTATTATAATTCCCAAAACTACTTATGCACTGCCACTAATTCCCAATAACCAACCGAATGTGCTCCAGCTGCTGCAATCACTACTGTGCATGTTCACCACAAATTAAAAAACGGTCATGTGGCTTCCCCTGAGGAAGTCACGTGACCATGACAATATGTGTGGAAAGGAGCCATATAGCCGGAAGTGTGACAGTACTTGCAGTCTGTTATCCTGATGTATTGGTTTTTATACAATGCAAGATTGATGTTTTAATATGTGAGTGCAATTTTAAAAAAATTTATGGTAATACTTAGTGTTACTAAACCCAGCAATATAAAAACAATTCATCCGCCCACCACACTGTGCACACAGTTTCTAAATCTTCTTTTTATATCAAAATACTGCTGCTGTGTACCTTTTTTTATCTGTATATTGCAGTCAGGTGATAAACTGTATAGAGGCAGGACTCCCCAGTATTCATGTGGGAGGAGATTTCACTCTCTGATGATGCAACTTCCTTTTGCATCAGTGACCCTTCACCCACAATCCGGCCAGAGCTGATTTGTGCTTTGCCAATGATATGCTCAGTTCACAAATAAATAAAAAAACTTACAAACTTAAAAAAAAAAAAAGTTCACACAACACAGCATGATATACTATTGTTTAAAAATGAGATGTATACAACACAAAATGTATTATTAATCTGTAATAAAATTGTGTGAGGACGGAGCTACATTTGAGTGACATTCTGGTTCACTCTGTTCACACGGCTCCAATCCAGAAACACTGTGAGTGTATACAGTGTATCTTTTCATATTGCATATATACAGCAAGGCATTCTGATAAAAATATAAATATTTAGTATATTATTAATTGTAAAAATTAACCACTTGCCGACCGCCCGCCGCAGCGTGACGGCGACAAGGTGGTTTGTTATTGCGAATCGCCGTCAGGGGAAGGCGGCCGCGATCATGTGCCGTGAGCGTGCGCTCACGGAGCGTGCACTGTTGTTTCATTCGACACAGGACCGATCACTCTACAGGGCCAGGCCAATGATTTTTGGCCTGGCGCTTCCGATCGGTCCTGCCAAGACATTGCTCCTCTGCCTCTGAAATGTAAACAGAGGCAGAGGAAGTTAGCTCCCCTACCTCCCTGAAGCCCTTTTCGGTTTCAGCGAGGAAGAAGGAGCATCAAAAAACGTGAGTTGCACAACACCACACTGACACCAGGTCACATAGGCACCTTTAACCCCTTGATCACCCCCTGATCGCCCCCCAGTTGACCCTTTCACTCCCTGTCACAGTATCATATGGTGCAGCGATCTGATTTTTACCGATCGCTGTACTTGTGACCCTTGTGACGCTAAATCAGTGTTAGGTTAGGTTAGTACTAGGCCTAGTTAGGTGAAAATACCCCCCTTGCCCCCCCCAATAAAGTTTTTAACCCCTTGATTGCCCCCTGTCACCTGTGATAACCGTAAAAGTGTCACTGGTGACGCTAGCTAGATAGATAGTTTTTTCTTCAATCAGATTACCTGCCGTATATTATTTTATTTACCTTTTATAGGTTTTAACCCCCGATCTCCGGGCGGTGACCCCAGTTAGGTTTTAGTGTGTGTTAGGGTCAGTGTAAACGCCAGGCAGGGTCAGTTAGCGAGGTACTCTGACACGCACGCACACACATTAGGTAGGTGCTAGATATTATTGTAGTATCTGATCAAAGCAATATCTGCGATCTGATCAGATATATATTAGTGTCCCCACTAGATTAGGGTTCTAAAAAACACAGTGTTAGCGGGATCAGCCCAGATAACTGCTAACACCTGCGTTTAGCCCCTCCGCCCAGCCCAGCCCACCCAAGTGCAGGATCAATAGATCGCTGTCACTTACAAAACACTTTACACATATCTGCAGCCTTTGCAGAGATCACGCCAGATCCCTGCGAATTCTGACGTGGACAATTATTACACGAGCGTGCCACTGTTTAGTCACTTATTTGATCATCAGATTGGCGCATGTGGCACCGTGCAACCTAATCGCCGGGGCTTCCCCCAATGGCTTGTAGAATCCCGTCTTAGTCGGGGGGAGAGAGCCTGCGCTAAGTGTAATAATTTGGTCGCGATGAAGTGGAGGGACAATCGGAATGTTTTCGTTCTGACCTCCCTTCATGCAGATACGACAGTGCAAATTTCTATGGCGACTGGTCTTGTGGAGAAACCCCTCTGTGTCAAGGCTAACAGGGAGGTGAAGTAGCGCTGGTTTAATAATGTGAATCGCGTCCGAGAGAGGGGGGCTGATTCTGCCCTAAGATGTTCGGTAACCCCCTTCGGGGCCGCTAATCCAACGTGCCACGGTGTACGCGGTTAGACTACTAGTTTATTCACTGATTTGTCACCGTGCGAGCACATTATTAACAGGTGCAGTCTTAAGCGTCCCTAGACCGCACTAGAGACGTTTCCGACGTCTATACACATTTCACAAAACATTCACTGTCGCTAGATAACTAGGACGTGAACCCACCCGACCCGAC
>BLSH010438500.1:1344742-1357868 GCA_018402905.1 Glandirana rugosa | reverse complement strand
CATACCTAGATTTTGGGGTACCACCAAAACTCCTACCCTGGCGGACTGGTTAAAACAAATTGACAAAATTGCAGAATTGGAGGAACTTATTGCAATCACCCGAAACACCCCACACCTATACATAAAAAGATGGGCTTGTTGGACACACTTTCAAGCATCGGACATATATAAACAGTCCTTAAATGCCCCTCAAGCGTCAAACTCTGCCCACCCTCACACCAATCTCCTCTAACCAACGACAACTAATTCCCCTGACCTACAAGACTACACATACTCTTCTGGTCCTCTAGACCTAGACGAAGGCCCCTTTGTCCCATACACCTTCCAAATCCCCTACCAATACACACGCACCCCCCCCCCACATAGCTACATCAACGAATAACCTGAGATCGCTTTCTCTTCCTACCCCCCCTCCCGCACCACCTTAAACAACCACTCACTAATTCAACATTCCTGTCCTACCCCCCCTTCCTCGCGCTGGACGCGACGGCATTAGTGCTTGCCTTCTTAACCAATAAAATCTCACCACAAAGCCCCAATGAGTAAGCTGCACCGCTCAGTTAAAACATCATAGAGAGGTCTCCCCGTAATGGATAAGGTCAATGTATGTTCATACTCTCGCTTTCTGTTGTGATACACCATTGTGACATACATTATTCTCTGGATATTTGTATTGTTCCTTTTATATTCAATAAAGCTCCCAGATCCTTGGGCGCATATATTGTAGCCCGGGCTAATCTAAAATTAAAAAAATTTGCCTGGAATTGCGTAGTGCCTTTAAAGTCAGAGATAGGTAAGGTTCTGAAATAGTATAATAGTTTAGGCAATACCATCATCTTCACGAATACGATTCCGCCCATCCAAGACAGGGTTGCATCAGACCGAGTCCTTACATCTTCCAACAGTCTATGAAATAGCGCTGGGTAGTTTGCTTTATAGAGCGACAGGACCTGGCGGGGGGGGGGGTAATTTAACTCCAAGATAAGGAAGCGACGTTGTTTTACACAAGAATGAGTACTGAGCCTGAAGACTTTTTTGCACTGCATTTGGTAATTTAACATTTATGGCTTCCGATTTGGCGCAGTTGACCAGTAGGCCTGAGATTCGGCCGAATCAGTCCAGTAGAGAGAATAAATTTGGTAGGGTGGTGTGGGGAGGTAATAAATAACAGATAAAAGATCATCCGTGAAAACATTTATGGTGTCAGTTTCTACTCGTGATATCTAGAATATTAGAATCCTGATGAATCTCTATAGCGAAGGTCTCCATTGCAATTATAAATAACAGGGGGGAGAGTGGACACCCCTGGCGCGTGCCGGAGGAGATAGTAAATGGTTTTCGATCTATGGCCTTCACAGTGATATTTGTTCCATAGGATTGCTATAAAGGGAATGAAGCGTGGTAATAAATTTGGGTCCAAAAATCCATCATTCCAGCATCCAAAAGAAAAAAAGCCATGAGGGGGAATTAATTGCCTTCCGTATATCGAGGGATAAAAGCATCCCTTGCCTAGCCCCTCCCCAATCCCATGAGGAATGTAATATTAAGATTAGGTCCATTGCCCAACGCAGATGGTCTACCACTTGTCTGTGGTGTAGGAATCCTACATGGTCAGAATGTACATAACAGTCAACGAAAGACAGTAATCAATTAGCGTAGATTTTCATAAATATCTTTGCATGGTTGTTGATTAAAAAAATTGGCCTATAGTTAGCCACAATGCTCAGGTCTTTATGAGGCTTTAGGATATGCGTTATGTAAGCTCTATTGGAGTCAAGGTCTATAGAACCCCCTTTTTGGATGACATTAAAATAATGTGTCAGAGGAATAGCCAATAAAGGGGCATTTTTTTTATAATACAGTGCACTAAAGCCATCAAGGCCAGGTGCCTTACCAGACAGAACTTCCTCAACTGAAATATCGTTTTCCATAAGCTCTCTATGTTCCTCCAGCAAAGCCGGGATAGGGAGACAAGCTGTAAATTGTTCAAATTCCTGTGAGCTAGACGCATTTGCGTTCGTATATAGGTCCTGGAAAAAAGCCAAAAATTCCTGCAGGACCAACTTAGGATTTTCATGAAAGAGCCATCCGCTCTCCTAATCTTGGGTATATGGGGAACGGGTTGCCCAGGGGCCAGTTTAGTCGCCAATAATTTTCCAGGGTTATCGGCCTGAGAAGAAAATTTAGCTTTAGTCCACCACAAATTCTTTTTAGTCCTAGTGGTGAGGCAAACATTCAGTTCTAGGCAGGGGGCTTCTCTCTGGTTGCGTAGATCTGCCTGGGGATTCTTTTTGTGATCCTTAAGCAAATCATGTAAGGCGCTTTCTTTTTGTTTGAGGGTCCATTCATAAGGTTTCTTATATCTGGCAGCTGTTTGAATCAAAGTGCCATGTAATGTGGCCTTGTGTGCTGCCCATACGCACATAGGAGAGGTATGAGCAGGATCATTCAAAGAAAAGTATTCTTTTAATTGAAGTTATATATCAAAGCATGTCGCCTGATTGAGAAGATGGGATTCGTTTTGACACTAGTTACTGTGGGCTCAATTAAAAACTACTAGGGGAGCGTTGTTCCAGAGGAGAGTATAAAATCCTTATGAATCATAAAAACTTTTAATAGCAAAGGAAAAAAGTATATGTAGCTGCCCAAAGATACATGATAATCCAAAACACGGTGACAATCGGCATATAATATGTAAAAGCCCTGTAAGCACAAAAAGTCATGTTAGCCACAATGAATACTGGGCAGCCTGGAGCGGTGGATGGATGGCTGTACCGTGCTACCTGGGGGATGATACCGGCGTGCCAGATGACCAGTGGTGCCAAGTGGAACAATATCATGGTGTGGGTGCTCAGGGAAAAAGGCAGATTATCCAAGATGCCAGATGCGGAGGCTGTCCATCATCCTGAAGCTCCATAGAGCAGAACGCTCAAGGAGTGGATGGAGAAGGGCCGGCTACGTTCCCTAGAGTCCGAGAGGATGTGCGGTGCTTGGTGCTGGACGAATCAGCCAGAGAAGCAATACGAGCCGCCCCCAGCTCGACTTGCTGATCTCCAGACTCGTGATCACCTGACCAACCACATCAATCACCCCGGAAACAGACAGGCTTCAGCGGGTCATGTGATCCAGGGACAAAGAGAGGAGGAACCAGGCAAAAATGGGAAAAATTAAAACAATGCCGAAGCTTGAACGGTGCAAGGACTACATGTTTCAGGGATTAACCCCTTCTTCAGGTCGCACCATCCTCTCCTTGAGCATTTTGCGCTCGGGCTGATGGACAGCCTCTGTATCTGGCACCTTGGATAATCTGCCTTTTTCCCTGAGCTATAAAATTTGTAATAAGCAGGGGGTAGATGGCACTGTCTATGCAAATTCTGATAAGTGTACAACCAAAATAAATATCACTTCATAAATACATATATGATCTATAAAAATGCTACGTGTTAAGCAGTGTTTATATCAAGGTAAGCAATGATTAAAAATAATACATAGAAAATACGAAATGTTCATAAAAATATCATAGAAAATACAAAATGTTCATAAAAAATTATTAAATAAACTCTTTGGTATGAAGTTCATAAAAAATAAATAATAATCTCATGCGCAAAAAAAGTTCATATGTGCAAAAAATATATATTGTGCCAAAGTGCCAGATATCAATCTTCAAAATGACTTGAGCATTATTCAAGTTTTTCCTGTGCCAAACTGTGGGTCCACACATGCTCCCCTTATGTGTCCTCACTAACCAGAAGATGGCACCCCTGCAGGGGTAAACCGCATAAATGCATACTGAGTTATATCTTGATCTCCAGTGGGGCTCATTCCTCAGCTCCATCCCCATCTCTCCATATCCGTGTGTGCAGAAGGGTGGAAAGAAATGCCCATAGTGTAATTCAATTTTAAAGATTTTATTAAATTCAAAAATTGCACAAAAACAAGTCTCCAACATTCAAAATCGTGTAATCAATGAGTTCACAGACTGGAAACAGCATACTTCCTATTGTCTGGGACAGTTTGCGTTCCACAGACAGTATTCCCTTAACCAGAAGTGACGTAACGGCATACCAAAAGCCCCATCTTACGCGTTTTGTCATAGGACATCTTCGGAAGCGGCGGCCAGCTTGGTAAATCTCACACTATTTATAATACACCCGAATTGGCTGGATTACTTACACCTGTTTTGCCGTGATCGCGGTATATTCTCAATTATAAAAAAGCCATATTCTTATTGGTATATAAAGGGTAAAGCTTCAAAATTGGATCACAAACGATTCATACTGTATATTGCTATACTTATTAAAATGTTTAAAGTAATCCTATTATACAGCGTAAGTCCTGCACCTCCTTGCGGTAAGAAAGGAAATACGCGGCTGATGTTAACGTTCCAATCAGACAGGTGGAAGAACTCCAGGCCAAAATCATACGATCCAGGTATTACCTGGTAAAACTTATATTCACCAAATTAATTCTAGGAGCTGGAACATTTGGAATATTACTTATAAATGTGCTTAAAATGAAAATATATAATGAAAATAAAAATGAAAAATTAGGAAAAATTCCTAAAAATAAAATAAAAAATATATAAAATAAAAAACAAAATATCAAAAAACGTAATAAAAAATAATAAACAATATCAAGAAAACAAAAAAAAAAAGTTAAAAATCCATATATTAAAATCCAAAAAATGTTTTATCTATGTTAAAACCACATTTAAAACTAATATTGCTATGCATGGTCCTAACTGGCTGGAACCGTTTAAAATCAGCAGAAGTATGAGAAATGGTTTATGAGTTTGTAGTGAAATTAATTACTAAAAGTTGGATATAAACCAGTTGAGGTCAATGTCAATGTTCAACCCGGCCAGATATGATTACCCCAACCGATATATCCATCTTGTTTCGTTCTGGGAAATTCTAATCTTTTTACTGCCCCCTCTCCAATCTTCATTAACTTTGTCTATGCCATAAAAAATAAGCCCTGTAGGATCTTTCTTTCTGGTGTGCCTCCTTAAGGCTGGGTTCACACCTATGCGAATTGAATGCGGCTTACACTGCATGCAATTCACAGGACACTTTAAAACATGTTGTTTTCAATGTGTCCGGTTCACATATGTGCGGTGCATTCGCAGTCTGCTTTGCACAGAAAACGTGTGCGTTTTCTGGGCATTGCGGTGCAAATTCCAGGGCCATTCTGTTCAATGGGAATGCATCTAATTAGCAGATGTGTTCCGCATTGAACAGGGATAGAATTCCCCTCCTCACTGCACCTCCCCCCCTCCCCAGTCAGCTGATGCGCTGTGAGAATGGAGAGGAGCTGCTAAACAGCGGCTCCTATCTTTCTCACAGACAAGGGAGCTGGAATTCCCACTGGGCAGGTGTGAATCAAGCCTCAAGTGACGGGGACAGGCTGTGTTTTGGGAACCCATTCTTTATGTTCTTTATATGTTCCCTAATTTGAATATATAGGGGTCTTGTAGTTCTCCCAACAACAGACATCCAATCACGTAAGTGACATGTGTAATATTACACATAATTAATTCTCTTATTTGATATTCTTTATTTGTTGATCTGAATTTGAAGCTTTCTCTCTTCCTTGGTTGCTTCTTGCTCACTCTACAGGGCAAACATTTCTGGCACTTGAAAAACCCTTTCATATTTGAAAATAGTTTCACTCTTTCTGGAGGTTTGATAACGTTGTGAACTAGGAGGTTTCTGAGGGTGGGTGCCCTTCTGTACACAAATTTGGGTTTATTAGGTAACATTTTGGACAGTGTTTTGTCTGCCTTCAAAATGGGACAATATTTTTTTATAATCTTTTTCACTAATCTGTAGTGTTTATTGAATCCTGTTATAAATGCCACATCAATGAAGGGTTTGTTTTTTTATCTTTTTTGGCTATCAGTGAGTTCCTATTCAAACTTCTTACTTCATTTTTTACTTTAATAAGGTGTCCCTTTTCTTCAAATTTTTTAATCAAGAGGTCAGCTTGTATTTTGAAGTCTTCATCCTCCGACAATTCCTTCTTAACCTCATTAGTTGTCCTTTCGGGATATTACTTTTCCATTTCGGATGGTGACAGCTTGAGGTTGGAATATATCTGTTACGGTCAGTTGATTTGAAATAGGTTTTGGTATATAGCTTATCTTCCATTTTGAATATTTGTAAATCCAAATAGTTTATTAGTTGATGATCCCAATTCCCTGAAAAGGAAATGTCATATACATTCAGATTAATTTCATTAAAGAAGGCTTGTAGGGAAGACCCTTCCCAGAGGATGATGACATCATCTATATATTTTGGATAAAATTTCAGCTCCGGTCGATCAAGACTATAGATATATCTTTCTTCCGGCATGTCAATAAAAAGGTTGGCCACACTGGGGGCATACCGAGCCCCCATTGCCACACCTTTCTTCTGAACATAATATGGTTTGTTGTACCAAAAGTAATTGGTTTCCATGGCCAACTCAAGGCCTTCTAGCATATAATGTATTTGTTCCTGTTTCAATCCCAAATTTTCATGTAACGCCTTCTCCACTCCTTTCAGGCCATTTTTCTGTATTATACTAGAGTATAGTGAATTAACATCGCTAGTGGCCAAAATGCAATTTTTAATACCTGTAATCCCCTCAAGTTCTGAAATCAGTTGAGCACTGTCTCTGAGGTAAGATTTCCCCTTTTGTACTAATGTTTTAAAAAATTGATCTAGATGCTCTCCTAATTGGGAAAAAGGGAATATATCCCACTAATAATGGGTCTACCCGGAGGTTTGTCCAATCTTTTGTGTATTTTGGGTAGGTAATACATTACTGGAGTTTTTTTTGATTCCGATATCAGATGATATTTTTCTTTACCTTTTTTCACAAACGCCTTCAATTTCTTCTCATATTCCTTTTTTGGACTGCTTTTATTTTTTTTGTATGTATTCTCTACCCTCAATAAACTCTTCATTTCCTCCTCACAGTCTCTTTTGTTTAGAATAACTAGTCCTCCACCTTTGTCTGCTTGCTTTATGACAACATCCTTCTTTTTTCCTATACCTTTGATTGTTTTCCATATGTTCTTAGTTTTGGATCCGTCTTTCTTCAATTCTTTAAGATCATCTTCAACCATTTTTTAAATGCTCCTAGGCATTCTCCACTGGGTACCTTAGGGTTAAAAATAGAATTGTTCCTCAATGAGTTGTGTTTCAATTCCGTGGATGTAACTTGTTTCTGTTTTCCATGCATAGCAAAGTGCTTTTTGAGGTTCAATTTCCTTATGAATTTTTGCAGGTCAATAAAGACCTTAAATTCGTCCATATCTTTTTCCGGGGCGAACTTGAGGCCCAAATCTAAAATCTTCAATTCCTCTGTACTAAAAATGGCATTGCTTAAATTAAAAATACCAGTTCCTAATGTTCTCTCCTTCTTTTTCTTCTTCCCTTCATAGTTTCCTCTTGCCTGTTTCCTCTTTCTGTGATTCTTTGTGCTGGTACATCCTCCTGGTTGCGATTCCATCCATTCCCTCTGTATGCCCCTTGTACCCCAGAATACAGAGGTCTCCAAGGGCCTCTGGGCCAATGGTTCCACCCCGTTTCTGGGGGGCTCCCAACGTTGTGTTTCCCCTTGGTATCCCCTCCATTCTCCGGCCCTGGGGGGAGCGTGATTGTTCCCTCTCCCTGGTGGTCTTTCTCTTGGTCTCCTTTGAAAACAACCCCTTTCTTCTACAAATCTTCTTCCATCTTCTTGGAGTGTGTTGTCTTTCACTTCTCAGAGGATAAAATCTATTGGAAGTGGGAACATTAAATATGGGGGTTCTTGGTGTTCTTTAATATGTGGATCTAAACGGTTGTCCTATGTTCCTTTCCATTTCTCTATCAGGAAAATTCCATATTCTAGGAGTCTCCTCTTGTCTATTCAAGAGGGTATGGTGTGGTCGTGTAATTAGTGTTTCAAAAGGTCTTAAAGTGGAGTTCCACCCACATTTAGAACTCCTCACCATACAGGTATATTATGTGCATTTAAAAGGAATTGGCATATATATATATTTTTTAAATCTCTTACTTTATTGTTGTAATATTCTTTTTTCAGTGCCTCCTCCTCGGCCACGACCCGCCGCGCCGTCACGTCATTTTCGGTTTGCAACGTCTCCAGGGAGATGTGTGTCATCAATCCCAGGAGACAACAGGCATCGCTGGTGTAGCATCAGCAATAGAATCCCCACAGAAATGGAAACCGGAAGTGACGTCATCTTGCTACACCCGCACTCCGTATACAGTGAGGAGGCGGCAAGCGGACATCTTATTACACCCACCAGAGTTTTTCATTTAACACTTATTTTTAACAGTAAAGTGAGCTGACATACTGAAATACAGTATGGGGAGCAGTACAACAGGGCAATCATGACAGGGCAAGTACAATGGGGGCAAATATGACGGGGCAGTACAATGCAGGCAATTATGATGGGGGCAGTATGATGGGGCAGTACAATGGGGCAATCATGACAGGGCAAGTACAATGGGCGCAATTATGATGGGGCAGTACAACGGGGGCAATTATGATAGGGCAGTACAATGGGGCAATGATGATGGGGCAGTACAACAGGGGCAATTTTGATGGGGTAGTACAACAGGAGCAATTATGACGGAGGAACTATGATGGGCCAATTATGATGGGGCAGTATGATGGGGCAATTATGATAGGGGAAGTATGACAGGGGCAATTATGATGGGGCAGTATGACGGGTCAATTATGATAGGGGAAGTATGATGGGTCAATTATCAGGGGGGCAGTATGATGGAGCAATTATGACAGGGGCAATTATGATAGAAGTATGATGGGGGCAATTATGATGGGACAGTTATGATGGGGGCGGTATGATGGAGCAATTATGATAGCAGAAGTATGACGGGGTAATTATGATGGGGTAGTATGAAAGAACAATTATGATAGGGGAAGTATGACGGGGCAATATGATGGGGGCAGTATGACGGTGGCAGTATAATGGGGCAGTATGAGGGGGGGCAGGATGATGGGGCAAGTGTGTGTGTCTAAACATCTGCACAGAAACAAGGGATCTAGTCCTAGTTCACACCAGATGCAGTTCCGTGAGCTTTTTTTTCTGCACTAAAAAAGCATGCACAGTGTTTTCCATGTATTCCAATGCCTCTAGTTCACACCAGTGCAGTCAGTTTCCGGTGCTTAAAAAAAGTAGAGCACAATGCATTTTTTCTGCACAGAACTGTACTGGAACATAGCAAATTGCATCAAAAACGCACTGAAACTGTGTGTGGTGTGAACTGTAAGCACAAACTGATCTGGAACATATCCGGAGTGGATTTTTGTGGTGTGAACTGGCCCATAGAAAAAAATTGTGAAATTAGAATTACAATTACATTCTGTGATGTAATTGTGTTTTGCAGTATTTTTTTAAACAGCTTTCTGAATAAGTTCATGTACAATCCTCCTATATGATGAGAAACTTCCTGGGAGGTGGAGGAGAGGTTTCCACAGCTAAGAGATGGAAACTTCCTCTGACTCTGCCATTGCTATGGAAACTTGACCTACAAGCTACTATACTGCTTGCACTGAGCATATGCGAGATCAGCAGGTGAATGATGGGTAGTCAGGATGAATGGAATACAGGAAAAGATACACTCTGGCTTCAGATGCCCACACAGGAGATGGCCGCGCTCTGCTGGAACTCTATAAAGTCAGAAAACGATGCTGCAGACATGCTAAACGGACCATAGTATACAGCATACTTTTACTAGAATTCAATAAGAATGACTTTTAAAGTGCTATTTTTATCTTAAAAGTAAAATTTTGGCCAGAACACCGCTTTAACGCCCTATCTTCTTCTAGTCCTCAAGGTTCTTCTTCCATTGATGTATCTTCTAACTCTTCAGTAATAATCTTTATATCCGTCTGCCACTTATATATTCTTTTGTTGGATTAGTCTAAGACATCTCGCTTAAATTTTTTCTGTTTTTTGGCTTGTAGCTCAATATCATATTTCTTAATTATGTCTTGTAATTCCCTTTCCTTGTCTTTATAATCTTTATGGTTGATGTAAGGTGTCACCAGGTCCTTAATTTCAGCAAACTGTGACTCTACTTTCCGTAGTTTAACCACTTCAGCCCCGGAAGGATTTGCCCCCTTCCTGACCAGAGCCCTTTTTGCGATTCGGCACTGCATCGCTTTAACTGACAATTGCGCGGTCGTGCGACGTTGTACCCAAACGAAATTTGCGTCCTTTTTTTCCCACAAATAGAGCTTTCTTTTGGTGGTATTTGATCACCTCTGCGTCATTTCTGATTGCCACTATAAACAAAAGAAGAGCGACAATTTTGCAAAAAAACCCAAATTTCTTACTTTTTGCTAAAATACAAATCCAAAAAAAAATATAAAAAAACATTTTTTTTCATCGATTTTGGCCGATTTATATTCTTCCTCATATTTGTGATAAAAAAAATCGCAATCGGCGTTTATTGATTGGTTTGCGCAAAAGTGGTCGTGTTTACGGATGATGAGAATTCATTTCTGGGGTTTTAATTTTTTTTTATTTTTTACTAGTAATGGCGGCGATCTGAGATTTTTAGCGGTACTGCGATATTTCAGCGGACATGTCGGACCATTTTGACACTTTTTTGGGACCATTGGCATTTATACAGCGATCAGTGCTATAAAAATGCATTGATTACTGTGTAAATGCCATTGGCAGTGAAGGGGTTAACCTGCAGGGGGCGCTCTAAGGGTTAACAGTGTTTCCTGGGCGTGTTCTAACTGTGGGGGGACTGCCCTAGCTGGGGAAGGGAAGCGATCACAGCTTCCGTGTAAAGGAAGGCTGTGATCACAGCCCTTCCCCCTCTCACAGAACGGAGGTCCGTGTTTACTCACACGGACCTCAGTTCTTTCACTCCGGGGGGGGCATCGCGGGTGGCCGGCGGAGATCGAATCCACCGCACCCGCTCCCTGGCCCTCCCCGGACACAGTGAGTGCGCGGGCGCGATCTCGCGGCCGCCGTCATATGACGGCGATTCGCGCAGGAGCGCCATACTGTCGCCGTCAAATGCCGATCAGCGGTCGGCAAGGGGTTAAATTGCCTCCTCTTCACAATGTTTTGTAAAAATTCCATTTCGCATTTATTAAAGAAAAGGTACAATTCATCTATTAGTGCTGCATCATCAACAATGTAATTTGGGTGAATGACCCACCTTAATCTCCTGGGTGTCATTTTTTCTTTTATGTATGTCTCCAGAGTGGCCCACCACACCCTTAATTGTTTTTCTATGGTGTGTCTTAATTGCTTAAATAAGCTTACTAGATCATGTCTATTGTTAACTTGTTCCTGGTTAAATATTTCTTCTGTATCTATGTTCCTGCTGTTCATGTAACCAAAGATATCTATAGCTGCAGAAAAATTCACACCCTAGGGTGATCAGATTATGTTAAATATTAGTTTCCGCACTTAGGATAAAACCATCTTAGACATAAAAATATATATATATATGAGACTGCTGCCTCCCCTAAAACATCCACTAGGTGGAGTTGGAGATATAAAATTTGTAATAAGCAGGGGTAGATGGCGCTGTACACCCAAAATAAATATCACTTCACAAATACACACAGTATCTCACACAAATGAGTACACCCCTCACATTTTTGTAAATATTTTATTCTATCTTTTCATGTGACAACACTGAAGAAATCACACTTTGTGCGTACAGGGCTTATACATATTATCTGCTGATTGTCACCGTGTTTTGGATTACTGTATCTTCTTTGGGCAGCTACATATACTTTTTTTCCTTTGCTATTAACAGTATTTATGATTCATAAGGATTTTATTATTGATTTTATACCCTCCTCTGGAACAGCGCTGCCCTAGTGGTTTTTATTTGTTTTCTCTCATCTGGGCTTCTGAGTTTGGGAGCAGCGGTCTCAGCTGGGTATTATTTTCCATCAAAGGCTCCCTTGGTCATCCATCCGCCTGGCTTTTTGATGTTTTTCTGCACTGTGGACTCAATGGCTTACCTAATAGCAAGTTGGGAGACTGCATAGGAGAACTGGCTACTGATGGCTTTTTGTATTTTCAGAGTCGGTATCCAGAGTTAAAAAAAAAAAAAAAAGATATATTGTACCTTGGTGGCTGTTTCCACAATTCCCCGGAGGCTGCAGTAGTCTCCATCTACAAAACTCTTTCAAATCTTAAGCTAAGTTTTCATACTACTGAAGGGATCTCCATTTTGAATGTTTAAATTTATAAGCCCCACCAATGCCAATAGAAAAGAACTAGAGAAACTCATCCATCTGGGCACGAAAAAAGGAATTCTCGATAAAAAAAGAGGCGAAATATCTTATACCAGAGGCATGCAGGATACCAGTTCGCTTGTCTCTTCCCGCATGCATAATGTTTGGAGTAAGGAGCGCATAGAAGGAGTCGAACGACCAGTGGGTCGTACTGCTTGCTTATACGGAAGGATTTCGATCGGAGGAAAAAACGCACCCCAAATTGGAAGAGTGGAACCCGCAAAGAAACCTTGATGCGCACAGGTCCTAACCTGCTCAGGTGAGAGTTCTGTGAGCACTAACCCAGTTGAAGCACCTTAACCACTTGCCGACCGCCGATCGGCATCTGACGGCGACAAAGTGGTTCGTTATCGCAAAACGCCGTCATACGACGGCGGCTGCGATAACGCGCACTGTGAGCGCGCACTGTGTTCGGGGAGGGCCAGGGAGCGGGTGCGGCGGCTTCGATTGCCGCCGGCCACCCGCGATGCCCCCCCCGGAGCGAATGAGCGGAGGTCCGTGTATGTAAACACGGACTAGTGTAGGGAAGGGGGAGTGTGTCTCGCCTCCAGGCACAAATGTATGTGCCTGGAGGCGAGTAAGCGAGGCCCCCCCCGTAGCGCCCACCGGCCGCCGTTAGCTTCGGCGGCGTGGGCGAGGGACCGGGAGGGGCTTGTGTCACGCGCGAGTGTCACGCGCAATAGCGTCGGCGGCAGCATACTGCCGCAAAACGCTATTGCTTGGTGAAACAGCGGCAGTCTACGGCTAGCCGCCAGCCGTTCACCAATTCCACGAAGTTGACCCAATCACGAGTGTCTTGAGAGTGGACTCGTCCAATCCTGGACACGCGTAGTTC
>BLSH010438500.1:1288056-1311694 GCA_018402905.1 Glandirana rugosa | reverse complement strand
GGTGATGCTCTCGTGAACATCGCTGGATCGAGAGGTGAGTATTAAGGGGGAGCAGCACACAGAAGGTATTTTACCTTTAACCACTTCCCGCCCGGCCTATTGACAAATGACGGCCGGGTGGGGGGTTCATTATCCTGAATGCGCGTATATTGACATCCTCAGGATAATCCGCGATTGCCGTGGGTCTGACCCACCGCATTACTGACCGAGGTAAAAGGCTTCCGATGAAAGCCTTTCACCATGTGATCAGCCGTGACCAATCACAGCTGATCACTGTGTACATAGGAAGAGCCGTTTATCGACTTTTCCTCTGCTCAGGTCTGCAGACCAGACCCTGATTGCGCTGAATGTTCATCAGCTCAGTCCCCCTCAGGATCGCCCCACTGGACCACCAGGGAGCCGACCAGGACCACCAGGGAGCCCCCCCCCCCCCGGGACCCCATAAGGAGGCCGCCCAGGACCACCAGGGAGACAACTTGGAGGCTGCCCAGGACTACCAGGGAGCCCCCACTAGACCACCAGGTAAGGGCAATACAGTGCACTGTAGGGATGGCACTGTGCCCATATATGATGCCTGCCAGTGCCATCCCTAACAGTGCTATATGCACCAGTGCCCACCTGTGCCACCTATCAGTGACCACCTGTGCCACCTAAAAGTGCCACCTATCAGTGCCAAGCAGTGCCACCTATCAGTGCCGCCTATGAGTGTCCTTCAGTGCCGCATATCAGTGCCCGTCAGTGTTGCTTATCAGTGCCCATCAGTGCTGCATATATGTGCACCATAATCAATGCAAATCTGTACTGCCTCATCAGTGCCTGTTAGTCTAGCCTCATCAGTGCCCGTCAGTGAAGGAGAAAATTTACTGATACAAAGTTTTGTGACAGAAACAAAGAAAAACTCTTTTTTTTTTTCAAAAATTTTCGGTCTTTTTCTATTTGTAGCGCATAAAATAAAAACTGCAGAGGTGATCAAATACCACCAAAAGAAAGCTTTATTTGTGGGAACAAAATGATAAAAATTTTGTTTGGGTACAGCGCCGCACGACCGCGCAATTGTCATTCAAAACGCAACAGCACTGAAAGCTGAAAATTGGTCTGGGCGGGAAGTGTTCTAAGTGCCTGGTACTGAAGTGGTTAAGCACAAAAAGCATGAAGGTAAAAAACATCCTCAGCCTTTACAACCACTTTAATTTTCACTGCAATGACCACCAATGAAAAAGGGAGGGGGAGCTTAACTTTCACTGTCATGCCCACCAATGCTGGGGGAGATGTAGGGGTCAACCTTTACTGTCATGTCCAGCAACGCAAGGGGGAGGCTTAACTTCCACTGCAATGCCCACCAATCCTGCGAAGGATGGGGGGAGTTAACCTTTACTGCTAGAACCACCAATGTGTGGGGGGGAGGTTAATTTCACTGTCACTGACCACCAATGTGTGTGTGAGGAGAGGTTAACAGTAGACACCAGTGCTGGGTGCTACTATTGCACCCACCTACACCAATATTGGTAGTTATTATTGTATTCCCTGACACCAATGTTGGGTGTTATTTTGAATCCACTGATGCCAATGTCGAGGGTTATTATTGTGTCCACTGACACCAGTGCTGGGGGTTCTACTATCACAGACATCAATGCTAGGGGTTATTTTACTCCAACTTCTTGAGTGTGCATTGCAATACACTGCAAAAAATGACTGATATTGTTGGGCGTGAATTATAATGCAATGCACCTTAAAGCGGTTTTATACTCATATTGACTACTTTCAATCATCTAGAACATTTCTGCATGCTCAATCAATACCCCTCTATTTTCGCTATATTTTCATCTAGTGATGTCATCCCGCGCATGCCCAGAACCGCTGCAATTTCCGGCAGGCATCGAGTCCGCCGGAAAAAAACCAAGGTGTATGCAGGGGCTGCGTCATTTCTTATTGTCGACGTCAGCCCCGGCAATCCCACGACATATAATCCAGCAGAGGAAGATTGTTGTAGGAGCATTGCCGATCCTAATGTGCATGCACGAGATTTTGGCCAGCTACAAGTCAGGGCGGAAATATAACCACTTCCCGACCAGCACCATAAATAGGCGGCAGCTGGTTTTGAGTGGCTGTACCGGGATATAGCCTGCAGCTGCAGACTATATCCCAGTATCGTTTTTTAGAGTGGACGGTCGGCTATTCGGGAGCCGCTCGGCCGTTATCCCCTCCCGCCGCCTTCCGCCACTCTTCTCTGGCCTCCCGTCCCACCGGGAGACCGGAACGACGATCCAGCGCCTCCGCCGGCTAGAAGGATCGGCTCCGATCAGGTCTCCTTCGGCAAATTCCGGAAGCGATGTCATAACGTCACTTCTGGTTTACTCGGCGGCTAACGGCGCCAATTTTAAATAAATGACAGTATTCAGAATCGCCTTTTTGGCGATCTGAATACTGTGAAGTGCAAAGCAGGGATGGGGGGTCTTTTGGACCCCCCAGCCCTCCAAAAAGTGTACCTGTCACCATATATTACTATCACAAGGGATGTTTACATTCCTTGCGATAGCAATAAAAGTGATCAGAATTTTTTTTTTAAAGGAACAGTGTTAAAAATAAATAAAATAAAATTAAAAAAAATTGAAATCGCCACCGTCCCCACGAGCTCGCGCAGCAAAGAAAACGCATACGTACGTCGCGCCCGCATATGAAAACGGTGCTCAAACCACACATGTGAGGTATCGCCGCGATTGCCAGAGTGTAAGCAATAATTCTAGCAAAAGATATCCTCTGCACCTCTAACCTGGTAACCGTTAAAATTTTTAAAGCTTTGCCTATGGAAATTTTTAAGTACCGGATTTTGTCGCCATTCCACGAGTGCGCGCAATTTTCAACCATGTCATGTATGGTATCTATTTACTCGGCGTAACATCCTCTTTCACGATATACAAAAAAATTGGGCTAACTTTACTGTTGTCTTATTTTTTAACTCAAAAAAGTGACATTTTTCCAAAAAAAATCGTGCTTGAAAGACAGCTGCGCAAATACCGTGTGAAAAAGTTTTGCAACGATTTTTATTCTCTAGGGTGTTTGAAAAAAAAAAAATAAAAATAATATATATATATATATATATATATATATATATATATATATATATAATATTTGGGGGTTCTAAGTAATTTTCTAGCAAAAAAAAACAGTTTTTAGCTTGTAACCAACAAATGTAAAAAAGGGCCCCGGTTTGTAAGTGGATATAGTACACAGGACGCGGAAGCCCACAGAAGCAATGGCGCTGTCAATTAGGAGGCAGGGAGGCGAACAAAAAGATGATTTTTGTACAGTAAGATAATTCCTAATGCCATATCAATCTTGCAGGCTGTATTCTAATCTTTTATGGAGTTAGATAATGTTAGTAGTTCAGATTTCATATGAGAGCATACAACCGCTTTAATGCAAGAAATGTGTTCTGTTATGTGGCCCTTTGGAAGCGTTGGGGTCACACTGCAAGATAAAACTTAACTTCCAAGTGCGTCTAGGTAGGATACCGAAAGTGAAGGGAAATTTCCCCAATGATGTATAGACAACAAAATAAAAAAAAAATAACTTGGCGGGGCTTTAACTCTTCCCCCATCTATCGAAAGCAAAATAAAATAATGTGTCTTCACATACACCTAAGGCCCGATTCACAACTAGCATAGGATTTCTTCACACACAAATTTGGCAGCACATTCACTTGAATAGGCTTCTAAATCTGCGACAAATAAGCCCCTGCACCTTTTTGTGTCAATGGCTTCATGTGGTTTTTTTCTGCTGTCATTTGGAATGCCATTAAGAATCAATGGTACCCCAAGTGCAACTCATGCATTCCCAGGACATGCAGGTGTGAATGCAGCCTTAAAGCTTCAGTTTTGTTTTTCAAATAGTAAACATGTTCTACTTACCTGCTCTGTGCAGTGGTATTGCAGAGAGCAGCTTCGATCTTTTTTGGGTACCTCGGCAGTGCTCTTGGACCCTCCCCCTCGAGCAGAGCCTATAGAGAAATGCCCTGGGGGGCACCTCTGCGTACTCGCTCCCGAGTCACTGCTCTGTGTCCATGTGCTCGGCCCTGCTCTCTCCTAATTGGCTCACTGGTTGTGACTGACAGCAGTGTGTCCCTGCTGTCTCAGCCAATGAGGAGAGAGAGTCCCAGGACAGCTGAGGCTGTGAATGCTGGATTGGAGGCGGCTCAGGTAAGTATTATGGGGGCTTGGAGGGGGGAGCTGCAAGCGTTTTTTTTTTTACCTTCATGCATAGAGTGCATGAAGATAAAAAAAAATCCTTCAGCCTTTAGGCCTTAGAACCACTTTAAAGTGGTTGTCAACTTGTGACAACCACGTTAACCTAAAGCCTATGATAAGGCTTACTTGTAGGTGCATTGCATATCCCCTAAACCTGTATGGTTCAGGAGATATGCAGTGTTGAAGCTGTGCTGATGTAATGTCGGGACATGCGCAGTGAAGGAACGGACTCCATGCCATTACTGCGCTGTGACTGGCGGCTCTCGCGCGCATGCACGGGGGTGACGTCACGCGACTCCGGCCAGTCACAGCGCCGGAGTCGCATACCCGGAAGGAAGAGGAGCAGAAGATGGACGCAGCCTGCACAGGGGACATCGCTGGACGTCGCAGGCTTTGTTTCCAGGTAAGTGGCACATAATGGGCTACAATGTGATGCATAGTAGCCCACTATGCATCTACTTTACAGGGGAATACAGAGGAAAGTAAACCCCAATCTGGGTTTACTTCCTCTTTAAGGAACTATGAGGATGTCCTCTCACCGAAAACAAGCCAGCAGCTCTCTCTCTCTCATATTTGTACACTGAGGATGTCTGTCACCCCGGACCGTGCTGAGCATGCAGCGTTGTATGAAGTCACCATGACATTGGTGGTGAGGTGAAGTGCCACAGAGGGCACGGTGCGCTGTAATGCTGACACAGGGAACACTAACCATCGGGTTCCTGTGTGTACGGACCTTGTTTAGAGTGGGACTCCCAGGCCTCTTGACTTCCGGTTCTCCCCTCGCCCTCGCTGTGTTTGTAGTCTCTAAGTCTACGAGGTCAAAGCTCCCCCTGGTGGCAGACAGATGTTACTGCCGCTCCTATACTGACGCCCATACACAGTACATTACTTTGCATCACATGGTGCGCACAATACTCAATGTGGTGAGAGCATTATCATGCACCAAAAACAGCACTTTTACTTACCAGATTCTCCACTCCCCCAGCAGCCTGCTATTCCCCTATGATCCACATTGGACTGTCTGCCAGCATCCTCAGGTCCAAAGCAGGGCTATAGGCTCTACATTATACTTGATGATGTCAGAAGGCCTTACACACCGCCAGAGCGTAGGGGACGAGGCCAAAGTAGGGTTGCCACCTCATCCCTTTAAAACCGAACACATTAATTACACAGGTTCTGTGGCTGATTAAGGTGGTAATTAAACTCACTTGGTGCCTTATCTGCATTAAATTAGCCTCAGAACCTGTGCAATTAATATGCGTTCGGGTTTAAAGGGATGAGGTGGCAACCCTAGGCCACAAGGACTAGTCTAGCAGCATAGAGAAGCCTGCAAGTGTGGAGGATCAGGAAAGTAAAACTGTTTTTACCAGTACGTAGTTCATTATATCAATTGCTGTAATATCTGTGAACTTAACTTCTTCCTGACCGCTCTATAGCCAAAAGACAGCTACAGCGCGCTTGTCCAGCTCTGGGAGGGTGTCCCCTTTAGGCAAAGCAGATCACACGGCTAATCACAGCGGCCCTTTACCACATGATCAGCTGTGTCCAATCATAGCTGTTCACTTGTAAACAAACTTGCTGGTTTTCAGCAGTCCTTTCCTCACACTCTGTCACAGCAATTCTGACAGGGGACATTTACACTTACTTCAGGGCACTGATCATCAGTGCCCTGATTATCAGTGCAGCCCCATCAGTGCCCATTGGTGCTGCCTATTAGTGCCCATCAGTGCCGCATATCAGTGCCTCCTCATCAGTGCTTCCTATCAGTATTGCCTATCAGTGCTGTTTATCAGTGTAGCCTCATCAGTGCCCATCAGTGCAACCTCATCAGTGCACATCAGTGAAGGAGAAAAGTTATTTATTTGCAAAATGTTATAACGGAAACTAAAAAAAAACAAAAAATGTTTTTTTCAAAATGTTCAGTCTTTTTTCATTTGTTTAACAGCAGTGATTAAATACCATGAAAAGAAAGCTATATTTGTCTCAAAAAAATTATAAAAAATTAATATAGGTACAGTGTTGCATGAGGGCGCAATTGTCATTCAAAGTGCAACAGCACTAAAAGCTGAAAATTGGCCTGGGCAGGAAGGGGGTGAAAGTGCCCGGTATTAAAGTGGTTACAGTGTATCTATGGCCAGCATGTAAAATTATATATTCATTCCCATCTTGTACTGTATTCCAGTTATTTCTAGTATAATCTTATTCATCTGAATGAACTTGAAGTTTGTAAACTTACTTTGTGAAGATCCCACACATTTCCTTCCTTGAATTCTGTGACACATAGTCTCAATGCCCTGTGGGTAAGCACTGCTGTGTCACACATTTCACAGAGCCTGCCTTCTGAACTACAGAGGTTTTGGAAGTTGAGGAAAGAGATGGCCAGCAGACAGGCAGGAATCACAACATGAAAGGAGATCCTTCAAGTAAACTTATGTTGGATTGTTATTTTTATTATTATTATTATACTGGAATTATATGGTGTCAACAGGTTACCCAGTGCTTTACAGTATAAAGGGAGACAGTACAGTTACAATACAATAAAATACAAGAGGGTTAAGAGGGCCCTGCTCATAAGAGCTTACAAAATAATAGATGTGACGGAACCGACCCACTCCGCTTGAGTACTTCCGTCAGAATACCGCTTCCTTCAGTATGAACATCAGAGATCAGGTGTTATAGCCGCCCGTACAAACTATACAACACTAGCTTGTAGGAACATGGACTGATTTATTGGGCAAGAACACATCAAATACACAAACACTATAGGAGTACTTTACCCCCTCCCCTCCTGATCATCTTATCCCAACAATACAAACTGCACACAGGACACATTATCATAAGCATAAATACAGCAAACCTTTAAACAATACAAGAAGACCTAATTAGCAGATGGACCGGCTCATCTATTGAAGTCCATGGAATCCACATTCAAGCAATACTTTGATTACTCAGGGCATGGAGACGGAATGGCAACAGTCTACAAGGTCCATACAATGTTCTATCATTCTGATACAGTGGAATTAATGTATCATAGATTTCTTGAGGAATATTGTTCATAAATATTACTGTCCCATCTGCAGTAATCCAACTTACATTCTCAGAGTCCATTAAATACCTGTCCAATTTCTTGGTCACCCTGTGCCCCTAAAAGGCACAGGGCGACTTAGACATAAGAGGGGCATGGGGAGCTGAGACAAGGGTTTCCCAACCTCTCCAAGGGATTCTGGGTACCACGGACCCCCCATCCAAAGTGAGTCTTGTCACATCAGATAACTATTGTTTGCATTGTTATTATAATGCTGATGTTATATAATGAACGTGTAGAGCTCCTTTAAGTCATGCCCATTTTATCTGCATGTGTAGCACCCTGGTGTTAGGCAGGGTTGCTAACAAATTAAGTCTACTGGGTGGTAACCAGCCTGGCTGATTGTTAGGGGGATCCACTGACCTTTTTCTAAATTGGATTGAATGCACTTCTCTCTTCTGTCACTGGGCGGCATTGTTGCCTGTGGCATTAGATTTACAAGGGCATAGTGAATCCTGACTAGGAGTGGATAGGTTGTCTCAGCCAATTGGCAGGGGTTTCTAGCCCCTTGGCCTGCTGGGAGAGCCTATTTATTCGGGAAGTGTCAGGTAACCAGGGTTCTGTGCCCCCTGGACGGCTGTCTGGGTGGACATGTGTTGAAAAGCTCCCGGCTGCTAGGCCAAAAGCCTGAAGCCTATCTGGGAGTCCCGGGCTGCTAGGCTGTCTGAGGCCTATCTAGGTTGTAAGCAAGCAGCGCAGGGTTGTGCCTTCAGGCCTGGAGCCCAACCAAGTTGCAGGGGTTCTGTCGGATGGAGAACCCATTGGTTGCCACAGGTGTAGGAAAGCAGTTGTCATCAGAGACGACCACTCCTGTTGCCAGAGGCAAGTGAAAACTAGAGTCAGAGGTAAAGGGGACACAGTCACTAGCAAGGGAAATCTCTCCTGTTATCAGAGGCCAGGTTCTGTGGAGACTGAAGAAATACTAGAGCAGCCTTTTTCACTAGCCTGTGACAGTGAAGAAGTTGGGAAAGCTTCAGCAAAGTCCAGCTAGGGACCCACCGGAACAGAGGGGGTGATGCTTGCAAAGAATTCAGCGGGATAGCTAAAGAGCCAACTCAGGGACCCAGCGGGACATCGTGGGTGACACTTGGAAGCCACAGTGGGTTAGTTGTGAAGGAGCACAAGAGATCCAGCGGCAGCTGGGATCTGAAGAGTCTAGTGAGAGACTGGGAGCTCAGTGAGAGGATCTACAACAGGATACAGTGAGTTGTGATCTGCCTTGAAGTTGAAATTCAGTTGCTATAGAAGACAGTGGTCTACAGATATACAGTAGTTTGCTGCAATCCAGCTTAAAGGCCCTTCGAACTGTATAGCTGTTCTTCTATTCCTATTTTTGTTTAGCAGTCTGACAAGTGTTTGCATCTGCCTAAAGGTGTCCAAGCCCTAACCCTCTCCCCCAGTTCTGTTAAGAAATAATACATCTCTTTTTGCATTCTCAAAGTGTCTGGCGCCCAACTTACTCTATCTGCACTATACTCATGACTAGGGCAAACCTGATATGGCCAAGTCACCTTACCCTGATAACCTAAATAAAAGAGACGACACACGAACTGGAGAAATTGGCCGTTAGGCCCTTTATTTAACAAAATGACATCATAAAACATGTTAACCATCAACATACATCTGTTAAACAAGTGGTGAAACCTGGGAGGCCCTTTCCAGATCCAATTGGTAATTTAGTGTCTGCCCCAATACTCTAAACTTCCCAGCCGCACTACGCCAGCTCGGGGACCATCTTCTGGCAGATCACTCCTTCCCAGTTAAACCAAGTTAACCGGCCAAACACCACAGAGGGCTCCATACCTAAGATGGATCCCTACCCAGCCAAACAAAACCGCTCACACACAGAGATTCACATAAAACAAAGGGAGGGAGGGAGGGAGCTTGTCACGGGTGCGGCCGAATGCCCGCGCTCGGACCGCACCCATTCATAAATACCACCCCGCCCCCTACCGTCTGCAGAACGCCCCCTTAAGCAAGGAGTAAGGGATTAACCCATACATGACTTGGCCACAGTAACCCAGTCATGTGGCCCTTCGCTCCATTTTTTTTTTTTTTTCGCTCCGGGCCGCACTTGACTAGGGCAAACCTGATATGGCCAAGTCACCTTACCCTGATAATGTAAATAAAAGAGACGACACACCAACTGGAGAAATTGGCCGTTAGGCCCTTTATTTAACAAAATGACATCATAAAACATGTTAACCATCAACATACATCTGTTAAACAAGTGGTGAAACCTGGGAGGCCCTTTCCAGATCCAATTGGTAATTTAGTGTCTGCCCCAATACTCTAAACTTCCCAGCCGCACTACGCCGGCTTGGGCACCATCTTCTGGCAGATCACTCCTTCCCAGTTAAACCAAGTTAACCGGCCAAACACCACAGAGGGCTCCATACCTAAGATGGATCCCTACCCAGCCAAACGAAATAACTGACGGGCCTCCCAAGCCCCACCGCCACCGCTCGCAGGCGTAAAACCTTACAACTGCGAGCCCCTCCACAAGCGTAGCGCCCGATGTATACCATCTTGGAGCCCCAAGCTCCACAGATCAATACCCACAGCGTTCAGATGAACCCCATCCCCGCGCAGATAGCGCCACGTGTCGACCTCCAGCTCCGTGTGTCGCACTACCAAACCTCCATTGCGAACAATAAAGCGGCCCACCTCCTTGTTCACTTTTATGCGAGCCTTGTTCAGCTTGGCAACAGACTTAGCAAAATGCCACGTCCCCCGGCCGACAATCTCCGACCACACAAAAACTGCGTTGGGAAAATCAGACCGCAGCCGCAAAAAATCGAACTTAGTGTCCCTGATAAGATGACGCATGGATCGGACCCCCAAATCGTTGCAACACCAAAACGGCCGGGGGCCTATCTAAGCCAACGAAGTGCCGAAACTCAGGCACCACCCGGCACCAAAGGAGGCCTGGAACACCTATCCACCTGACTATGGCAGTGTCTCGGGGAACCCCCAGCTGCCGACCATTCGGCCGAACGTCCGCCCGCTTGGCCCCCCAAAAAACGTACGAGTGTCCTAGCACCCATACAAGAGCCGGCTCGCCATCTGTAAGAGAAACAAGA
Source organism: Glandirana rugosa (assembly GCA_018402905.1). NCBI lineage: Eukaryota > Metazoa > Chordata > Amphibia > Anura > Ranidae > Glandirana > Glandirana rugosa. Next base: position 1,301,282 of record BLSH010438500.1, on the reverse strand, counting down.
AACAAATAACACCCAACCGTCCCACAACACCATATAAAATACTTAAGCACTAACCCGAATGAGCCCCCAGAATGAGCTGCGGGCGTATGTAAGAAATAAAACGATTAGATTCCCACCGACCAATGCGTTTTACCACAGCCTCAGTGGCCTCAGTGGCCGCCCCGATGCGGAAGGAGTGAGGTGAGAAGTCGCCTGGAGGAAAACCGGCTGCTCCCAAACACTTGCGGAACACCGCGGTGAATTGGAAAACAGACAACGGCCTGCCATTCTCGTGAACCAAAAACGACCCACCCCCCACAGGGCGACACCGAAGATAACCTGTCACCGCAGCAACGGGGCAAGTAGGGGAACCCAAAATAGGAAAAAGCTTAACTTGAGAACCTTTGCCGACCTGATCCGTTTTAGAGCAACGGATACGCGCGACCACTCCTGAACCCACACAGCTGACGTCCTCGGCCAGAAGACCACCATGCCAGGACCCGGCCCTGCTGACCAGCTCCCCCACCCGAAAGGCCCCAAAAAAGGCCAGACAGAAGGCAGTGCGGAACAGCAACGCCTCGTAGGAGGATGAGAAAACCCCAGGAACCTGGACCAACAATTCCTGAAGCATAGGAAAGGTAACAGGTCGCCGACCATCCGACCTGCGACCACCCTTTCTATACCCCTTCAATGCTTGGCAGACCAAGAAACCTTTAGACACGTCCGGGACACCACATAGTTTAAACCAGAAGGCCAAACCGGTCAGTTTCTGGTTCAAAGCCGAGACAGACACCCCTTGCTCAAAGTTAAAACCCAGAAAGTATAGTAAAACAGACTCAGACTCAGGCCCACCCAGCCCGACACCCGTCTCCCTTAACAAACACCCCACTCCCGCCAAACCCTGGAATAGGCAGCCCAAGTGTTCGCACTCACCGACCTCCTGATTAAGCCCGCGACGACTCCCGGAACCTGTCCAGCTGAAACCGAGACAAAGCATCCGCCAATGAGTTGGCAGTCCCTGGCAAATGAACAGCATACAAAAATACATTCTTATGTAGGCAACGTAACACCAAATGGCGGAGCAAACGCACCACTGGAGGAGACGCTGTCGACTAACGATTGATAACCTGCACTACCCCCATATTGTCGCAATGCAGGCGAACTTTCTTGTTACTGAAAGAGGAACCCCACACTTCTACCGCAACCTACACCGGAAACAGTTCCAGCAAAACTAGGTTACCACACAACCCAGCGGCCCGCCAGGACAACGGCCAGCGCTCCGCACTCCACCTACCCCCCAGAAATGCGCCATACCCCGTAGAGCCTGCCGCATCCATGTACAGTTCCAGGTCGAAACTGCTGACCGGGCCATGCTGCCAGAGCGAACGACCGTTAAAGCTCTGGAGGAAAGTATCCCAGACTTGCAAATCCTCCCGGTGGTCACCACTCAACGTCACGAAGTGGCGGGGGGACGAAACGCCGGAGGTCGCTGACGACAACCTCCGGCAAAAAATCCGCCCCATCGGCAGAATGCGACAGGCGAAATTAAGTTTGCTAAGCAACGACTGAAGAGCCCGCAGTTGGATGGTCCGACGCCGGACCACACCCCTTATCTCCTCCCACAGGGAGAGCAGCTTGTCCTCCGGCAAGCGGCATTCCATGGCCTCTGAATCAATCACAATACCCAGGAACGTAATCTGTGTGGCCGGGCCCTCCATTTTATCCGCCGCCAAGGGAACCCCGAAGGGCTCTGCGACATGTTGTACTGTGGCCAACAGGACCCCACACAAGTTGGAGTCCGAAGGGCCAATGCACAAGAAGTCGTCCAAATAGTGGATCACCGAGCTAACCCCCGATACCTCGCGGACCACCCACTCCATAAACGAGCTAAAGCGTTCGAACAACGCGCACGAAATGGAGCAACCCATGGGCAAACAGCGATCCACATAAAATTTGTGCAGCCACCTACAGCCCAAGAGATGAAAGCTGGTTGGGTGTACAGGGAGGAGGCGAAAAGCTGCCTCAACATCCGTCTTAGCTATGAGGGAACCCCGACCATACCGCCGAACCCAACCAATCGCCGCATCAAAAGAAGTATACGTGACCGCACATGCCTCCGGATCGATTGAGTCATTAACCGACCCACCCTTTGGGAACGACAGGTGGTGGATAAGTCGAAACTTCCCGGGCTCCTTTTTGGGGACAACCCCCAGGGGTGAAACCACCAAATTACCGAGGGGAGGGTGCCCGAAGGGGCCCGCCATGCGGCCCAAAGCCACCTCCTTGGCGAGCTTCTCCGACACCACCTCAGGGTACTGGCGGGTAGAGCGCAGATTCTCCCCAATGGGGGAATAACCATCATGGAACAAGGAATAACGAACCCAACCTCAAAGCCCTCCTCCAACAATCGGGCGGCTGGTACGGGGTACCTATTTAGGAAGGGGCACATCCTTAGCACGTTCACCGGCGTCGTCCCCTTTACCTGCAGTATCGCCGGGACGTCCCTTGCCCTGTTTGAAACAACGGGACATGGAGTGGGAGCCGCCGCATCCCGAGCACTCATGTCGGAAACGACAGCTCGCGCCGAACCGGCAGGCCCCTTCGTTGAACTGCCAGCACAACCCCTTCCGCTTAACGACCGACTGTCCCGGGGCACCCGCACTGCCGGCCCCCCCTGGCGTTCTGCAGACTGTAGGGGGCGGGGTGGTATTTATGAATGGGTGCGGTCCGAGCGCGGGCATTCGGCCGCACCCGTGACAAGCTCTGCTGGTGTCCGTCATCCCCGCTGCAGAGGTAGGCCCTGACTCATCATGGCAGATATTGATGAACTGCTCCGTCAGCTCAGAGCGGCCGCTGAGGATCGCAGCTCGGACTGGCTGAGGGAGCGGCTGGCGAGTGTGTGCCAGGAACCGGCGGGAGAAGGGGAACGGCAGCAGCCACGCGCTCGGCGGTCCCGCCCGCCGGAGCGCTTCAGTCCAGCCGTGTCCCCCAGAGCTCGGCGCCATATTGGGAGCCCGGACACGGACCCTCCAGGTGGATTGGCACGGCCTGCACTGCCGGTGGCCGGCCGGTCCCCTGGGAGGAATCCCCGTCTGAGGCGGAGCTCTGCCAGGCGGGGCCACGTTCCTTCACTGGCCCCTGCCCCGCCTGGATGTCGTGCAGGCTCATCAGAAGCGGCTGGCCCCTCTGGTGATGTGCCGGCCGGGGGTCAGCCTGGCGGGGGAGTGCATTTGTGTCGGGTGCCAGCCAGTCGGGGAGGGTGCCGGGCACCTCTTCCCGGCGCAAGCGCAGTTCGGCCGGTCCAGAAGACGTGACGCTGCAGGATCAGGCTTATGACCGTGCGGGCTTCATAAGCCTCATCCACAGGCTGATGTCCTTGTGGTCCCACCTCAAAGACGGCCGCAAGGCCAGGCCATACCCCCGTACACCCGATGCGCTTCACTGATGGCATCCAGGTAGCAAAAAAGGGGGGAGCAGCACTCCGGCTGCTTCTCCCCAATGACGCTGGCCAAAATGGCGAAGGCCTGCAACCAATTGGCGAACGTCCGCGGGATCAAACGAAACCGCCGCCGTTCCTCCTCGTCGCGCCGCGACTCGTCCGACCGAAACCGGTCCAGATTAAACTTCTCTAGGGGCAACAGGGAAAAAATTTCTACATACTCACCACGCCAGATCTGGTCCCGCACCTCCTGTTTCAAATGAGCCCCTAGAGGGCCCTCAAAGCACACGTAAATTTCGCACCTGGTGGAGTCGGACAAGCCCACCGACTCCGCAGGGACACCCACCGACACCTCCGCCAAGGCGGTGGGAGATGAAACTCCCACTTGAGCCGCCTGACCCAAGAAGTCCCCAGCGCCAGGTGCCGCTACTGGGGCGACAACCGCCGCCGGGGACGGGGGAACCCAGGAGTCCACCGGCGAAACCGCCTCCAAGCGCCGTACCAGGGAACACAAGCCCACCACTAAATCCCTAAGCCCCGGATCTGCCCCGGACGCCGCGGACGTCGCCGCTGCAGCTGGGGAAGGTCCAGGTACCAGAGAGGGGCCCCCAGTACCCACCCCAAACAGCCTAACTAAAGCATCCCGCACATTAGTAAAGGAAACATCAGAGCACTCACAGGCTGCCTGGGCGGGGCACCCGCAGCCGCACCGGACTCCAACGTTGAGGGATCATCAGGCACCTCCCCATCCTCCGAACTGGAGCGCTCCCCTTCCGACCGCGGTGCAGACCTTCCCCGGCGACCCTCCGGCCGTCCGCTGGCACCCCCGGAAGGGCCAGGCCGCTGTACCACCGTGCTGCATAACCCAGGCCTCCGCCCGCGTCCGGATTTCCTCCTCTTCTTCCTGGATTCTGCCTGATCCTGCAGCGTCACGTCTTCTGGACCGGCCGAACTGCGCTTGCGCCGGGAAGAGGTGCCCGGCGCTCTCCCCGACTGGCTGGCACCCGACACAAATGCACTCCCCCGCCAGGCTGACCCCCGGCCGGCACATCACCAGAGGGGCCAGCCGCTTCTGATGAGCCTGCACGACATCCAGGTGGGGCAGGGGCCAGTGAAGGAGCGTGGCCCCGCCTGGCAGAGCTCCGCCTCAGACAGGGATTCCTCCCAGGGGACCGGCCGGCCACCGGCAGTGCAGGCCGTGCCAATCCACCTGGAGGGTCCGTGTCCGGGCTCCCAATATGGCGCCGAGCTCTGGGGGACACGGCTGGACTGAAGCGCTCCGGAGGGCGGGACCGCCGAGCGCGTGGCTGCTGCCGTTCCCCTTCTCCCGCCGGTTCCTGGCACACACTCGCCAGCCGCTCCCTCAGCCAGTCCGAGCTACGATCCTCAGCGGCCGCTCTGAGCTGACGGAGCAGTTCATCAATATCTGCCATGATGAGTCAGGGCCTACCTCTGCAGCGGGGATGACGGACACCAGCAGAGCTTGTCACGGGTGCGGCCGAATGCCCGCGCTCGGACCGCACCCATTCATAAATACCACCCCGCCCCCTACAGTCTGCAGAACGCCCCCTTAAGCAAGGAGGAAGGGATTAACCCATACATGACTTGGCCACAGTAACCCAGTCATGTGGCCCTTCGCTCCATTTTTTTTTTTTTTTTACGCTCCGGGCCACACTTTATGCCTAGTAACCCACACTGTGAAGATGGATGTCAGCTCTCCCTGACTCTGGAGGTCACCATTAGGCCTCTAGAGGTCGGGGTCATGGCTACCTATGTATAATTTTATATCTACAGCATTTGTATTCAAAGAAACAATTTTTAAATTGTGTTCGTATTTATTAAATTATCTATTAAATTAGTAAATGTTACCTATAATCACGCCACATCAAGCTCTATTTATGAAACCAGTGCCATCTTTTAGAAGTCCACCAAATCCTTTTCAGGCAGTCTCATCTGCCCACGAGTGAAATTAACAAAATCTTGCACATATACCACCCATTCAGCTAGGAGGTGAGGTTGGCCAATGACTACTATGAAAAGAGCTAGTTTATTTATCAGAGTAGGATGGTGACATCACCACAGTACAACATACAGCACATGGCCACATTCATCATCAGTCCTGGATTCAGGGAGATGCAGGGACCATTGACAAATGTGTGCAGGTGCTGTCATATATACCCCTGAACAAACTGTGATGCAGAGCCTGTTTAAAAGGTTTGCTAGGGAATGCTTGCAATGTGGGCTAACATCTGATTGAAAGTGCATTTTGTGACTTTACTTTCACTTTAATTTCCTAGTTGTATTCTTGCCATCTTTAGTCAAGAATATTCATTGTACAGGGTAGAGTACAATACAGGCTTACATTTACATCCAGTCTCCCATGCTGGTGATATATTCAGTATTATAGTCTAGAGTAGGGTACAGGCTTACACACCTACACCCTGTCTAATAGGCTTGCAATATATTCAGTATACAGCATAGAGTACAGGCAGGCTTACACCTACACCCTGTGTCCTATGCTGGCAATATGGTCAGTATACAAATAGAGTAGGGTACGTACAGGCTTACATCTACACCCTGTGTCCTATGCTGGCAATACAGTCAGTATACAAAGTAGAGTAGGGTACAGGCTTACACCTACACCCTGTCTAATACGCTTGGAATATATTTAGTATACAGCGTAGAGTACAGGCAGGCTTACACCTACACCCTGTGCTGGTGATATATTCAGTTTACAGCACAGAGTGCAGTGCAAGCTAACATCTACACCCTGTCTAATATGCTCCTGATCATAACATGTAGATATTCAGTATGCAATGTACAGTAGAGGTGTGCATCTACCTGCACCCTGTGCTTGTAGTCCCTTAAAGACATCATCTGCATTCTGCCACCCATAGTAGGCATACAGCAGTAATCATAGGTGTGCACAGCCTATTGCATTAGGGTATGCACCCCAAAGCTCAGACACGCCTGCGTGCGTGCATGCGTGTATGCTTGTGTGTGTATGTATGAGTAATAAATTAAAAAAAAAAAAAAAATATATATATATATATATATATATATATGTATATATATATTGACTGTACACACACTCTCTTATAAATAAATGTAAAAAAAAACAGTAAGGCAGTCGACAGTGCCAGTCATTTTTTTATATTTATTATTTTATTTTTGTAAATAATTTTTACAATTAGATTTTATTTACTTTTACAATTTTTTAGGAGCCTCGTTGGGGGGGGCTTTGGTGAAATATCAGCAGGGGAAATCTGCACTACGCAGGGTAATTAGAGTGTGCCCAGGCACACCCCCTGTGCACTCCTATGGCAGTAATGTATTTATAAAAGACCTGTGTTGTACTTGTACACCTGTGCTAGCAGAATTTTTTTCTGGATTTTTATTGTAATTTTGTGTATTGGAGGTAGGTAGTGTAGAGCAGTTCGCATCATCCAATTCTACACAATAGAAGCATGGAGAAAAATAGCCTACAAAATGCAACTATACTAATTATAAAATGTGGTACTTGTTTTTGGTTAATCCATTACATTGTGTTATTTTGCTGTTTTCAAATTTTTCAGATGCCTGCAGGTGGAGCCAGTGCCTTATTTTGTAGCTACAAGACCCTGCAATCCTGAAGGTTGGGGAGCTCTGTGTGTTCACTGTGTTCATTCATTCTTTCAGGGGCACCCTTTATTGATTATACATTGATTCATTTGCACATGCATGTGCTAATGGGCTTCACTAGACTGCTTTTCATTCCAGCCATAGTGGGATGATTTTAGTAATCATTTCATCAGTAATTCTAATACTAATAGTTCAAACATTAGGCAGCTTTGTATTATGAAAATTTTTAATCAATGTCATTTTAATTTTTTTTCCCTTCTGATCTTATTGTCTTTTATTATAATTATTTAGTCCAATACCACGTAAGTGTTCCTAATTAATGGCTCAGAATTATGACACAGTAGCAGTCCTAGATGCAGGTTATTATAATCACCACCTCTTCTTCATTATGCAAAAAATGATATAAATAAATAAACGTGTGTGTTATGAAGTGATATAACTATCAAACAATTATTGTGGACCGAGCATTAGACACACTTTTTCTTGTTAAAGTGAACCTGAACGCAAAAAGTGAAGATGAGCTATGTTTTATAGAACATTAAGAAATGTTAATTGTGCCATAGCAATATTCTAAAAATGTACTGATGTTTAGGGCCTTTTGCAATCATGGGATACATCCCTGAAAGCATACAGCTTTAAATGTGACTACCACTCAATACAGCATCCAGCCGCCACTGCCGACAGGCTGTTGGCAGTGGGTTTGAAAACTGCACCTGTGCTTCCTGGGTGCTCGCAAAATGCCAGGACTTGGCTTACATGGGAAAAAACACTCATGTGTATGTGGCCTACATCTTAACCTTCCTGCCAATATTAAAGTGGGCCTTGAATGAAAATGCTAAGTCCACTTTAATAATAGCCCCCCATCTCCCACATATAGTGCATAAAAGGTAAAAAGATGGTGCCAAAACAAAAATCACCATTAAAAGAAAAACATTAAAAAAAAGCTACCTGACATCCTGGAGGTACCGGCTATGTTACGATGTCATGTTGCTGGTTATTCAGGATTCTGTGAGAATACACTCATGGGCTGTGCAATGAAGGCTCAATTAATGATTGCTATTGCCTGCTGTAGGTTGATTACATCGTTTTCCTTTTAATGATAAAGGGTACATATTAATATAATTATGATCAGCCATAACATTTTGACCACTGACGGGTGAAAATCACTGATTATCTTGTTGCAATTTCATTTCAAGGTGGATGGGATATATTAGGCAGCAAGTGAACATGCTGTCCCTGAAGCTAATGTGTTGAAAGCAGAAAAAATGGGAAAGGGTAAGGATTGGGGCAACTTTTACAAGGGCAAAGCTGTATTAACTAAACAACTGGGTCAGAGCATCTCCAAAACTCCAGTCTTGTGGGGTGTTCCAGGTCTACAGTGTTCAGGACCCAAAAGTGGTCCAAGGAAGGAAAACCGGCAAACTTATGACAGCATCATGGGCAGGCAAGGCTCACTGTTGAACATGGGGAGCAAAGGCTGGCCTGTGTAGTGTGCTCCAATATAAAAGGTCCTGCAGCTCAAATTGATGGAAAAGTTAATGCTGGTTCCAATAGAAAGGTGTCAGAACACACAGTGCATCGCAGTTTGATGTGTATGGGGCTGCGTAGCCGATGACTGGACACGGCGCCCATGCTGACTCTTGTTTACAGCCAAAAGCAGCTATAATGGCCATGTGAACATTAGAACTGGACCAATGAGGCTGTGTGTGTGTGCATCACTTACCTGGGAAGGATATAGCATTAGGATGTACTATGAGAAGATGGCAAGCTGATGGAGGCACTGTGATGCTTTCGGTAATGTTCAGCTGGGAAACCTTGGTCCTGCCATTCATGTTATATTGACACGTACCACCTACCTAAACATTGTTACTGACCAAGTACACTCTTTAATGGAAACAGTATTCCCTGATGGCAGTGGTCTCTTTCAGCAGGATAATGTGCCCTGCCAAACTGTAAAAATGGTTCAAGAATGATTTGAGTAACACAAAGTGTTGAGGTGCTGACTTCGCCTCCAAATGCTCAAGATCTCAATCCAATCGATTGTAAGATAGTAAGTTGGTAGTAATAGGGTTTATGCCATGCCTGCATGGATCAATAAGTGGGCAAAAATGTGAATTGATAGCATCCAATTGCTTATTTCACTTACATAGAAACACTATTTAATAGTCCATCCTAAAAAATAGATAGTCCTTTCTTATCCTAATAATTCTATCTGTGGTAAAAGTAGCTATTGCCATGAGATGATCTTTTTCCAGTCAGGTCAATGTCGGAGAGCAGCAATAGACACCACATGGTGGTTATTGTCAGGGTAACAAACTTTTAACTAGGTTAATTTGTTACAACCAATTCTTAAGGTTTTCTTTGAAATCATGACAGCACTGAGGGGTTCGGTGCTTTCTCACCATCTCTGTTCTCCAATATGTAAACATCCCTGCTCATACAATGTGAATGCAATTGCAGTTTGAAGTAAAAAAAAAAAAAGACCATTTGGCTGTCAGCTAATGACAACACATCATAAGGCCTCCTGAATACTAGATGGAGAAAAAGACAAAAATCAAAATAATATCAAAGCCCTGCTACAAAAACATTTCCTAGAAAAAGATTTGAAATGTTCTGATCCTTCTTACAACATGAACTGTAGCAATTTCAAAATGCTGTTGATTCATTTCTCTTAGGAATTTTGTAGAAATGCGTGTTTTTCTGTGTACTAATGCATCCTGGATTTATAAAAATAGGCTCCCTCATTTTAGTATTACCTAAAGCCCATTTGTGTCTTAAAGCACCTCTATTTAACCACTTCAGCCCCGGAAGGATTTCCCACTTTAGGACCACTTTTTGAGCACTTTTTGCGATTCGGCACTGTGTCACTTTAACTGACAATTGCGTAGTCGTGTGACGTTGTACCCATTTGCGTCCCTTTTTCCCCCCACAAATAGAGCTTTCTTTTGGTGGTATTTGATCACCTCTGCGTCATTTCTGATGATCTTTATATTCTTCCTCATATTTTTGGTAAAAAAAATCACAATCGACGTTTATTGATTGGTTTGCGCAAAAGTTGTGTTTACATGATGAGAATTAATTTCTGGGGTTTTTATTTTTTTAAATTTTTTACTAGTAATGGCGGCAATCTGCGATTTTTAGCGGTACTGCGATATTGCAGCGGATATGTCAGACCATTTTGACACTTTTTTGGGACCATTGGCAATTATGCAGTGATCAGTGCTATAAAAATACACTGATTTCTGTGTAATTGCCATTGGCAGTGAAGGGGTTAACCTGGAGGAGGCGCTCTAAGGGTTAACTGTGTTCCCTGGGCGTGTTCTAATTGTATGTGGGCTGGCCTGGCTGGGGGAAGGGAGTGATCACGGCTTCCAAATACAGGAAGCCTGTGATCACAGCCCTTCCCCCTCTAACAGAACGGAGATCCGTGTTTACTTACACGGACCTCCGTTTTTCACTGCGGGGGGGGGCATCGCGGGTAGCCGGCAGTGATCGAGTCTGCCCTACCCGCTCCCTGGCCCCCTGCGAACACAGTGAGTGTGCGAGCATGGCACCAGCGGCGCGCATGCTCACAGTGAGTGATATCGCAGCCCCCGTCATATGACGGCGGTTTTCGATATCGAGCCACTCTGTAGCCGTCAGACTGCGGTTGGCGGTTGGCAAGTGGTTAATAAGATAACTTGACAGCAAGAAATACTGGATTAATACAAAATCGTTGAGGCATATGTTTACATGATGCTAAAAGTGTCATATCAAATGTTATTTAATATTAATCATACCCACTTTTAAATATTTCATTTTATTTAAATGGCACCCCAATATGCAAACTTATTTAAGGCTGACCTGGAAGACAAATTCCTGAACAGCATACAACAAAAGCCATACAGATATTATCGCTATATTGAAGATATCTTCGTATATGGGCTGAAGGAGAAGAAAATTTAAAACAATATTTCTCATTGATCAAAACTTTTCACCCATCTATCAAACTAAAAATGGATTATTCTAGCACGCATGTCAACTTCCTAGACACTACAGTATACATCAGGGATGACAAGCTTCACACTTCGATATACAGAAAACCGACTGACCGATGCAGTTATCTCCATAGTTCCAGTTTTCACCCCCAACACACTAAACGGGCCATCATACACAACCAAGCGAGCAGATACCACCGAATATGTTCAGACCCAGAAGACAGAGATAAACATCTCAGAACACTGCCAGACTCTTTCCATAAGAAAGGGTACAAAGACAAAACCATCAATAACAGCATAAACATGACCTTGAAAACCCGAAGAGAAAATCTCCTCCAATACCCAGAAAAAAACAAATAACCGTGTCCCTCTAGTCACCACATACAACCCAGCACTAGAAGGGATAAAAACGATAATCAAAGATTTACAACCCATTATAACAGAGGATGAAACTCTGAAAGAAATATTCCAACAACCCCCAATATTGGCTTTCAGACAACCACCCAATCTCAGACAAAAACTAATCAGCAGGAAACTTCACTCTGACTATGAAGTCACAAATAATGGAAGCAAACCCTGCAATAAAAAAATGGTGCAAACTGTGTACCCAGATCAACCTATACAAAAGTGTCACACACACAAATGGAACCTTCAATATCATGGGATCATACAGCTGTACCTCTAGTAATGTTGTGTACCTCATCCAATGCAAAAGATGTAGCAAAGGATCTTATGTTAGTTAAAAAAGGACAAAAATTGCAAGCGAGGATGAATTTGCACAGACATACCATCAAGGAACATAAAGAAAACAGTTTCTGCACACCTGTGGGACATCATTTCTCACAACCGGACCACGCTATAGAAGACCTCAATATCATAGTTCTTAAAGAGAATTTCAGAAATAACCAGGAAAGGAAAACGAGAATGATACTTCTTTTTGACACAAAAAATAAGGTCCTAAATCTAGATATAGGTTTCCTTACCCATTATACTAAAGTTTTACGACCCCCTATGTGACTGTCACCCCCCCCCCCCCCCCAGTCTATAGCTCTCTCTCTGTCTTATCTCACTAACTCTGCTGTTTGCTTTATTACCATTGCCATATAAATGGATTTGTATGCGTTTGTTTTTCTTTTTTTCCTTTCCCTCAGAGAATGTGTTTATTTATTTTTTTTTTTTAACATTCTGCTAAAACATTTGTGAATCAGTACTGCTTGGACCTGGAAGAAGGGGAAATACCCCAAAAGCTTGTCCTGAAAAATTGTATGTTAGTGCAAATAAAAAAAGTATCACAGACAGTACTCAATTTTCTCTGTCGCAGTTGCACTTGATATGGCTACAATCACCTCAAGTAAGGAACCACTTTGAAAGCATACCAGGGCATATGGGCTGGTATCTGCGTGGTAGATGGCCTGCGCGGTGAACAGTTCTCCAGATATGGAATTACTTGGTGCTTTCCATGTCTGGAGTGGCACACACTATTTTTTAAAAATGTATTAATAATTGTAAAAAAAACCCCTATTATAGCACCCAGGCTTTTACAACACAGAATCAGCACTGTGGACAGCTCAAAAGACTTCTTAGCATTCATTTTACACACAGTAATAGCTGTTATAGTAATGCTATAACTGAATCTGACACTTTGAAAAAGCAGGCAGCACTTTGATCTACTGTTGGCTCCATGCCCACTCCAATGAGGTCCCTTTTAGCCCATAGTGAGTTACAATAGACAGGAAGGAGGGTACAGGCAGAGCTGGCAAGCATGAAGCCTTTTTGCACAGTGCAGGAACCCTGAAAGTTCCTGATCTACATCTTAAAGTAACTCATCGAAAAACAGTGTTCTCAGGTATAAAGTGCATTTAGAAGCCCAGTTATGAACGTACGCCGGTTCTGAGTACAAAATTGTGACACTACCAGGTAATGTTGAATCTTGCGGCTCCCTCCGACTTTTTACGCATTCCAGCCTTACTGATTGGACCATAGCAATGTGCAGGAGGCAGAATTGTGTGGGTAAACCCTGACCATCATGGTGGTCCTCAGGGTTGCGTCTGGCACATGGGGAGGAGGTGGGGGGGCGGAGGTGGTACCTCGGTCAGAGCTGGAGGGTGGGTCGAAGGAGGGGGTGATATTTCACCGACTACCCTCCTTCAAGGCAGACCTCCCTCTCCGACACGGGGGGGGGGGGGGGAGTTGGTAACGTGAAATATGGA
>BLSH010438500.1:1260916-1288046 GCA_018402905.1 Glandirana rugosa | reverse complement strand
GGTACAGGCAGAGCTGGCAAGCATGAAGCCTTTTTGCACAGTGCAGGAACCCTGAAAGTTCCTGATCTACATCTTAAAGTAACTCATCGAAAAACAGTGTTCTCAGGTATAAAGTGCATTTAGAAGCCCAGTTATGAACGTACGCCGGTTCTGAGTACAAAATTGTGACACTACCAGGTAATGTTGAATCTTGCGGCTCCCTCCGACTTTTTACGCATTCCAGCCTTACTGATTGGACCATAGCAATGTGCAGGAGGCAGAATTGTGTGGGTAAACCCTGACCATCATGGTGGTCCTCAGGGTTGCGTCTGGCACATGGGGAGGAGGTGGGGGGGCGGAGGTGGTACCTCGGTCAGAGCTGGAGGGTGGGTCGAAGGAGGGGGTGATATTTCACCGACTACCCTCCTTCAAGGCAGACCTCCCTCTCCGACACGGGGGGGGGGGGGGCAGTTGGTAGTGTGTGTCCTTGCTCAACTATGTGGTCGGGGTAAGTAGGGTCTGGTATTCTTGGGAGTTTTTAAAGGCGATCCACGGTTCCCATGTCACTACGAATTGCGTGGGGTTGTCTTGAGCGATACAAATCAGTTCTTCTATCTCTGCTACCCTGTGTTGGAACCATTCTTTCAACCCGGGTACATTAGTGGATTTCCAATGTACTGGAACGCACATCCGTGCGGCATTGATGAGGTGTATGGCTAGAGATTTTTTATAGCATTTGGTCTGTGTTTTAGTCAAGTGGAGCAGGAATTGCCCCGGTGTAAAGTCGATCGGAATTGTGGAGACTTGTGTAATTATTTTATGCACCTTCCTCCAGTATGGCTGGAGGGACGCGCAGTCCCACCACACATGGAGGAAGGTGCCTTTTTCCTGTCTACACCTCCAACATTGATCAGGGACAGTCGGGGAAAATTTGTGAACAACCTCAGGGGTTCTGTACCAGCGGGATTTTAGCTTGTAGCTGTTCTCTTGTACCGAGACGTTTTGGGACCCTTTGTGTATTAAGAAGTTTATTTTGTCCCAGCTTTCGTTTTTAATGTCCGATCCCAGAGCTGCTTCCCAATAGGATCGCTCCAATTTCGTGGCCTTCAGGGGGTCGTCTAGCATTGAGGCGTACAGGAGGGAGATTACATGGCTTCGGGGTGTCTCATCAGCACAGGCTGACTCAAAGGTTGTCAGGTCTCGCGTCAGGTCCCCTTTACGCGCAAGGACCATAATGTAGTGCCGGATCTGAATGTATGACCAGAATGGGATTTGGCCCGTGCTAGAGTGTTCCGCTAGCTCTACTTGTGTCATGAGGCGTCCGTCTCTGTGGACATGTTTAGCTAGGAGATTTCTGTGTGGCCATTCCGTCTACAGAAATGTCTGAGAGAGCCCCGGGGTGAAGTCTGGGTTGTGTTTAATAGGGGTAAGTGGGCCTATGCACGATGAGATGGAGTATGTTGAGCAGGCTCTGTCAAAGGCTTGGAGAGTGGGGCCAATTGTTGGATGTTCCGGGATCTTCTCTGTGAAGGATCTTGCTTGTAGCCAGGGAGACTTGCTTAAGTTGGTGTCTGCTATCAGCTCTTCCAGCTGTACCCAGCTCTTTCGACTGGCGTGGGCATTCCAGTCGACGATGCGAGCTAATACTTCTGTATGTCTGGGAGTCCAATACCTCCCTTGGGCTTAGGTAACACTAATCTATTCCATCCTATTCTGGCTGGTTTATTTTGCCATATAAATGTCCTACAGATGGACCTGTACATGGCAAAGAAGGAGGGGGGAAGGCATATTGGAACGGCTTGTAGTTTATATAAGAGGCGGGGGAGCACCGTCATTTTAATGACGGACGCTCTCCCGAACCACGAAATTTGGGATTTCCCCCATCTAAGGGTGTCTTGTTTGATAGCCTGCAGCTCCTTCAAAAAGTTCCTATGGTAGAGCTCTGACTGATTTGCTGGTAGTTGGATCCCCAGGTACGGGAATGCATCACTCTTCCAGCGAAATGGGAAATTGTCTTGGCAATGTTTCGCTAGAGTTGGTGGTAGGGAGACGTTTAGTGCAAAGGATTTTGAGTAGTTAAGTTTTAGATTTGAAATTCTTTTGAATTGTTCAAAAATTTGCAGTAGATTGGGCAGAGTTGTTAACGGGGCAGTAAGGAAAAGCAGGATGTCGTCCGTAAAGGCCGCAATCTTATATTCTCGTTCCTGGACCTTCACCCCTTTAATGTCAGGGTTGGCTCTTATGCAACGTAGCAGGGGCTCAAGTGTGAGGATGTATAGCAAGGGGGATAGAGGACATCCCTGTCTAGTGCCGTTGTGGATGGAGAAGGCATCCGACAGGTGGCCATTAACTTTCACTCTAGCGCTGGGGTTCACATAGAGCGACATGATTAACGCGAGCATGCGGGGTCCAAGCCCCAGGGAGTGTAGAACCGCTTCCATGTAGTCCCAGGCCACTCTGTCAAACGCCTTCTCCGCGTCCACCGACAGAAAAAAATCCCTCTTGTTTACATGCTGAGAGCCAGTACTGAAGGTTTAGTGCTTTTACGGTATTGTATCTCGCCCAGGAACAAACCCTGTTTGGTCTAGGTGAATCCAGGATGGTATATGTTCCGATAGTCGCGTCGCGAGGATTTTAGCGAAAAGTTTGACAGTATTTAAAAGTGAAATGGGACGGTAGCTAGATACGTTGGTAGGGTCCTTCTCTTCCTTTGGTACAACTGCTATGTAGGCTTCCAAGAGGTGGGGAGAATTGTTAGGTATAGTGCTTAAGGAGTTGAATGCCTTAAGGAATCGGGGAGATAGTATTTCTAGAAACGTTTTGTAATAGGCAGTCGTGAAGCCGTCTGGGCCAGGGCTTTTGCCCGGTTTTGTGTTTTTTAGCGCAGTATGAAGTTCCTCTGCTGTCAGGGGAGAGTCGAGGGCCTCTGTTTCGTCCGCTGTCAAAGTCGTGGGGCTGTACTGTTGCAAGAAGGTCCTAATTATGTCTAGACGTTTTGGAATTTCTGGTGTGTCAGGTTTATTTTTATGAATGTTGTAGAGGTTCTCGTAGAAGGTCCGGAATTGCTTGGCTATCGCTTCGTTACTGGAGTGTGTTTTTGAGGAAGAGTCGGTAATGTGATGTATTGTGGTTGCCAATTTGCGTTGTTGCGTCGCCCTGGCTAAAAGTCTGCCTGGCTTATTGCCCTGTTCGTAAAACAGCTGTGGGTGGAGTGTTCTCCAAGAGTCGTGTAGGGTAAGAGAAGCGAGTTGGTGTTTTATTTGTCTGAGTGTAGCGTATGATAGGGTTGTGGCGCCTGAGGATGTGTCCGTCAGTGGGTCTAGCGGAATGTTGAAGTCCCCCCCTAGGATCAAAAGGCCTTTTTTGAAGAGCGCAAGTTTCTCAAGGGTTACCCTGAGGAAAGTCACCTGTTTAGTGTTGGGGCAATAAATATTTGCTAACGTGATCGGTTTGTTGTTCCATTCACCTTTCAAGAAGGCGAATATGCCTTCTGGATCGAGCAATTGGTCTGTAACGTTAAAGTTGAAGGATTTTGAGAGTAAGATCGATACTCCTTTTGTCTTGGAGTCCTGACAGGTTGAGTGGTACGCCTTGGGGAATCTATGATTTTGGAATCGGGGGGTTTTGTTTGTCTGAAAATGTGTTTCCTGCAAGAAGAGGGCCTGGACTCGCATTCTGTGTGCTTCTGCTAGGACGCTGCTTCTTTTCTCTGGAACGTTTAGCCCTTTGACGTTGTAGGAACATATTTTCAGAGAAATGGGGATGGATCGTCTTGGAGGATTCATCGTTACTTGTTTGGTCAGAGGATATTTTTGAGGAATTGTTTGGGAGGGGTGGTGGGGGGGGGGGGAGGGCCGGGGGTGCAGTCATTAGGGGGTTTACAAGGGGGATATCGAGAGCACTGTGGGTCTAGTACAATACCAAGTGCCGGGAGATGAGTGGTCTGGGGTTGGGAGGGGTGGAAGCCAGGGTATCAGTGACCCTATACGGGTTGTGCGGTAAGTAGTGGTTCTCGAAGACTGGAGCCTCTAACCGAGGGAAGTGCTCAGATTCGAGCCAATGTCCGGAGGCGGGAGCAGTCCTGCTTTCTCGCCTAGTGGGGGAAGGGAAGTAGTGGGGATATGCCGGTAGATTCAAGGTAAGCCTGTTACCTCGAGGTTGGGTAGTGTGCTAACACCGGGATAGTACTGGGCTATGGTCGCCCAGGCTGTCTGTGATTGTAGTTTAGGTAATATTTAGTAAGGACCAACTGTTACAAGGTATTAGGTAGTAAGGGGGGGATAACGGTACAAACAATGTTATGGCTAACAATGACGGCAATAAGATTGTGGCATTTCCGGGCCCCCGGGTCAGGTCGGCGAGACGTCCCACCGGGCCCCATCTCGCCTCCCCGGCCCAGGCCAGACCGCAATGCTCAACGGAGGCATACCGTGTGGCAGAGGCCCCTGATAAGGTCTCCCTCTCCGAGCGCGCCCCCCGGGAACATGCCACGACTATTGTCAGCGTGTCTCCTCGGGACCCGCCCGGAGATAAGGATCCCCCGTCTAGTACAACATTTAAAGTAAACTTGATATATTTAAGTTCGTATTTCTAGTCACCATAAAGCAGCTCTCTGTGTCTTGTAGCTACGTGATAATCTCACCTGGGTAATATCAGAGCAGCATCACGGGAGGGATGAAGCTCCAGTTTACCTGAGGTGTGTAGTCTTGTCTTAGGAACTTACACCGCACCCCGCAATGAGGGGAAGATGCAGATAGAGTTGCGTCGTCCCTCTTACACTCCTGGTTTCGACATAGAAGGAGAGAGGAAGTGTCTTTCAGTTCGTACATCACGATGAAGTCCTCTATACTGCGTAGGGGCCCTGTATGAAGTAGACAAGCAGAGGGAGGGAGGTGGGGAAGGAGGGGGGGGTGGAGAGAGTACCCAGGACTGAATCCGAGGAAGTTAGTCCGGGGGGCTGGGCTCTATTCCTTGAGCTGCCGTGGAAGTACTGACTGTCTGGCGGTGTATTGGAGTGTCTCCTGTGTCTTTGTTCTGGATTGAGCCTTTGGAGCCCTGGACTGGAGTTTCCTCTTGTGAGGAAGATGGTGTTTCCGCTTGCTTGAGAGGCTGTTGGAGATCAGTGATGTAAAACTGTCTTTGAGGAGCGGGTCTACCAGGTTATTGGGGCGGTGCCGTCTGGTGGTGGTCATTAACAGTCTTCGGGTTCCTCAAGCTGACAGATGTAGGGCGCTCTGTATAATTGGAAACGTTAGCAAACGTGGTACCATCTTGGTTTGCAGGTGTGATGTGTCGTCTGCTGTTGCGATCTCCTTCCCTCTCCCTCCGTAGAGGGAGGCGTTGTTTAACAATGCCAGTTCTGAGCTAACTTGGACAGAAGTCAGAGCCTTCATGATTGTGCTGCTTGAGATCCTCAAGGGGAGTGTGACATTTTGTTGTTATGTTGATCTAGGTAATGCGTTCCGTTTGCATTGTTCTGATGTCTCTTCAGGTGGGGTGGAGGTATCGTCGATTGACTTTTGCAGATGTCCTCGTCATGATGCCTGTGGGCTACACAGTGGTTTAAACTTTCTGTTGCAGGAGAGCGCTTTAGGTTATAGTCACTAGGTAGAAAACATAAGTTGAAGGTATAATAATGGTTAGGCTTTTCCTGTAAAATGTAAGCAACTGGCTTAAGAACGACAGGAGGGCCTTAACTGCAGACAATGTGTGGCCTAGGAGTTTGTCTTCCTCCACAGGGAAGAGGGGGAGGCTCCCGGTTCGCGGTCTGTGATGTCGTCCGGACCTCGTTGGGCGGAGGGAGAGGGAGATCTGTGTCATCTTTGTCTGTGACAGTGGGCGCGCGGTGTTTGCCCTGTGGATGGGGGTATCCAGGGTTCTGGTTTAAAGAAGGACCCATACCATTCCGGGACTGGGACTCTAGGGATCCCTAGCGTGTCACAGAATTCAGGCAAGTCAGCTGGGATGCGAAGTGATGCCGTTCTGTTACCTGAGGTTGCTTGCAGGCAGAATGGGAATTTCCATCTGTATACAATGCGTCTTTCCCTCAGGATCTGCAGCAGGGGTCTAAGTTCTCTCCTATGTTGTAACGTGATGGCCGACAGATCTTGGAAGATTTGTATGGGAGACCCTTCATGTTGCAGTTGTCCTTGGTTCCGTGCTTGCCTGAGAATGTCCTCCTTCATGGTGAAATTTACTAGGCAGCAGATGATGTCCCTTGGAGGGTCTGTGTCTCTGCCTCTGGGTCTCAGGGCTCTGTGGCAGCATTCCATGTCTACAGGAGTGTCAGGAGGTCTGCCTAGTAGGGTATTGCAGATCGCCCATACTGTTTGTTGTAACTGTGGCCCCTCAACCGCCTCCGGGATGCCCCTGAAACGCAGGTTGTGTCTGCGGCCCCTGTTATCTATATCCTCTAAATGGCGATGCATGTCAAACAGATGCTGAGCTTGTCTGTCCACCACTGTATGTACCTGCTGTAATGCTGATCCGTTAATGGCTGCCGCTGCTTCCACCTGCTCCACTCTGTGTGCAATGCCTCTAATATCAGCCTGGAGGTCCGAGATTGCCGCTGCCAGTGTGCTTTTTATGTCCTGTGCTACAGCTTGTAGGTCTGCCAGGCTGAGGAATGTGGAGGTTGCTGAGGCCGGCGGCGGCGTCTGTATGTCGCTGTATCGCCACTCTGGATGCATCCGTCGGCCGTCATTAAAATCTAGGCCGCGGTCTGGCGGCTGCGCGCAGGCCTGAGATCCCTGAGGCTGTGTGCGGAGGATGTTTTGGCTCAGTTGAGTGTTTCTCCCCACCATCTCTGTGCTCTGGCTGCGTTGGTCCGCTTATTAGGGTTTAATCAGACTGCCTGGGCGACGGAGCTCCTTCACCAAGCTGCCGCCATGCTTCGGTGCTAGGCCACGCCCCCCATATGGCTGTATTTTATGGACACTGGTATATGGCTGCATTTCATGGACACTGGTATATGGCTGTGTTTCATGGACACTGGTATATGGCTGTGTTTCTTGGACACTGGTATATGGCTGTATTTCATGGACACTGGTATATGGCTGTGTTTCATGGACACTGGTATATGGCTGTATTTCATGGACACTGATATATGGCTGTATTTTATGGACACTGGTATATAGCTGTATTTCATGGACACTGGTATATAGCTGTATTTCATGGACACTCTGGTATATGGCTGTATTTCATGGACAATGGTATATGGCTGTATTTCATAGACACTGGTATATGGCTGTGTTTCATGGACATTCTGGTATATGGCTGTATTTCATGGACACTGGTATATGGCTGCATTTCATGAGCACTCTGCAGAGGCGTAACTAGAACCTTCAGGGCCGCGGTGCAAGAAATTATGAATGGGACCCCTGACCAGGGCCCTTCCCTCTTCCCGCCGACCCTGGGGCCCTTTACCCCCATCGCGGGTCCCTTTATTATGGTCCTGCGGCGGCACCCTTTCACAAGTTCTGCAGCTGGCCCCCTTTCTGCCATCTTTGGGCCTCCCCTTGGTGGTGAAATGCCAGGGTCCGGTCCCAATTGCAACCTTTGAAATCCTGATAGTTCCCTCACTGATGTCAATAGTTTTTAATTTTTAATTTAATGTTATTATTTTTTTACTATTTCATTTTATTTCTTTTACAATTTTATTTTTATATTTTTTTACAATTTATTTTAGGAGCTCTGTTGGGTAGCTTTGATGAGATATCAGGGGTCTAAACAAACTTCAGCCCTCAATCTCCATCTGTGTAGCCTCAGCTTCACAGAAAGAATGGACAGGAATAGTTGAGTACTGAGCCTCCCATTCATTCAGAAACGGAAGTATAGTTAAAAACAGTTTACTATGCTTCCGTTATGAATGAACCAATTGGTACCAATCACTGACTCTGTCCATTCAGAAAAGGAAGGAGCCAGTAAATGACAAATTTACCGACCCGTTCCCATCTCTCCATCATGACACATCTTCTACAGCAGCTGGCAGGAGAGAGGAGGGGGGAAGACAGCAGCTCTGTGCGGGGGACCAAGGGAGCACACAGGGACCCTGGGAACAGCAGAAGACATGTAAACTGGATAGGTGGGGCGGCAGGGGCAGCATATAGAGGAACCAATCTCCTCCATTAGGAGGAAAATGGAGGAAAGTAGTTCCTCTAAATGCCACCCCCACCATCCCTCCTATCCAGGTGTACAAGGGAGGCACACGGGCCCCCTGGAGCATGGGGCCCGGCTGCAATTGCAACCCCTGCAACCCCTGTCGTTATACCCCTGGAACTCTGGTATATGGCTGTACTTCATGGACACTGGTATATGGCTGTACTTCATGGACACTGGTATATGGCTGTATTTCATGGACACTGGTAAATGGCTGTATTTCATGGACACCGGTATATGGCTTTGTTTCATGGACACTGGTATATGGCTGTATTTCATGGACACTGGTATATGCTGTATTTCATGGACATCGGTATATGGCTTTGTTTCATGGACACTGGTATATGGCTGTATTTCATGGACACTGGTATATGGCTGTATTTCATGGACACTGGTATATGGCTGTATTTCATGGACACTGGTATATGCTGTATTTCATGGACACCGGTACAGGCGGTCCCCGGGTTACAAACAAGATAGGGACTGTAGGTTTGTTCTTAAGTTGAATTTGTTTGTAAGTCGAAACAGGTACATTTTTTAAGTGTAGCTTCAGCCAAAAAAATATATTTTTTAGCTTTTTGGATAGCATAAGGAAGGGTTAACACCCCTGTAATGTTTGTTTTGCTGTCTGAGCCCCTGTTCAGAAGATTTCACCTCACTTTCTGTCCCAATGATAATTGGATTTTGAAAATTTTGGGTTGTTGTGGAAACAAGCCTTGGTGATAAAGCTTCAATGGAGACACCTTTTTCCCATAATAACTCTTACAGGAGTGAATTTTCCTTCCTAGGGGGAGATTTCCTCTCACTTCCTGTTGTCTCCCTCTGGATGTTTGTAACTAGGGGACCACCTGTATATGGCTGTATATCATGGACACTGGTATATGGCTGTATTTCATGGACACTGGTATATGGCTGTATTTCATGGACACTGGTATATGGCTGTATTTCATGGACACTGGAAAATGGCTGTATTTCATGGACACTGGTATATGCCTGTATTTCATGGACACTGGTAAATGGCTGTATTCCATGGACACTGATATATGGCTGTATTTTATGGACACTGGTATATGGCTGTATTTCATGGACACTGGTATATGCTGTATTTCATGGACACTGGTATATGGCTGTGTTTCATGGACACTGGTATATGGCTGTGTTTCATGGACACTGGTATATGGGTGCATTTCATGGGCACTGGTATATGGTTGCCTTTCATGGACACTGGTATATGGCTGCATTTCATGGGCACTGGTAAATATTTTAGTACACCATTTGGTTCAGAATATTGTTTTTTCTTGTTTTCCTCATCTTAAACCAAGGTGCGTCTTATGGTCATGTGCGTCTTATGGAGCGAAAAATATGATACTTGTTCTCAGAGCTAGCCAGGTCACATGATATTGACATCCCACATGTGGGCGTGTATACAGGCTGTAGTGGAAATCTCCTCCTACCTGAACTGTCAGCACTGGAGAAACTCTGCAGTATATCATATAACAGTGGTATACAGATCATCCAAAAAGGTATATAGTGGCAGATTTATAAGCTGTGGGCACTGTGGGGGGTGGGGGGGGGGGGGTTAGGGCAGATGAACTATTTTCATATTACTTTGAGGCATCCATAGGGAAACTTTTTAAACACTATGACACCACTTGCCATTTATGAAAATGTGTGAAAGCAAAGTAATGCTTACTTTCTGTATCTCTGCATCAATAGTTTAAAATAAAGATCATTAGAACATGATGCTTGTTGTGATATGTGTTCTTATTTCAAGAATACTGATGGTGTAATTAAACATTTCCCATTATTCTAGACCTAAACTTTAGCTCAGTACTCTACTACAATATATTAGACTTCCCTGAACATTTCTGAGACAGATTTGATAGAACAGTGAGAATATTGTGCAATTAAAGATCATTGCCTTGTCATGAAGTGCTGATGGATAATGTATGGTGACATGGGAATGTAAAACCAGAGATTGAAACATATCACATCTTAACTACTTTATGTCAATGTATATTTAGTGCCAACAGTCTTGAGTGAACTTAATAGGTACATAAATTTTGCATCAGCAGTAGTTGTGCTTGGTGACAGAGGCGTCATCCTGAGATCAATTAGGTGATCAGCCTGCACTATCAATCAGTTCTGTAGTATAATCTGCTATTGAGCTGCACAGTGTTGCAGCTCGAGGTAACAGTGACAGACTGTGCATGCAAATCAGAGCAGATTGATGAATGTCATCTGGAGGTGCCAACATGTGATTATTTCTAGAGAGATCTCTATTTAGCTTTTTTTTTTACATAGAATGATGCATATAATACTGTTATCACCAGATGTTGCATCCCTTTGGTAATGCCAAGAATTTCCAGCTAAGTGCCTCTGCACCAGATAACCCCCGAGGAAATACTTAGGAAGAACATACGCTAATGACTCAGTTCCTCATCACTGACAATAACTGACAATGTCATCTATCAGTCTGAGGACATTTAAATTATACATAGGTCACGTATCTGCACTTTCACTTTACATGCAGGAAATTTGACAGCCTAACCAAGCTGGCAATTGATTCCAATGTATAATATGCAATAGACTGTTTGAAAACAGTCCTGTCTGAAACAGGAGATTAAATATAAAAGATAAATATATTACCGGTTAAGGTTAAATGGCAGCCTTTATATATATATAGTTACATAATTAGTCTGGTTGAAAAAATATATCCAGTCCAACCAATGAAAGGGGGAAACAATTATACAATCCTATATACACACTATCTCAGGGCTCAAAATGTCAAGTCTTGAGCTACTAGCCAGGCCTTAAGGGTTGCTCACCACCAGTTGCCCCACCCAACCCTACCATGCCCCGCCCATAACCCCGCCCCTAGACACACCGTTATAAATCATCTCATGAAATGACACTTAAATGTTTTATGCAGAATTAAGTTACAAAAATAAATATTAACAACAACTTTATCAGTGCCCATCAGTTCAGCCTATCAGTGCCCATTAGTGCAGCCTCATCAGTGCCCATCAGCACAGCCTCACCAGTGCCCATCAATGCAGTCTCACTATTACCCATCAATGCAGCCTCACCAGTGCCCATCAATGCAACCTCACCAGTGCCCATCAATGCAGCCTCATCAGTGCCCATCAATGCAGCCTCACCTGTGCCCATCAATGCAGTGTAACCAGTGACCATCAATGCAGCCTGACCTGTGCTCATCAATGCAGCCTGACCTGTGCCCATCAATGCAGCATGACCTGTGCCCATCAATGCAGCGTAACCAGTAACCATCAGTGCAGCCTGACCTGTGCCCATCAATGCAGGGTAACCAGTGCCCATCAATACAGCCTGACCTGTGCCCATCAATGCAGCATGACCTGTGCCAATCAAAGCAGCATAACCCGTGCCTATCAATGCAGCCTCACCTGTGCCCATCAATGCAACCTCACCTGTGCCCATCAATGCAGCCTCACCTGTATGCATCAATGCAGTGTAATCAGTGCCCATCAATGCAGCATAACCAGTGCCCATTAATGCAGCGTGAACTGTGCCCATCGATGCAGCGTTACCTGTGCCCATCAATGGAGCGTAACCAAGACCCATCAATGCAGCGTGACCTGTGCCCATCAATGGAGTGAAACCAGGACGCATCAATGGAGCGTAACCAGTGCCCATCAATATAGCATAACCAGTGCCCATCAATGCAGCATGACCTGTGCCCATTAATGCAGTGCAAACTCTGCCCAGCAATGCAGCGTAACCAGTGCCCATCAATGCAGCGTGACTTGTGCCCATCAATGCAGCATAACCAGTGCCCATCAATGCAGCATGAACTATGCTCATCAATGCAGCATGAACTGTGCCCAGCAATGCAGCATAACCAGTGCCCATCAATGCAGCATGACCTGTGCCCAGCAATGCAGCATGACCTGTGCTCATTAATGCAGTGCAAACTCTGCCCAGCAATGCAGCCTAACCAGTGCCCATCAATGCAGTGCAAACTCTGCCCAGCAATGCAGCGTAACCAGTGCCCATCAATGCAGCGTGACTTGTGCCCATCAATGCAGCATAACCAGTGTCCATCAATGCAGCATAACCAGTGCCCATCAATGCAGCATGAACTATGCTCATCAATGCAGCATGAACTGTGCCCAGCAATGCAGCATAACCAGTGCCCATCAATGCAGCATGACCTGTGCCCAGCAATGCAGCATGACCTGTGCTCATTAATGCAGTGCAAACTCTGCCCAGCAATGCAGCCTAACCAGTGCCCATCAATGCAGTGCAAACTCTGCCCAGCAATGCAGCGTAACCAGTGCCCATCAATGCAGCGTGACTTGTGCCCATCAATGCAGCATAACCAGTGTCCATCAATGCAGCATAACCAGTGCCCATCAATGCAGCATGAACTATGCTCATCAATGCAGCATGAACTGTGCCCAGCAATGCAGCATAACCAGTGCCCATCAATGCAGCATGACCTGTGCCCAGCAATGCAGCATGACCAGTGCTCAGCAATGCAGCATAACAAGTGCCCATCAATACAGCAGGACCTGTGCCCATCAATGCAACGTGACCTGCGCTCAGAAATGCAGCATAACCAGTGCCCATCAATGTAGCGTGACCTGTGCCCAGTAATGCAGCGTGACCTGCGCCCATCAATGCAGCATAACCTGTGCCTATCAATGCAGTGTGACCTGTGCCTAGCAATGCAGCCTCACCTATGCAGAGGAGTAGGCGAGCCAGCCTGATCATCACAGGGCCGGGCTTGCCCTCTGTAACAGCATTGATTTGAATTGCTGGGTGTTCCCGGAGTTCACCGTCACACAGCCCCGCCTCCTGGCCCAGGGCCTTTGATGACGTCACATGTCCCACATTGTACCAGTGTTCTGTCTATCAATGCGAGTAGGAGAGTGGAAATTTTGGGGGCTGCACTATCCTATACCCACAGTTGTTCCAGAGGAAGGCAAAGAAACCCAGCAAAGCATGCTCCAATTTGCTCCAGCAGGGGAAAAAAATCCTTCCTTATCCCCCGAGAAGTAATCAGATATTCCCTGGATCAACTTTAGCTATAAATGTTAGTATCCAGTTATATTATGTACATTTAGGAAAGAATCCAGGCCTTTTTTAAAGCAATCTACTGAGCTGGACAGAACCAGCTCTTGAGGGAATCTATTTTCACAGCTCTGTACTTTTATTATAAATTGGCAAGTTATTTGTTGCAACAACATATTCTGCAGCACCCTGCAAATTAAATGAGGCCATTGGCATCAGCTCTTGCCTGTTCCTAAAAGTAAGCTATTGATCCTTGAAGCCCATGCTTGAGTACAGTAATGTACTGTATATTCCAATAATAAATGGATTATTAGTGAAAAAAAGCAAAAAACAGCAAACAATATTCTGCTAAGTCCACATGCTATATACACTATATTGTCAAAAGTACGTGAACTTTAATGGCATCCCAGTCTTAGCTTCAACTCTTCTGGGAAGGCTGTTCACAAGGTTTAGGGGTGTGTCTATGGGAATGTTTGACCATTCTTCCAGAAGCACATTTGTGAGGTCAGACACTGATGTTGGACAAGAAGGCCTGGCTTGCAGTCTCCACTCTAATTCATTCCAAAGGTGTTCTTTTGGGTTGAAGTCAAGACTCTGTGCAGGCCAGTCAAGTTCCTTCACACCAAACTCGCTCATCCATGTCTTTATAGACCTTGCTTTGTGCACTGGTGCGCAGTCATGTTGGAACAGGACGGGGCCATCCCCACACTGTTCCCATAAAGTTGGGAGCATGACATTGTCCAAAATGTCTTGGTATGCTGACTTCTTAAAAGTTTCCTTCATTGAAACTAAAGGGCCAAGCCCAACCCCTGAAAAACAACCCACAACATAATCCCCCCTCCACCAACTGATTTGGACCAATGTATAAAGCAAAGTCCATAAAGACATGGATGAGCGAGTTTGGAGTGGAGAAACTTGACTGGTCTGCACAGAGTCCTAAACCTCAACCCGATAGAACACATTTGGGATGAATTAGAGCGGAAACTACGAGCCAGGCCTTCTCGTCCAGATCAGCGCCTGACCTCACAAATGAGCTTCTGGAGGAATGGTCAAACATTCCCAAAGACACATTCCCAAACCTTGTGGACAGCCTTCCCAGAAGAGTTGTAGCTGTTAAAGCAGCAAAGGGTGGGCCAACTCAATACTGAACCCTACAGACTAGGACGCCATTAAAGTTCATGTGCGTGTAACGGCAGGCGTCCCAATACTTTTTGACAATAGTGTATGTAGCATCCTCTATCTTAGGTAGGTGCTAGAGAGAGAGAGATTTGTTAGATGAGGCAAATTTTGTCAGACCTGATTGTTTTGATTCTGGGCTGAGAGTGGCTCAGGGTAGGGCTGGGTGACTCACAGGTGGTGCCATCAGGACCTCCCACTTCTTTCCAGAAGGTTCTGGTGTTTTCTGGAAAGAGAGGTGGAAAGGGAAGGTGTAGCCACCTGGGGTATTCTGAGGAGCTCTGACCAATCCCCAACTTGGATTGGCAGGGGCAGGCCTCCTCAAATACCCAGGGTCAGCCCAGTTGGGGAGGAGAGTTTGGATGGAATAGATGGAGATGGAGTAGTACAGAGGCTGCCAGGGCCTTGAGAGAGTCCCTAGTCGGGGGGGGGGGGGGGTGACTTCTGTCTGGGGCTCGGGTGCATCCAGGAGGATAGTGAGATCCTGGAAGAGAGGCACCTGTGCGAGAGCAAGTGAAGGAGAGTGGGAGAAAGTACTGCCAGAGAGATCTCCAGGAGAGGAACTACAAGTGTCAGGTGGCGGTGAGTGATACACACCCTGGGAAGCTGGAAGAGGCACAGAGCAGATTGGGGTGATAGACAGTCTGCGAAGGGTGCAAGAGCCAGTTGGGACTGTGGTGTCACTGGGCAGTGAGGAGGTTGTTGCAGCCATGAGGGCTGGCAGGATCCGAGGACGATGGACTAGGAGCAGTAGTCCACCAAGGCTAGCTGGCACACAATGTACTTTGCAACAGTAAGGGGACCCATGGCCCCTGCCTATAATGGGTGGTTCTGAGGCTGTGCTAAAGTAACAGCAGGCCTCACCATGTGTTAGCTAGGCCTGAAACAAGTGCTGTGCTGGAGGAAGAAGAAAAAGTTAAGAAGCAAGTGTTGTGCTGGAGGCAGAGCAGACGTGTATATACTGTCGTGTATATACAGTGGGGATTGAAAGTTTGGGCACCCCAGGTAAAAATTTGTATTAATGTGCATAAAGAAGCCAAGGAAAGATGGAAAAATCTCCAAAAGGCATCAAATTACAGATTAGACATTCTTATAATATGTCAACAAAAGTTAGATTTTATTTCCATCATTGACACTTTCAAAATTACAGAAAACAAAAAAATGGCGTCTTCAAAAGTTTGGGCACCCTGCAGAATTTATAGCATCCACTGCCCCCTTTGCAAGGCTGAGACCTGCCAGTGTCATGGATTGTTCTCAATCATCGTCTGGGAAGACCAGGTGATGTCAATCTCAAAGGTTTTAAATGCCCAGACTCATCTGACCTTGCCCCAACAATCAGCACCATGGGATCTTCTAAGCAGTTGTCTAGAAACCTGAAACTGAAAATAGTTGACGCTCACAAAGCTGGAGAAGGCCATAAGAAGATAGCAAAGCGTTTTCAGATGTCAATATCCTCTGTTCGGAATGTAATTAAGAAATGGCAGTCATCAGGAACAGTGGAAGTTAAAGCAAGATCTGGAAGACCAAGAAAAATATCAGACAGAACAGCTCGCAGGATTGTGAGAAAAACAATTCAAAACCCACGTTTGACTGCACGATCCCTCCAGGAAGATCTGGCAGACACTGGAGTTGTGGTACACTATTCCACTATAAAGAGATACTTGTACAAATATGGTCTTCATGGAAGAGTCATCAGAAGAAAACCTCTTCTACGTCCTCACCACAAAAATCAGCATTTGAACATATAGACAAGCCTGATGCATTTTGGAAACAAGTTCTGTGGACCGATGAGGTTAAAATTGAACTTTTTGGCCGGAATGAGCAAAGGTACGTTTGGAGAAGAAGGGGCACAGAATTTAATGAAAAGAACCTCTGTCCAACTGTTAAGCATGGGGGTGGATCAATCATGCTTTGGGGTTGTATTGCAGCCAGTGGCACAGGGAACATCTCACGAGTAGAAGGAAAAATGGATTCAATAAAATTTCAGCAAATTTTGGATGGCAACTTGATGCCATCTGTGAAAAAGCTGAAGTTAAAGAGAGGGTGGCTTCTACAAATGGATAATGATCCTAAACACACCTTGAAATCCACGGGGGATTACATCAAGAGGCGTAAACTGAAGGTTTTGCCATGGCCTTCACAATCTCCTGACCTCAACATAATTGAAAATCTATGGATAGACCTTAAAAGAGCAGCGCGTGACAGACAGCCCAGAAATCTCAAAGATCTGGAAGACTTTTGTAAGAAAGAATGGGCAAAGATACCTCAAACAAGAATTGAAATACTCTTGGCTGGCTACAAAAAGTGTTTACAAGCTGTGATACTTGCTAAAGGGGGCAGTACAAGATATTAACTCTGCAGGGTGCCCAAACTTTTGCAGACGCTATTTTTTTGTTTTCTGTTATTTTGAAAGTGTAAATGATGGAAATAAAATCTAACTTTTGTTGACATATTATAAGAATGTCTAATCTGTAATTTGATGCCTTTTGGAGATTTTTCCATCATTCCTTGGCTTCTTTATGCACATTAATACAAATTTTTACCTGGGGTGCCCAAACTTTCGATCCCCACTGTAGATGGTCCCATTTCAGAATCCCATAATTACCCTTCACCCATCCAAGTTAAATCCCCTTAAAAAAAAAAAGACCGGACTGTTTCCTTACTCCGGATGCAAGGACATGTGTGATTGAGGACAGAGTGACAGGTGAACCACTACTTTCAGCAACCCCCAAGGGGGCAATGGCTACATGTATACTCTGTGTGCTTAATTATCCAAATCCCAAGTGCTCTGGATAACATTTGTACATGCTGCAAAATTGTGTTTCCCCCAGCTTCTGTCTGCGGTGCCTTGGTTAGTACATGTATGTAAGTGTGCAGCACTTAGCACAGTGTTTTCACTAGTTTGGTATTTTCCCAGGCCTGGTAATCTGTAATATCACAATGACATGATGCACAACCAACTCAGCAGGCCCTCGGCTGCAATCCTAAGAAACAGCATCCTAGATCGGTACCCATGCATTTTGATGCGATTAGAGTAATAATTTATTATCACCCTGTGGTAACCCATCCACAGGTAATGAATTGCATTAATGATCTGTGCAGAATATTAGAGATATATTGCTGCCTATAATTTATTTGTCTCCACAATATTACATTGGAAAAGTTAATCAACATCCTCCCTGCTCTAGTCAGCTGTTATAGAATTGACATGCCCAATAAACTGTGTTTACTTAATAAATAATAGCTGGCATAGCTATTACTGGTTAATAGCCTGACTGCATGCCTGCTATGCTTTTTATTATGAAATTATGACATAGTTATGCATGATAATTATCTTTCTGCAATACTTGCTATTTTATAAAAGTAACTGCATTATAATACTAGGTTTAATGGTGATTAACTAGTAAACTTAACAAATGCTGTCTGATTTTCCAATAATTCATTGCAAATATTTTTTCAGCTAAATCTTAAAGGGAATCTGTTCTGAAAGTTAATACCTATCTCAGAAGAATCTTATGGAAATAGCCATTATCTGACTTTTGCTTGAAGAAGTGGATAGATGATGCCAGATTTTCTGAACCTTTTCTTAATAGCACTAAACAGAGTAAAGATCATTTGGGTGTACAATGTCTGGACTCTAGCCTGACAGCTCCTGCATACCAATGGACTCCCACAGTCATCTTAGGTTGTAATTGGGTAAAGAGGATTTAGAATTGAATTGCCACAGTGATATCCAGTTAAAAGTTTGCAATATCAAAAGAATATTGTAAACACAGCCAAATCGTTTTGGGAGCGAAGCCTTGCCCCCCTCATTAGATATGAAAGATGAAAACTGCATTCTTGTAATATATATTTTGTCACTGCAAATGTGTTGTTGTTGTTGTTACAAAAGGAAAAAAAGTGTGCTGTCTCTTTAAATATCCCCAAAATGCTTATGTTCGACAAATTGCATATCAGTAACAAAAATTAACATACATTAAACAATATTTCATATCCTGTGCATAATCAAAATAATGTGCAAAACAACACCCTTAATGTGAAAATACAAATTAAAAAACATCAATTCATAAACTACTTTTAAATATTGAATAAACATTCATAAAGTCCATCCAAGTGTTCTTGAAAGTGCTCAGTGTATATAAAAAAAAGTGTTCCAATGCTTAAAGTGTTTCTCAAACAGTGAAGCTTCTTACCAGACAGGATTGATCTAAAAAAAAAATAGAGATCACTTGCACTTTGTTTCACAATAGAGAGCCAACGCTGTCACCATCAAGACAGCTCTGTGATCCTGTCAGCAAGATTCAGCCCCACCATGGAAATATATGCCTCAGCCACTACTCCTCCAGCATGCTCCAGAAAGAATATATATCAGATACTGAAAAGCAGAAGCGTCATAGCTCTATACCAGCCTTTCTCAACTTTTTCAACATGGAGGAACCCTTTAAAAAAACTGTCCAGTCTCGGGGAACCCCTGCTAAAACTTACTATATCTGCAACTCATGATACATTTGTGAGTTGGTCAGTGGAAAGAATGCTCCTTACATTTGTCATCATTGTGAAGAATTACCCCCTTACAGAGAGCTAAAAAGACTAATGGTGTCAGCGGGATCCTATCTGAGAAGCATACATTGCTTACTGCTCAAGGAACCCCTAGCAACCTCTGGAGGAACCCAGGTTGAGAATCCCTGCTCTATACTGTTAAAATCAAATTTAATAAAAATTAATTGAACTTAGAATGGTAAAGAATTTACAAGCTGTAATCAAAATCCACAACACAACCACAGGACCATCCAACGCGCCTGTGTGTAATGACGTCACAGTTGTTATCTGTGTCTTCATTGAAGAAAAGTTCCACCACTTGTCCTTAAAGGAGGTAGAGGGAAATTTCTCCATTAGGGTCTGCGACGGAATCGTCCCAGTACCCCGCTTGAGTGCTTCCATCAGTATACTGCTTCTTCCAGTCTGGACATAGATACCAAATATTATAGTCGCATATTGCAACCAAGTTATTAGATGAGACTAGCTCAGATGCACAACTGGAACTGTTTATTGAAAAAACTCACACAGAATATATACAGCACACAATCAGGTGACACGGATTACATTATCATATGCAAAGGCAACTGTATACAGAAATGTAATTAACATGAGCTAATTAACTAGCCACTTAAACCAGCCTAGGTCACTCAATGCCCACCCAGACAATGTTGTTATAAATCAGAAAATAGGTGACCCAATTAATAATTAACAATGTGACAGACATGCTTAGCAGAAAACACATAACTCCTTAATAAACAGACAATAGCAGGAGACCACCAGCAACAGACTGTCTCCTACATTGGAGTACATGAAACAGAGATCAATGTGACCAGCTCTTTCAATGAACATGTATAATTCTGTATCAAACAAACCAGGAATAGTCTTCATATATTTCTTGAGAGATATTGTTGATAAATATTACTGTCCCATTTTAAGTAATCCAAACCACATTCTCAGTGTCCATTAAGTAGTTGCCCATCATTTTATTGGTCACCCTGTGCCCCTAATAGACACAGAGTGACTTACACATAAGAGGGGCCTGGGGAGCTGAAACAAGAGTTTCCAGACCTCTATAGGGTTCCACGGCCCCCCAGCCCAAAGTGACTCCCATCACAGGATCAAACAAAGCAACAAAAACCTGAAAGGAATTCTAATCTGATAGATGCTCTATCTAGAAAAAATGGTTTGAGTGGGGCTGTAAAGGAAATCTGGAAAGAGAAAAGTGAATATACTGCCCTTCCTATACCCTCCTTGTAAAATTACTAATTGCCTGGCTGTTATGCTGATCCAAAAGTTTCAATACTTTCTGCATCAGTGACTTGAAATAAATATGCAGAGGAGAAGTTCCATTTACATTGAATTTTCTTACTGCGTGTCTGTTCAGGGTCACTGAAAGTATTGTGTTTAGCAGTGATAGTCCACATATTTCTCCCAGTGTGGATTTAGTGTAAAGAAATCCTGTCACATTTTAAAACCTTCTCAGGAAATCATATCCCTGTAAAGAAGAGACTGAATACTCCTCTCATGTTGCCTGCAGTTTCTGTAGTTCTTGCTGGTTCTTCCATCTGACCTCAATATTACTGTAGACCAGAGTAATGATGTTGAGGTCAACTGGAAGAACCAGTGAGAGCTGTGGAGGGCCACAAGGATTGACACCATTAGAAGTGTTGTTTTTCCAGGTGATTTCTCTGCAAAAGAGTAGGAGAGGTGAGTATTAAGTATTTTCTTTACAGGCATTCCCGTTCTGAAAAGGTGTTATTATGTAAAGGGGTCTCTTTAAACCTCCAAACTATGATGATATGAAAAAACAAGGTCAGTCCCCATTGTTTCCTCCTTTATAGCTGCATATCATATTCATAAAGATGACAGGTGCCCTTTATATAGGTTCTAGCACAGGGTATTTCTATTTCGATATTACCGTCCCATGACTGAATATTTGGATGACTGACGTGATCCATAACGAACAAGTCAACTAGCCACAAAATATTCCAGCAGCTGGCAGCCAAATAGCAGGAAACATTTTCCTATTGCTAGGCCCTGATCAGATCTTTTTTTTTTTTTTTTTTTTTCGCTCTGGCATACTGATAGAAAGCTTGTTAGGTTCTTGCCACTGACATAAACATAAAGTGGAATGTATTTATTACACTCCATTTCCCCTTGCGCTGAGATCCTGTCTCTCATGCTGACAGTAGGGAAGGAGAGAGATCAGCACACGCTGACAATTGTTAGGTATGGTTGGAAGCTTTTATTTAGATTCATTTCATAAAATTATGGATATGCAACCTCTGTCAAGGCAGTAAATTTAACAGTGACATTGGTATTTTCCAGTTTTAAAGCAAGCTATAATTATAAACAAAGAGGTGAATGAGGAATTTTATCACGTCTGTCTTTTTGGCCTCAGCAGTGCTGGCACTTTGTAACCTAGCAAATACTTTGCATAGAAGGACCCTTAATTAACTCATTCACTACTTGAGTGTCAAAAAAATATTTTTACTTAAAAATCAGGCAGAGCAGCCCAAAGTTATACAGTATTTCCTGCTGATGTAAGTCATAATAATTTATTATAATTCATAAGCCAATTTACAGGTACAGTAGTATTCAATATTTCTAAATCTGCACATTTATTTCAGGTAAAACCTGGTGGTCCTGCTATAAATGTCCTTGTTCAGGCATTTTTTGTTACAGCATGACGGTATTCTCCCTATCTCCCAACTGTGCTCCTACATTGTCTCCTTGTTTCATGGTCTTCCGCTGTAGACTACTAATGGTTGTCAACACATATTAAAGGGCATGGTCCACTGTTGCCCCTATCAGGAAACTTTCTCTGAGAAATGGTATGTAGCCATCAGTAGAGTGCATGTTGGCAGAAAGTGGCTACAAAGAGAGAGATATTGGCGGACAGTGGTGAGTGGCCCCTATGGTTGGCTGGCTGGTGAGTGAATGCTTTCAGTAAGAGTTTAGTAACATAGATGGTTACTTTCCAGAAAGAGGAGAATTCCACAGATCCTGCACCTCTGACTCTTGGCTTTTTCACTGCAGCTATGCAAGCACTGTTTGGTTGTAGATCACTCAACTTCATATGACTGACGATTGAATGAAAGAGACTAGTATCCTGTGTACACCCTATTCCAGCGTTGAAAGAAAACAAATTACTGTAGTATAAATAATATATTCTCATGAATTAAAGCCTTAAAGATATGAAACACATATAAGTAGGTACAGTCTATCTCTACCTTTTGATCTAGACCAGGGGTGCTCAACCTTTTGAAGAGCAAGGGCCACTTAAGTGATTTGATAATCGGACATGGGCCACAATGAACTATAGGGGTTTACCGCCCTCCAAACCACAAATGTACATGAGCCCTTACTGTCCTGAGCCCCTATAAGGCTTCTTTCACACTGATACACTGTGGTTCACACACACTGCGGGTGCAGCGCAGTGCACCTGCAGCTTACCTGCGAGTTAGCTTCACTGAGCCATAGACTTCTATTACATCTTGTAGGTGTGGTGCACTTTCTGAAAGTTGCATTCAGGAGTTTAGGTCACTTCAGAAAGCACACCAAACCCATAGAATTTAATAGAAGTCACTGAGCTGTAGTGCAAATCAGTGTGAAAGCAGCCTAATAATCCTTTTTATAAGTCTAATACGCCCATTGCAAAAGTGCAGTGTATCTGATGTTTAACTGGTTCCCGACCGCGCGCCGTATTTTCATGGCGGCAGTCTGGCAGCTCTGCGCGAATCGCCGTAAATAGGCGGCGATCGCGTGCACAGCTAGGGGGCCCGCGCGCGCACCCTCCAGCGCGGTCGCGGCGGTCCCATTCGTTGCCAGACCGTTAAGTCAACATGAATAGACCAATGGATTTTGGTCTATTCATGTTGATCGTCCAGCGAATGGGATTTCTTCCCTTACCTGTGAAATGTAAACTCAGGTAGGGGAAGTGATGTCATCTCCCCTCTCTGCTTTCTTTTCCGTTGCAGAGAGGACATCTAAAAACGTGAGTTGCACAAACAGCACACTAACACCAGTACACATAGGCACATTTAACCCTTTGATCGCCCCCTGATTGCCCCCCAGTTAACCCCTTCACTCCCTGTCACCCCCTGTCACATTGTCATATAGTGCAGCGATCTGATTTTTACCGATCGCTGTACTTGTGACCCTTGTGACGCTAAATCAGTGCTAGGGTAGATAGCATTAGGCCTAGTTAGGTGTAAATACCCCCCTTGCCCCCCCACCAATAAAGGTTTTAAGCCCTCGATTGCCCCCTGTCACCTGTGATCACCGTATAAGTGTCACGGGTGACGCTAGCTAGCTAGATAGTTTTTTTCTCCATCAGATTACCCGCCATATATTTTTTTATATACCTTTTATAGGTTTTAACCCCCAATCGCCTGGCGGTGAGCCCAGTTAGGTTTGAGCGTGCGTTAGGGTCAGCGTAAATACCAGACAGGGCCAGTTAGCGAGGTACACTGACACGCACCCACACATTAGGTAGGTGCTAGATATTATTGTAACATCTGATCAGATCAATATCTGCGATCTGATCAGATCTATATTAGCGTCCCCCTTAGATTTAGTGTTCTAAAAAACGCAGTGTTAGCGGGATCAGCCCAGATAACTGCTAACACCTGCGTTTAGCCTCTCTGCCCAGCCCAGCCCACCCAAGTGCAGGATCAATAATTCGCTGTCACTTACAAAACACAAAACACATATCTGCAGCCTTCGCCCGATCCCTGCGAATTCTGACAGTGAATTTGGTAGCGACTTGACACAGGCTCTGACAACCAGGTCCACTTTTTTGCCTGTGAGTCTCACTTGTGTACCTATAAATTTAGAGACCATGTCTAATCCGAGGTACACTAGTGAAGAGGCCTACGCGATTGTGAGTATGACAGATGAGAGCGATGGGGAAGACTCACTGTCAGATTCAGACTCACCAATCGAGTTGATATTCGACAGCGGCTCCATGACAGATAGTTCGGACGATTGGGTGGTCCCTGCTAAGGTCAGGCGTACCAGATCCCGTTTAGCTGGCCCTGAGGTGCGTGAACTGCAGGGCTCTCGTATGGAGCAGAGACCCAGTACTAGCGCTGCTACCCCTTCTGGTGACCTGGCAAGCACCAGCGGCCTAGTACATCCTGGTCATACAACCAGCACTGCAGTATCACTTGGTGATGTGGCGAGTCCCATAAGTGCAGTTCAAGCTGGTGTGGCTAGCACGAGTAATGCCCCGCAGCCATGAAGACGAAGAACGCAGGCCCGCAGAGCCCATAGTGCCCTTCCTGACGTGCTTGCAAACCCTGATTGGCAACCCACCACTGATGCAGCGCCCGTACTTCCCCCATTCACTGCCCAACACGGAATTCAGGTGAATACAGTTGATTTTAGGGCCACTGATTTTTTTTCGCTGTATTTCACCGAAGATCTCTATAGATCTATTGTGGACCAAAGCAATTTATACGCTGGTCAATACATCGCCGCTAATCCCCATTTGTCCCTTGCCAGAAATTGGAAACCCATTACGGTTTCCGAATTTAAGACCTTTCTGGGCCTCACCGTCAACATGGGCATACATCATCTACCTGAATTGCGGTTATATTGGTCCACTGACTCAATTCATCACATGTATGTCTACTCTGCTTCCATGGCCAGGACACGATACGAGCAGATTCTGCGGTTCATGCACTTCAGTGACAATCGACTCGATCGTCCGTATGGAGACCCTGAATTTGACCGGCTCTTCAAAATTCGGTCCCTCATAAACCACTTCAACCAGACGTTCGCAGCACATTTTATTCCCAACCAAGTTGTGTGCGTGGAGGAGTCCCTGATTACATTTTCTGGCCGTCTTGTTTTCAAACAATACGTCCCCAACAAGCGTGCCAGATACGGGATCAAGTTGTATAAGCTCTGTGACAGGGCCACAGGCTATACATGTAGTTTTATGGTTTATGAGGGCCTAGATAGCCGCATAGAGCCGGAAGGATGCCCAGACTACATGGGGAGTGCTGGTAAAATTGTGTGGAGCTTGGTGTCACCCTTATTCGGAAAGGGGTACCATTTGTACGTGGACAATTACTACAAAAGCGTGCCACTTTTTAGTCATTTACTTGATCACCAAATTGGAGCATGTGGCACCGTGCGACCTAATCGCCGGGGCTTCCCCCAACGGCTGGTAGATTCCCGACTTAGTCAGGTGGAGAGAGCCTGCTTGAGATGTGGTAATTTGCTCGCGATGAAGTGGAGGGATACAAAGGATGTTTTCATTCTTTCCTCCATTCCTGCAGACGCGGCTGTCCAAATTAGAAGGGCGACTGGTATTGTGGAGAAACCCCTCTCTGTCCACCAATATAACCTTAATATGGGAGGGGTGGACCTCAATGACCAGTTAATGGCTCCCTACTTAATTGCCTGTAAATCCAGACGCTGGTACAAAAAAGTGATTATTTACCTCTTTCAATTTGCTTTGCTGAATGCTTTTGTGCTATACAAAGCGTCAGGACGAACTGGACCTCTCCTGCAATTCCAGGAAGAGATCATCAGAGCCCTTCTGTATCCAGATGGCTCTGCAACCCAAGTTCCCGATCCACATGCAGTGAGCCGGCTGCATGGACGGCATTATCCACATGCCATCCCTGGTACCCCTACCCAACGATACCCCCAAAAAAGATGTTTTGTCTGCCGACGACGCGGATACAGGCGTGACACCCGATATTATTGCCCCA
The DNA here is from genome assembly GCA_018402905.1 of Glandirana rugosa. Classification (NCBI taxonomy): domain Eukaryota; kingdom Metazoa; phylum Chordata; class Amphibia; order Anura; family Ranidae; genus Glandirana; species Glandirana rugosa. Next base: position 1,262,412 of record BLSH010438500.1, on the reverse strand, counting down.
CCTGTTTGGACCAGCCTGGTCTCTGCATCGGTCACTGTTTCTAGCGCTACCATTCATTCGTTGAGTATTAGCCTAGGGAACAGCACTACATAGAATTAGGACACACTTTCACAGGGTCTCCAAAGATGTCACCGCATTTTTGGAGACCCTAACCTTTATTGTTTATTGTTATAAAAAAAAAAAGCGTATATTTTTTTTAAAAAGTGGCTATGCCCACCATTAGAAGTGGGAGGATGAAGGGAGGTTTTCCAATGGTGGGCATACCCACCGATTGATTCTTTTTTTCATGAAAAAAAGAACATTACAATATATGCCCAACAAGGACCAGCGACATACTAGTATGTTGCTGGTCTTCTCAGGCTCACCTGTCCCACCGGGGAAAGTGTGAATGCAGCTGGTGGTTCTGCCAGCTTACCATAGAGCTGATTGAAAACTAGAATGGCTCCAATCATCTCCATGGCCTAAGAAACCGGAGGCTACGAGCATTTTGTGAGTTTCGCCAGATATAAACAGCGCCATTGGGAAATTGGGGAAGCATCTTATCAAACCGATTTTGGTGTGGTCAGATGCTTTAAGGGCTGGGGAAAGATCTAGAGTTTAGTAGACCCCAAAATGAAAAAAAAATTACATGCGACAATACCTATTTTTATCATAGGGGATATTTAAAATCCCTGTGATAAAAATAAAAATGATAAAAGAAAAAGATGAAAGGGACAGTGTAAAAATAAAACAAAAAGCAAAATGAATAATAATAAAAAAAAAAAGATGCACCCCTGCCCCCCCGTGCACGCGCGCAAAGGTGGACGCAAGCGTCAGTTTCATGTCGTATGTAAACAACAATTTCACCATGCATGTGAGGTATCACCGCGAACATCAGATTGAGGGCAGTAATTTTAGCAGTAGACCTCCTCTGCAGATGTAAAGTGGTAACCTTTAAAGGCTTTTAAAAATGTATATAGTTTTTCGCCACTTCGCGGGTGTGCGTCATTTTTAAAGCATGTCATGTTTGGTGTCTATGCACTCGGCATGAGATCACCTTTTATAATACACCAAACATTTGGGCAAAATAGTATGTTTTTGTGCATTAAAATTCAAAAAAAGTGTTTTTTTCCCCAAAAATTGCGTTTGAAAAATCGCTGCGCAAATACTTTGTGAAAAATGTCTAAATTTATCACCCACAATGTTAAAAAAAAAGTGTTTCATAAACGCGTCGCTAAAAAGTTTGCGTTAAAAACCCCTTTTTTTGTGAAAAAAACTTAAAATTACGTGTTTTTGTATGATAAAACGGGTTTACAAACCACATAATATTTTCCACTAGAGTACGGCTCACGTATCTGTGGTTTGTACTGTACGAAATTTTTACTGCGTGTGGGCGCTTCACCGCTTTTTGATATATGTAAAAATTTTCGGAAATTTCCAATGGTGAAATGTAGACGTCTCCTCCAGATGACGATTTTAATGACGGGAGTTAGACTACAAGCGCCACTATGGAGTGT
>BLSH010438500.1:1242762-1260906 GCA_018402905.1 Glandirana rugosa | reverse complement strand
GCAAAATAGTATGTTTTTGTGCATTAAAATTCAAAAAAAGTGTTTTTTTCCCCAAAAATTGCGTTTGAAAAATCGCTGCGCAAATACTTTGTGAAAAAAAAATTGTAACACCCACTATTTAAATCTGTAGGGCCTCTGCTTTAAAAAAATATATAATGTTTGGGGGTTCAAAGTAATTTTCTAGCAAAAAAAAAGATTTTTTCATGTAAATAAAAAGTGTCAGAAAAGACTTGGTGGTTCAAGTGGTTAGAAGAGTGGGTGATGTTGGGCATAAAATGCCAGGACAGTTCAAAACTCCCCCAAATGACACCATTTTGGAAAGTAGACACCCCAAGCTATTTTCTGAGAGGCATGTTGAGTCCATGGAATATATTATTTGTTTGTCATAAATGATTGAAAAGTGCAAAAAAAAAAAAAATTACACAAAGTTATCACTGAAATTATATATTGCTCACCCATGCCATGGGTATGTGTGGAATTACACCCCAAAATACATTCTGCTGCTTCTCCCGAGTACAGGGATACCCCATGTGTGAGACTTTTTGTGAGTCTATCCGTGTACGGGACCCCGAAAACCAATCACCGCCTTCAGGATTTCTAAGGGCGAAAATTTATGCCTTCACCCCACACTACCTATCCAGGTTTCGGAGGCCATGAAATGGCCAGATAGCAAAAAAAAACAAACAAATGACCCCATTTTGGAAAGTAGACACCCCAAGCTATCTGCTGAGAGGCATGTTGAGTCCATGAAATATTTTATATTTTGCCACAAGTTTCGGGGAAATGACAATTTGTATTTATTTATTTATTTTTTTACACAAAGTTGTCACTGAAATGATATATTGCTCACACATGCCATGGGTATATGTGGAATTACACCCCAAAATACATTCTGCTGCTTCTCCTGAGTATGGGGATACCCCATGTGTGAGACTTTTTGGGAGCCTATCCATGTACGGGACCCCGAAAACCAATTACCTCCTTCAGGCTTTCTAAGGGCATAAAATGGTGATTTTACTCCTCAGTACCTATCACGGTTTTGGAGGCCCTGAAATGTAAAGGTAGCACAAAACCCCCCCAAATTACCCCATTTTGGGAAAAGACACCCCAAGGTATTTGCTAAGAGGCACGGTGAGTATTTTGCAGCTCTAATTTTTTTGGAAAATGAAGAAATAAACAGAATTTTTTTTCTTTTTACTTTTTTCAAATTTGAAAACTTTGTGACAAAATGTGAGATCTGCAAAATACTCAAAATACTTCTCAGCAAATAGCTTGGAGTGTCTACTTTCCAAAATGGTGTCATTTGGGGGGGGGGGGGTTTGTGCTATCTGGGCATTCCATGGCCTCCGAAACTGTGATAGGGAGTGAGGAGTAAAATCACCTTTTTACGCACTTAGAAAGCCTGGAGGCGGTGATTGGTTTTTGGGGTCCCGCACACGGCTAGACTGCCAAAAGGTCTCACATATGTGGTATCCCTGTATTCAGAAGAAGCAGCAGAATGTATTTTTGGGTGTAATTTCACATATACCCATGGCATGTTCAAGCAACATATCATTTAGTGACAACTTTGTGGAAAAAAAAATTGTAATTTCCCATAAACTTGTGGCAAAATATAAAATATTCCATGGACTCAACATGCCTCTCAGCAAATAGCTTGGGGTGTCTACTTTCCAAAATGGGGTCATTTGGGGGGGGCTTGTGCTATCTGGGCATTTTATGGCCTCCGCAACTGAGATAGGTAGTATGGGGTGAATGCATACATTTTTGCCCTTAGAAATACTGAAGGCGGTGATTGGATTTTGGGGTCCTGTATGCAGATAGACTTCCAAAAAGTCTCACACATGGGGTATCCCCGGACTCAGGAGAAGCAGCAGAATGTATTTTTGGGGTGTAATTCCACATATACCCATGGCATGTGTGAGCAATATATCATTTCAGTAACAACTTTGTGTAATTTTTTTTTTTTGGTCATCTTTCAAAAAAAAAAAAAATATTCAATGGGCTCAACATACCTCTCAGCAAATTCCTTGGGGTGTCTACTTTCCAAAATGGGGTCATTTGGGGGGGTTTTGTACTGCCCTTCCATTTTAGCACCTCAAGAAATGAGATAGGCAGTCATAAAATAAAAGCTGCATAAATTCCAGAAAATGTACCCTAGTTTGTAGACGCTATAACTTTTGCGCAAACCAATAAATATAGGGTAATTAACTTTTTTTTTACCCAAGACATGAGGCTAAATGCATTTTGGCAAAAATGTATGACTAAAATTTCGTTTATTGTATTTTTGTAATAACATAAAGTTGAAAATATCATTTTTTTTCAAAACTTTCATCCTTTTTTTGTTTATATCGCAAAAAATAAAAAGCGCAGTGGTGAACAAATACCACCGAAAGAAAGCTCTATTTGTGGGAAAAAAAGGACGCAAATATTGTTTGGGTAGTGCATTGCATGACCGCGCAATTACCATTTGAAGCGGTGCAGTGCCAAATTGAAAAAAGTGCTCTGGTCCTATAGCTGGAAAACCTACCGGTTGGTAAGTGGTTAATACCCTGGCCTTTTCCTATTCCAGCTTCTGCTGGCATTGTTCTCCAGGCTGCTAGAAAGGTCCCAGGCGAAGTGCACTTAAGCCTAGTACACACTAGTAGTTTTTTTTTTTTTTCGTTCAACCCATCAGGGCTGAATGAAAAAAAAAACTGACAGCTTAGGAGGAGCCACTGTACTAACTACCCAATGTTAGTACAGTGATCTTCCCTGCTGTTCTATTGTGTTCTGACAGGGAGGTTGCCCCCCGTCAAAATATTCGGTCAGACCTATTTTGGTCATGCCCCTTCGACTGTCGGTCTGACTCCAGTACACACGAGTCAAATTCTGTCAATGTGTACTAGGCTTTAGTATCACCGACAAGCCAGACAGAAGCCAGAGCTACAGAGGAAGCATCAGCTTATGCGGCTCCTGCTCCCTCCACAGCTGCCTGCTTCCTCTGCTTCCATGCACTCTGATGCTCTGGGAAGGCGGGTCAGCAACCCGTTGATTGCAATCTAAGTTTGGCGACCCGTCATCTCAGAGCATGAGCATGCTCGTTCCTAGTTTGAGGTTGCAGGCCACATCAGAGCGCTCTGTGGGCCACATGTGCACCCCTGATCTAGACTTTACTAGTCCATCATCTTGAGTAGTGCTTTTATGCATTTCAGGGTATTCTAAATCCTACTAATAGTGCTGATCTGCTGTTACTAGAGGAAGTATATGCCTGTGATCCCTGCAGTCCCATTATTCTGTTATCCTGGTATCAGGTGGAGGATGATTGCAGTCCTGCAGCGAGAATTCTGGGACCTCTAAGGTAAGTGCAAACAGCCCCAATCAAGGAACAACAAATAAATAAATGACTCACAGTTAGTAGAGGGTGTATTGGGGAGCCAAGGAGAACCAATGCCGGTCCTGTAGCAAATCCAAGCAGAGATCCAAGGGGTTTACCAGAGAAGGCGTCAGGGACAGGCAAGATTCGGCAACAATCAGTCAACATAGTACAAGAGGTTAATCCAAAGGCGTAGTCGAAAACAAGCAAAGTTAGTAACAGGGAAACAATCAGGTATAATGACTAACAGTAATTGAAACCTATACTCAGGCAAAGACAAGAAGGGGAAGTGAGGATTTATAGGATACTAATTGAGGTGACTACCTACAGCTGGCCACTGGGAGTCACCATCCAAAAGCAGTAGATACCCAGGACTCCACAAAGACAGTAATTACTCTGTGGCTAAGGCCGTAAGGAACCGACCACAAGAGTATAGGTCCCAGGATCAATCCCCGGTCAAGGTGTGACAATTATATCCTGTTCAACTGCACCATTACCCCTACAAGCTGCCTGAGTCTGCTCCAGCACTGCCCATGTGTCCTCTTTGCAGTGTACCTAATCTTCATAAATATCAGTCAGAGGACCAATAATGGGCCCATGTACATGTGCTTTTGTTCTTATCAGAACTGCTTTATTTTCCATGTCAATGGGAATGCAAAAATTTGATGCAACTTAGAAGGAAGCTAATAGCACTTGTAAATTAACTCAGGGATTACATTTAAAAGCATCTCAAGTTGATCTCAAATGAAAATGGAATGCATGTAAAAATCTACTTGGTTAGCCTACCTAAACCCCCTCCAAGACTCTTTTAAAGTAGGCATAGGCCTACTGAATCTGGTACAGTTGCAACATTTCCAAAATAAGATAGCCATACCAAAAATCCCCCACCCATACTATCCTTTCATGGGAGTCCAGGTGACTAATGTCATGAGTCCTATAGCTGGCTCCACACTTTTGCACTCAAATTATACAACCTCCTTTAGCTTTATCAATATCTACTGTATGTAGAGTAAAAAGCAACCTGGTTGGATATAAACTGTATGGATTGCTTTAAAGGCCCTCTATATAATTACTGGGTTCACTCTAGAAATGCATGTGCTAACATGTTAATTGACTTGAATGGCAAATTTGGGTCAATGCACTTTTTTTTTAAATACAGTTGATTTGTTTGAACAAGGCCAATTGTATTTGTTATCGTTGCATTTTCCTGTGTTGGAAAATTCAACACAAGTCATGACAGTGGGTCCTGGGTAAGGCTTTGTACAGAAGGGCATTGTGTTTGGTATATATTTCTGGTGCACTCCCCACCTCAGCATCTTTGTATTAAAGGGTCCAGGTCCACTTCCTCTTCTAGAGCCGCGGCTCCTGAAGAAAGTTCACCCCCCCTCTCGGAGATCTTCTGGGACATGTCACAGGTCCCAGAAGTTACGCCGGCCATTCACAAGAAGCAGCGCGAGTGCCCGATTGTTAAAAGTCAGCAGCTACACTGTTTGTAGCTGCTGACTTTTAACTGGGTTGGATAGAGTGATACAGGCAAACACTTTGCACTGCTTGAAAACAAGTGGCCTGCAGGATCTGTAGGTTCACTTGCATTCCAATCCACCTCCCATTACAATGTACTATATGTCAGAATTCTAGGGCTGAAACAACTAATTGACATAATCGGTTATGAAAATAGTTGTCAACTATTTTCATAATCGATTAGTTGGTCAGCCGATTAGTTGGCCTGCATACAGAATGCATTATAAGTTTACATATCAAAAAGTACAGTGCATCACGCCATCCATACATGTCAGTAAGGGTTCATCTATACTTGCTTCAACTTCAACACATTAAAGCGCCTACCACTTTAACATGCTTTTTTGATGTATTTTTGATGCTTCTTTGATACTTCAATGGAGCTTCGGTGGTATTTGCTTGAAGTTTAATGAAGCTTGGCAGATGCCCTGTGTGTCTGTTGATATCTCATACCTGCAATACCTCCAAAACAAAGCAAAGCTAAGTAAGAGCCTCTCAAAAGCTGCAGGTGCTGTAACCAAGCTTTGTCATAGACTTCTATGGAGGCTTTGAAGCACCATGAAAGTGACATGGTGTATAATTATTGAAGCAAAGCAAACACAACGTGTGAACAGGACTGTAAGGTAACCATTGTATTTATTGACAGGGGCTTTGATTGGCATTCAGAGTGCTTTAAAAAAGTGTGTCCACTGCCACATTTTGAAGCAAGTCTAAATGAGTCCTTAATGCTTGTGAATGTGTGGGGAGGAATGCCTCGTGGGACATGTAGCCCTGGGCAGGAGAAGGAAGTAAGTGATTTTAAAGGCAGAAGTGTTTTTACCTTGAATGTATTTATAAAAGTAAAAGTTTACCAACATTGTGCATTATATGTATAATGATTATATCCATGAAAAAAAGTCTCAGCCTTTAGTACAGCTTTATATCCCTCCACCATGTAGCTTCATGTCTGATTCCCAGTTAAAATACCCTGTATATCTGACATCTGGGTATATTTGTTAATATATATATATATATATATATATATATATATATATATACACAGTATCTCACAAAGGTGAGTACACCCCTCACATTTTTGTAAATATATGTAATATTATATCTTTTAATGTGACAACATTGAAGAAATGACACTTTGCTACAATGTAAAATAGTGAGTGTACAGCTTGTATAACAAACTGTAAATTTGCTGTCCCCTCAAAATAACTCAACACACAGCCATTAATGTCTAAACCACTGGCAACAAAAGTGAGTACACCCCTAAGTGAAAATGTCCAAATTGGGCCCAATTAGCCATTTTCCTTCCCCTATGTCATGTTACGCATTAGCGTTACAAGGTCTCAGGTGTGAATGGCGAGCAGGTGTGTTAAATTTGGCCCCAGGAGGACATCATTTTATGATGGAACATGTCCGGAGGAGGGAAGTGCTGACATCACCGCATTGTTTGGAATCCCGGAAGGATGGGTGTTTGATGCTAGCCAGCCAGCTTTATTCTTAAGCATGTTTTTAAACCACAAAGTGTAAGTTCAATACTTTTTTAACCAAATAAAAGTTAAAGTGTTTTTACACTATGGTGAGGTTCTCTTTTTGTGCTATCCTAGCTGAATGTGACGGTGTTTGACACCATTGGGACCGGATACAAGTGGTGAGATTGGTTGGTTTCATTGATCCATCCATCCAAGGATTAAGCCCATCTGCGAGCAGATGTCTGAGCTTACAAGGCCTTGGCTGGGCAATAGCCACAAGCCTGTAAAGCTTGCCATCTGGTAAGCGTTTTTTTCATAAGGTGGAGGTGCATATTACGGTGGTCTGAATCACTGCGGTGTTGGGGTTATATGAATTTAAAGAGTCATTCACCTTTATTGAACATACTGGTGCTTTTATGAGAATAACTCTTGTTCCTCCCAGACTTTTGCACTTTATTCATCTACATTTAGGGCTATGAGGCAATCTCTTATGCTTTTTTATCACAATTTTTAGTGCAGCTCTGCTTTCTTTCTTGTTAAATTTGGTGTTATTGCTCTCACTCTCTCATACTGGTCACTGGAAGTTCAACATGGCACCTCATGGCAAAGAACTCTCTGAGGATCTGAAAGAAGCATTGTTGCTTTATATAAAGATGGCATAGGCTATAAGAAGTTTGCCAAGATCCTGAAACTGAGCTGCATCACGGTGGCCAAGACCATACAGTGGTTTAGCAGGACAGGTTCCACTCAGAACAGGCCTCGCCAAGGTCGACCAAAGAAGTTAAGTGTACATGCTCAGCATCATATCCAGAGGTTGTCTTTGGGAAATAGATGTGTGAGTGCTGCCAGCTTTGCTGCAGAGGTTGAAGGGGTTGGGGGGTCAGCCTGTCAGTGCTCAGAGCATACACCGCACACTGCATCAAATTGATCGCAATGGCTGTCATCTCAGAAGGAAGCCTCTTCTAAAGATGATGCACAAGAAAGCCCACAAACAGTTTGCTGAAAACAAGCAGACTAAGGACATCTATTACTGGAACCATGTCCTACGGTCTGATGAGACCAAGATGAACTTATTTGGTTTAGATGGTGTCAACCGTGTGTGGTGGCAACCAGATGAAGAGTACAAAGACAAGTGTGTCTTACCTACAGTCAAGCATGGTGGTGGGAGTGTCATGGTCTGAGGCTGCATGAGTGCTGTCGACACTGGGGAGCTACAGTTTATTGAGAGAACCATGAATGCCAACATGTACTGTGACATACTGTAGCAGAGCATGATCCCCTCCCTTTGGAGACTGGGCCACAGGGCAGTATTCCAACATGATAACGACCCAAAACACACCTCCAAGTCGACCACTGCTTTGCTAAAGAAGCTGAGGGTAAACGTGATGGACTGGCCAAGCATGTCTCCAGACTTAAACCCTATTGAGTATCTGTGGGGCATCGTCAAATGGAAGGTGGAGGAGCGCAAGGTCTTTAACATCCACCAGCTCCATGATGTCGTCATGGAGGAGTGGAAGAGGACTCCAGTAGCAACCTGTGAAGCTCTGGCGAACTCCATGCCCAAGAGGGTTAAGGCAGTGCTGGAAAATAATGGTAGCCACACAAAATATTGACACTTTTGGCCCAATTTGGACATTTTCACTTAGGGGTGTACTCACTTTTGTTGCCAGCGGTTAGACATTACTGGCTGTGTGTTGAGTTATTTTGAGGGGACAGCAAATTTACACTGTTATACAACCTGTACACTCACTACTTTACATTGTAACAAAGTGTCATTTCTTCAGTGTTGTCAAATGAAAAGATATAATAAAATATTTACAAAAATGTGAGGGGTGTACTCACTTTTGTGAGATACTGTTAAGGAAAACATGTCTACATCCACGTTTATATCAAATATTCAGATTCTGACAAGCAGTATTTTATGCCCAACATAAACCAACATTAGACAAAGAAAAGACCATATAATACATTGTGCAGTAATACAGATTAGTGGCTCTCCAATAGGTTAAATGTGCATGACAGCAAATGCAGTGTTTCTGAGAAAACTTCAAATATTGGGAAGTTCTCTCATTCAAACATGTCTAATGGTTTGCTATGACTGGCTGCTTTACCCCAGACAAGAAGAACATACAGGGGTGTGGATACAGTTCGTAGTCATAAAATTAAATCTTTCTTCATCACAACTGATTGCTCATTTTGATACATACTCAATCCTGTTTCTGACTCTGGACACCACGTGTTAAACCCAAAAATGTTTGGAACCCCTCACCTTATTTAACAGTTCAATGCAAGTTTAAACACAGAGTTATGGACACATACGCCAAGGTACATAGGTTAGCAATTGTTTTGGTGCTAGTTCACATCCATGCAATCAATGTGTTGGTGTGCACTGTCCATTTTTTTTTTTAACTTTCAAAAGATTTTTATTGTATTACAGACAATGTGAACAAAAATTCATTTATAGAGCATAATAGTAAGGCATAGTAATTAACAGGCTATTTTAAGTAATTATAACACCTATATTGAGGTAAAGAGATATGCAAGTAACAGGAGGAAGTTTACATTCTGATAATAACAATGGTTCTTGTAGTAATTGCCCAGAACATCAGACTGTAAACAAGTTTGTCCAGGGAGGAGGTTCATTGAATCTTGGAAAAGAAATAATGGGGGGAAACCTAAAATGAAGTTCCAATAAATGCTATTCTGTTATAAAAAGGGGTAAAAGAATTAGACGATGTCTAGGATTATAATAACAATAATGAAGAGTGTGAGAACATATCTTTCAATCCATGTGATGCTTTAGGGTGAATGATCCATTCTTGCCAGCCTTTCTTAAATAGTCATAAATTATAATTTTTCTGTGCTAACATTAGTTCATAACTTGCTTGGGAGTTGAGTCTTAAAATATTGGGAGTTTCCAACATTTTGGTAATGGTAAGTCTAGCAGCTATAAGTACGTTTGCCACTATGGTGCGGTATTGAGTTGGAAATATATCTAGGTCGATGCTTAGTAGGGCCATAGCTGGTGAAGGTTTTATTAGGTTACCTGTGATAGAGGAGATGAAACATGATACTGAATTCCAGAAGCTTGTTAAATTTTTGCAACTCCATAGTATATGGTATAAGTAGCCAGTTTGGTCATTACATCGCCAACATATAGGGAATGCCGAAGGATATATTTTATATAGCTTATAGGGAGTTAAGTACCATCTATTGAATATTTTTTGGGAGTTATCCCAATGATCAGTGCATGCTGTGGCTGTAGTTGAATTGTATAGCATTGTACCAACTTTGTTCCGAGAAGGTTTGATCAAGGTCATTTTCCCATTTGATCATGTTGTGATTTTTCCCAAATTTGGGAAATTGGGAGAATAACTTATAGAATAAAGTTATACCTTTAAGTTTGTCTATTTTGTTGTGTCGGAGAAATTTCCAAATTAAAGGTGGAATCTTAAAGTCCCTGTTTGAGTCAAAATGCATTAGATGCTCAAATTTCTGCAGTTTGTTGATGAGTACTTCTTTGATATCTGGGGGTAGGTATTTAAAGACGTTAAAACCCTGGTTAATCCAATACTTGGTCAAAATACAGGCTTTGCAATATTCCAGGGTTATTAATGGGGTAGGTATGTTCTGTGGATCCCCCAGAGATACACATTTTGTTGCAATCTTTTCCCATGCTATTAGAGTGGCTTTGATCGAGAGTAGTCTAGGTAGGATTACCTTAGGAAAGGTTATATAGGCTAGGGATAGGGCAAATAGATTATTATTTTTGGTGTATTCTTTCTCGATGAAAAGCCATCGTTTGTCGTTGATAGTTGTAAACCAATTTTTCATTTGGTCTAATAATGTGGCACAGTAGTATATTTGTAGGTTTGGTAGATCCAACCCTCCTTTGTTTCTGGGTGATGTTAGGATAGTTGAGTCTTTTGAATATTTTGGAAGTCTTTAGAGATTGTATCTAAAACTTTAGGAAATTGGCTGCATATATTTTATTTGTGGGGAAGGTGAGTTTAATACCTAAGTATGTAATGGATGGAGCTTCCCAGTTATATTTGATTTTTTTTTTAAGGTTAGTGATTGATTCTTTGGGTATATTCATCGGATGGACAAAGCATTTACTATTATTCATTTTATAATATGATATTTGGCTAAAGGATTTAATTGTCTCTTGAACTCTCTGTAGGGATTTAACTGGGTTGGCTAGGGAGAGTATTATATCATCGGCAAAAAGCCTTAATTTATGTTCTTTTGTTCCTATTTGTATTCCTAAGATATTGACATTAGACCTAATTGATGCTGCCAACGATTCAATAGCAAGAGAAAAAATTATAGGCGAAAGGGTGCAGCCTTGTCTTGTACCGTTGGACAAGCTGAAGATTTTTGATATCATACCAGAAGTGGCTACTATTGCTGAGGGTTGAGTGTAGAGAGACATGATTGCCTCATGTATGAAGCCTGTGAGGCTGTATTTCTCCAATATTTGGATATATAGTTCCAGTGCACTCTATCAAACGCCTTCTCTGCATCCAAGCTTAGGAGCAGAGAAGGCGTTCGGACCAGTTCATCATGGTTAATCAGATCAACCATTTTTCTTGTGGCATCTGGGGCTTATCTGCCTTTTACAAAACTGAATTTGTCAGGATTTCTCAGAAGGGGAATGAATTCTATTAGGCGGTTGGCTAGTATTTTGGCATACATTTTAAGGTTGGAGTTAAGTAGTGATATTGGCCTTTAGTTTAGTGGGGAGGATTGAGCCTTATCTTCTTTTGGGATTGTGATTATTACTGCCTCATGTAGTTCTTTTGGGGGATTTTTGGTTGTTACTATGTTATTAAACATCTCAGTTAGGTATGGAGCGAGGATAGTGACAAATGTCTTATAATATTCACTGGTTAGGCCATCTTTGCCTGGGGCTTTATGAAGTGGGCAGTCTTTAATTAAGTTTATGGTTTCTTCTATTGAGATGGGTGGGTGTAGAATGGATTCGAATTTCAGAATAAATTTTAGGAAGGTTTATTTTCTTTAGGAATTCTTCAATATCTTTAGAAGAGGGTTGAGCCATGTCCTTATCTTTTTCTAGGTTATACAATTCCTCATAATAATTCCTTATTTCTTGTGGGTTAATTAATATTTTACCTGTTTTGTGGTGGGATAGTTTGAGAATTTTTTATTTGTTTTGGTGCTGCCATAAGAAGGAGGCCATCATTTTCCCTGCTCTATTGCTCTGGGAATAGTAATTCAGTTTTAGTCTTTTGATAAATTTGGTTATTTAATAAAGAGGTTCTTAAATCCTTTATTTTGCTGTTGAGTAGTTGTAGTAAATTATTGTTGGGGGAAATGTTATGCTCTGCTTCCAGTTTAGAGATATCCTGTAATAATTAATTCATAGTTTTACGTTTTTTCCTTCTTTCCATGGATGGCAGTTGAATAAGTAAGCCTCTGGCGTAGGCCTTATGGGTACACCATAGGTTCATAATAGAAGTGGAGTCATTGTTATTTAGTTTAAAAAAATCTGTTAATCATTGTAGACACGCCTCTCTCTTGAGAGAACAAGAATGTATTATTCTTCCAAAGGGATGAATTGGTGCGCTGCTGGTCTGTGTTTATACTCATAGTTACTGGAGCATAATCTGACCAGGTAATGTTGTGGATTCTGGTTTCTGTGATTTTTTTTGTAGGAGATGCCTATCTACAATAAAGAAATCAATTCTTGAATATGTCTTATGTACATTAGAAAAAAAGGTGAAGTCCTTTTCGGTTGCGTGTAGACATCTCCATGTGTCTTACATATCCTCCTGAGCGAAAATGTTGTTTAGTCCTGCCCTCATAGTGGGGTCTTTTTAGTTTTATGCAAGTAAAAAAAAAGTCTCCACAAATTATTTTATTTCCTTTCTGAATTTGTTTTATCTTCTTCAGTATCTTTTTTGATGAATCTTTGCATATGTTTATTGGGAGCATATATGTTTGCAAGTGATATTCTCGATTGAAGCTACTAGTATAATATAGTGACCTTGATCGTCCACATGTAAGTCCAGTAACTGAAATGAGACTGTGTCCTTGATTTCTGTAATTACTCCTTTCTTTTTTTTGGATTATTGGAGTAGAAGATGTGTGGAAATTGGTGATGCGAACATTTCGGAGCATTGTTCTTGGCAAAGTTGGATTCCTGTAGACATATTATGTCACTCTTGAGTTTAATTGCTTCTGTCCATATTGCTTTTCTTTTGTGGGGGCTGTTGAGTCCATTTGTATTCAATGACAGTAGTTTAAGTTGTGCCATACCTGCGTGTATTATTGATGGGATGATTTATCATAATATTCCTTGAGTGTTGGTGTGTATCATCAATGGTTTGCTGAGCTGTTCGGTTTCTTTTTGGGATGAGGAGGGTGATCCCTTTATGGTAGGGTGCAATTTTTGTAAACCTGTTAATTGTGTAAGTTACAACAAGAAAAAAACACAAATAGCATATAAACCAGATAAAAAAATGAACAGTGAGTTGCAAGGCAACTGCAGTGTGTACCAGTTTGCACCATTAACTTGGGGGAAGTTGTCCACTCCTTCTAACATATGAGGTTCCCTGTATTTGTTAAGCCTGATGTTGGGTACTTTCTTATGACCATCTTGTTATGGGAGTTCCCCTTAAGGGATTTTGCTTGTAGTTAGCCATTATTGAAGTTCCAGCAGTGTTGGATTTTTTCTGGATTCGCTTTTTTTTGTGATGGTTCATCATCCATGGGAAGAAGACCCCACTTCCCCTGTAGTTTGAGGCCGTCATCCAAAGTAGTTATGGTGTAGGATGTATCATCCCAATCAATGGTCAATTTAGTGGGAAATCCCCATTTGTACTATATATTGTGGTTTCTTAATATTTTTGTAATGGAATTCAGAATTTTCCGTGCAAATAATGTAGCTTGCGAGAGATCTGAGTAGAGAGTGATGCCCGCGTGGGTCTGGGAGCTGAGATCGATGTCTTGCGCATTGCATTAGGGGGCCTTTTACATGATAAAAATGTATTCTAGCAATGCCATCTCTTCTGAGTTTTTCCGGTATGTATGAAGGCTTAGGTAGCCTGTGGGCTCGGTCAATTGCTAATTACTGGTGGGGAATTTTGAGGAGGAGGTCAGAAATCATTTTTTCAAAGAATTTTGTAGGTCTATGTTTTTAACACTTTCTGGAATTCCTCTGAATTTGACATTATTTCATCTAGGCCTATCCTCAATATCTGCCATTTTTATTTTGAGCTGTCTTGTCTCTTCTTCTAGCTCAAAATGGGAATCCAGAAGTTCATTGTGTGCTTCCGTCACTTCTTCCATTTTATTTCCAATATAGTTAACACTTCCCCCTAATTCCTCTATTCCCACACTTGTTTTATGCATATTAGTTTGTATACCTTGCTGAATAGCCCCCCTTAGTGTCAGAAGCATTTCTTTGATGTCAGTATCAAGAATAGGTTGGCCTACTGTAGGGAATGCATTTAGTTTATCTGCATGTGGATTTTTGATATAAAGCATAGCAGGTATATTTATGGATCCACTTACATTATCCTCTAAGTTAGCGATTCTCCTTCTCTGTTTTAGAGGGCTGCTGATGTTATCTCCAGCCAAGTTGTTTAGGTGAGCTTGCCTGTACTTAGCATCTCCTTCGGTGAGACACTCTGCTTGTTGTCCAGCGTCAGTGTGATCACAGGAGACGGCACAATCTTGCTTCCTAGGGGAACTGCCTGGGCACTTGAATTCCACTATTTTGCAGGATCCCCCGCGTTCTTTTCTTTTCCTCATCTTGCTCCCTAATGTCTTGGGGTCCTCCGGTGCTGACCTGTGGCCCAGGTGTGCTTTCCGCCGATGTTAACTGCTGCAGAGTGAGAAGGAGCCACTGAGCTCTGCTAGACCGCGTCCATTAAGCTCCTTCGCCAGACATGCCCCCCACTGTTCATTTTATGATGCATTGATGTATATTATGGGACCTATTAATGAAAATAGCAGCAAAGAGACGTGCATTATAGTTGATAACACACTTAAAAACATGAGAACATAAAAACTAAAAAACTTCAGTGTTTGTTGGAGTACACAAGGGTTTAGGCTCTTATTGTTTTTTTGTTTGGTTTTGGGTTTTTTTATGCTTTTTGTTTATTATTCAGGGAAATTTCCCTTCTCTTCCTGTCTGAGAGACACAACAGAAAGTCAAATAAAATAAAATCTCTCCAAAGCAAGGGGAACCCTCACGTAGACAGTTTTCAGTGAATATTCTACCTCACCTCTTGTTTCATTTAAACTCTTCAATTTTAGATTTCTCATCACTTTCTGTACCAGAGACAATGGTCACCTGGACAAGCAGAGAGGGTAAATCCACAGATGACAGTAAAAACCTTACAGAAGGGCTTACATTTCCCCACTCTAATCTAAAATGTTACAAAAAAAATTTGGATTTACCTATACTTGAAAGTGACCTTGCCCATAGAAATTGAGATTAATTACAGGCTATGCTTTAGGATATAGACTTACAGGCTTTACCTTTAAAAATAAGATGTTTAAAGCAGAGTTCCAACCATTTAAAAGTCAGCAGCTGCAAAAAGTGTAGCTGCTGACTTTTTAATAAATGGCTACTCACCTGTCCCACGGTCCAGCGATGCAGCCACCCGATGCATTGTTCCTCTCCTCCTCCACCCCATAACAAGTGTGGACGTCTGGACATGGCTTCACAGCCGGGCGCACACTGCGCATGCGTATGCCGTGCTGTGCTCTGTGATTGGCCAGGCAATCTTCTGGGTTCTGTGACGTGTCCCAAAAGATTACTGGGAGGGACGGGGGAAAGGTGAACTTCCTTCCGTTTCCACGATGCCAGAAGAGGAAGTGGGAGCTGGGACCCTGTGAAAACAGGGTCCATGCCCCCTCCTCCCAAAAAATGACATGCAAATTGTGCCATCTCAGGGGGTCACCTACACTTACATAGTTACATAATTAGTGAGGTTGAAAAAAGACAAAGGTCTATCAAGTCCAACCTATATGTGTGCTTTTAAGTCAGTATTACATTGTGTATCCCTCAATGTTGTGGTCCCTTAGGTGCCCATCTAATAGTTTTTTGAAATTATCTATGCTCCCAGCTGAAACCACAGTGTGTGTGGAAGAGAATTTCACATCCTCACTTCTCTTACCATAAAGAACCCTCTACATAGTTTAAGGTTAAACCGCCTTTCCTCTAATTTTAGTCAATGGCCGCGTGTCTTTGTGTACTCCCTTGCACGGAATAGTTTTGTCCCTATTGTGGGGTTACCAGTACTGTATTTTTACATTGAAATCATATCCCCTCTCAAGCGTCTCTTCTCCAGAGAGAATAAGTTCAGTGCTTTTAATCTTTCCTCATAAATAAGGTCTTCCAATCCCTTAATTAGCTTTGTTGCCCTTCTCTGAACCCTTTCCAGTTCCAGAACATCCTTTCTGAGGACTGGTGCCCAGAACTGGATGGCATACTCCAGGTGCGGCCTCACCAGAGACTTGTACAGTGGCAGAATTATTGATTTATCCCTGGAGTTAATCCCTTTCTTGATGCATGCCAACATTTTGTTTGCTTTGCTTGCCGCAGCTTAGCATTGCATGCCATTGCTGAGCCTGCCCTCTACTAGAACTCCTAGGTCCTTTTCCATCCTATATTCCCCCAGAGGCTCCCCTCCTAGTGAGTAGTTTGCGTTCATATTCTTGGTACCCAAATGCATTATTTTACATTTTTCTACATTAAACCTCATTTGCCACTTATCTGCCCACCCCATTACACTTAAAGAGGAAGTTCCACTTTTGGGTGGAACTCCGCTTTAACACTTACCTTTCTGGCAGACGGTGAGTCAAATCTTCACTCTCTTAAAGTGCATCACTTGTGTCTTGAACAAATTTTACTGCAAATCTCATGAGACTAGTAGTCAGTGGCAACAGTGCTTTACGTCTTACACAAAAGAAATGAGGCTGTAGGCAGAGGATCGCCATTGCTAGGACACAGGCAGCTACTGCCACCCAGTGTCCTTGGTTGCTAGGATGCAGGCAACTTCTCAAAAAAGCCACTTAGCATCCGTTTTAAAAAGAAGCTGGTGGTGCTTGTTTCGCCAGCACATATGCTAAAATTGGAATGATACAGAAAAGATTAGCATGGCCCCTGTGCAAGGATGACATGCAAATTTGTAAAGTGTTTAATATTTTTTATCCCAATTGCCTTCCCATAGAGCATGGCTTCCCAGTTGCCTGACTGCATTCTAATACCTATTGGTCTTTCTATGCCCTTTGTTCTCTACATGGATCTGTTGAATGTGTCATGGTACTTTGTGCCATGGTACTTACTTTATAAATGTTGGTTTATTATGTTTACTGCATACTATAGCACTTTCAATAGCAGACACGTTTTCTTTAACTGCCTGTACTGTTTACTGTGCTGACAACAGTTTGTTGGTATGCCGCTCTCTGGTATGTTAACCTTGCTTACCTTATGTCTTGTGAATAAACAGTTAATCAACTTAAAAAGAAGCAGGTTCTGCGAGGGATTAGCTCCTGTGGGGATCACCTTTCCTGGGAAAAAGGCAGTTGTGTACAGCAGTTTTTGTAAAATCTGGCTTGCAGCCAGGTTTATTGGTAAAAAGGTTGCATTTCAAAACAAACAAAACATAAAATAAATCATTGCCATCCAGGCTCTAACTAAACATGTCATCATACCTCTCTAAGCGATGTAGGGCTTCTCCCAGACATCCACAAAACAAAGTTAGTGCAAACCTTTCTTTAGTCCAAAGCTCCATGGGTCAGCTCTCTCACGCTGATCGCTCTCAGAGTCTCAGGGCAGAGCCTACCCTTGCTACGTCCTGATCCTTTAAACTACAGCTGAGCGTGGACTTCAGTGGACCTGAAAATCTGGTCCAGAACCAGCCCTGTTACTGTAGTTGGTAAAGCCCGGGCCGGATCCCACTTTAGTCTATTCCAAATGAACGCTTCCGAGGCGACAGATAGCGCCCGTCTACCGCCGCGCCTCGTATAACGTCACAGGTCCCCACTCTGCTCAAGCCCCTGCGGTTAAGCAACTGTCCCAACCATACAGTGGACCCGGGAAAGGGCATCTGCATTGTTCTGGAGCTTTCCTGCCCTATGCTCCACTGTAAACTTGAACGGCTGTAGAGCCAGGAACCACCTTGTCATCCAACTATTTTTCTCCCTATTGTCACACATCCACTTCAGAGGGGCATGGTCAGTGTCTATAATAACTAAAAAACACTGCGCTAAAAATTAAGATAAAAAAAACAAATAAATATTGTGCAAACAATAATGGATATCAAATCAGGTTGCAGCTGCTATTTGCAAAATTCAAAGAAATATCATACAACAAACAGTTCATTGTTCTTTAGCAGCGCAATAAATGTGAAAGTAAATTCACACATACAGGGAGTGCAGAATTATTAGGCAAGTTGTATTTTTGAGGAATAATTTTATTATTGAACAACAACCATGTTCTCAATGATTCCAAAAACTCATTAATATCATGTTGAACGGATTATTAAGACGTGAGGGACATACACACTTAAATGAAAGTGTAAATAACGCGACGATTTCTTGTTACTTGACAAACAACATACTATAAAGAAACTTAAAACGTTTATCGTCGACGTTGGACTAAACTATAGGTAATAACAAACGTGTTATAAATAAACAAAAAAAATAGAATTAAAAATCGCGTCACAAAAAATCAATAATATCTGTGACTGGTACGGGGAGACTTCACCTACACACTGTTATCCCTCTTTTTATCAACCTACTGTTCCACCAAGGACCGAGATGTCGGCAAGT
>BLSH010438500.1:1227869-1242222 GCA_018402905.1 Glandirana rugosa | reverse complement strand
GGCAAAACTGGTGGCAAGTGGCATCTTGGCAGCTGTACGCTTGACTTTTCTCAGTTCACGGGCAGTTATTTTGCGCCTTGGTTTTTCCACACGCTTCTTGCGACCCTGTTGGCTATTTTGAATGAAACGCTTGATTGTTCGATGATCACGCTTCAGAAGCTTGGCAATTTTAAGAGTGCTGCATCCCTCTGCAAGATATCTCACTATTTTTGACTTTTCGGAGCCTGTCAAGTCCTTCTTTTGACCCATTTTGCCAAAGGAAAGGAAGTTGCCTAATAATTATGCACACCTGATATAGGGTGTTGATGTCATTAAACCACACCCCTTCTCATTACTGAGATGCACATCACCTAATATGCTTAATTGGTAGTAGGCTTTCGAGCCTATACAGCTTGGAGTAAGACAACATGCATAAAGAGGATGATGTGGTCAAAATACTCATTTGCCTAATAATTCTGCACACAGTGTATAAAGTGCTAGTGCAAAACAGTCCATGAACGTGTAATCTTCAGTGAGTGTAGTAACTCTAATGGTTAAATCCTCCACCTGTGCCACCACGAATGATCACACTGAGCCTCACCAGAACACTGAGGGTTAATCAGCACATCAAGGTAACCTGAATTCCACTAGACATTATGCAATCCATCCACTGCCCGTCATAACCGTACTCAAGGTGGTCTGCTCAAAAGGCTCCTGCTGTCTCATCAACTCCACCAATAGTAGTACTCCTGTTTGTGTCCATTCCACATAATCTTGTTTTCATCAATTTGCAGTCTACTGCTTTCTGGAGCACGTCCATCATATCTGCCAACATAGATATACTGATTGCTACCATTGGGATAAAGCCACCAATTAAGAATATCTATGGAAATTGGAATATCTCCATTCTTATCAAAAAATACTTGTTCTCCTGCAGTATTTTTGAAATGTACTTTTTTAGCATAATGAAGTAGCTTTTGAAGCCAGATATGCTCCAGAGTACAACGCCTTTGTCTTGGAATTGTTAGAATATATTTTATCTCGGGATGTATTTTTGTTCAATGGTTTCCACTACCTCCAGGTGCAGGGCATGTCGATGGGCATTAAATGTGCCCCATCATACGCCAATCTGTACCTGGGGGGGTGGGAACATTCCACATTCTATCTTGGAACATGTACATAGATGATATCCTCATGATATGGATGGGCACCAGGGAAGAATTAAGTGGCTTTATGGCTTGGCTGGACAATAATGATTGCAATCTCTAGTTCTCTATGGAATGTGATCGAAATATGGTCACATTTTTGGACATTCAGATAAACAAGGACCTATGTGGTCATGTTGGTACTGACCCTTACTGTAAGTCTTCAGAGGCAAATACGATTCTTCATGGTAAGAGTGCTCATCCTGAGACTCTAAAAAGTAGCATTCCATATGGACAATACCTAAGGCTCAAAAGAAACTGCAGTGATCATAATACATTTATTGTGCAAGCAGCCAATCTTAGGCAACACCTTTTGAGACATGGACATAGTAAGAAGAGTTTGATAAAAGCCTTCAATAAAACAAAGGATAGATCTCGGGAATGCCTTTTATTTTCTCGCCCTCAACCAGCCCCTCAGGAACAGACTCGCATTATTACCCGTTTCTCATGTGACACTATCCGGGTCAGAACAATCTTAGAGCAACATTGGCATCTTCTGCAGGATGACCCAATAGTGGCTAAATATGTAGGAGACAGACCCCTAATCACCTATAATCGGGCTAGAAGTCTTAAAGACCATCTAACTCAAAACCACTACACCAGCCCCGTTACTACTCTACCGTGGGCCAAGCCACGTAGAGGGACAAGAAAATGTGGGGACTGTAATTATTGTAGCTGAGTCTGGCAAGCTAGAACTATCCAATTGCCGAATGGTCAATCTTGGACCCCTACGGACCTCATTGATTGTATGACCGTAGGGGTAGTCTACTACATGGAGTGCCTTTGTAAGGCATTCTATGTAGGCAAGACAAAAAGACCATTTCACAACAGAATTAGAGATTATGTATATGAAATCACTAATGGGAAGCTAGAATCAGCTACCAGTCGTCACATTGGTCTGTATCATAATTTCAACCTCGATCATATAAAATTCTTTGCCCTGGAGCATGTTGGCGAATCGCAGCGGGGGGGGCAATATAGATACGCGCCTCCTCCACCTCGAGAGCAAATGTATTTTCCAGTGGCCACAAGGTCCCCGGGATTGAATGAAAATAATAGTTTTAAGCCTTTCTTGTAATCTGAGTTTAGAACATCACCTCTTTTATAAATATAAGGGGCCCTAACAAATGAGCCAAATGATGACGTGGTTCTGATACTCTCAAACAGGGAGCAGTTGTGGTCTCTTTTAGACTACGCTACCTAGATGATGGGTTAACGCCTATCCCATTGTTAAAAATATATGTTTTTCTAATAACCTGGTTGGGTTGGGTGGTGTGGTTGAGTTGTTGCAAGGTTGGGCTATTTGGCATGCCGAGCCTAGCATGCAAGGGGTATGTGTGATCTCCAACCATTTAAGGATTTAAGGATTTATACCTGTAGTAGCTTCATCCATTACTCGGTGTGGGGGGGGGGTGGCGTACTCCCCCCATATGGGACCCACCACTATGAGTATATTCTTGCTTTTATACTTACAGGCATAGATTGATTGTTTTTGGATTTGTGTCTGAGTTATAATTTGGTTTTTGCTCTTTTGTCTTGTGTATTTGGGGGTTTTTTTCTGACCCCTAGTGGCCAGTTGAGGATGCAGTTTAGTTCCATCTGCGTCCCATATTTTTTTTTTCTATAGTATATTTTATGTTCTATTGCTTTATTGTTTGAGAGTGTTTTCTATATGTTGGAGATTGTGGCGGGACGGGGGCGGCCCTATCGGTCCCTCTCTCCCCTCATCGTCCCCCTCCTATGTCCTCCTAGTGTTACACGTGGGGGCCTGGGCGGGTGGGCGGTCTGGGGGGTGGTGCCGGTTGGACTTTGATCGGCCGTCACATCCCGCCATTACGGAGCTAAGCGCGGAAGTCGGCACCGGCTATGGATTATGACTGGAGAGATCTTTTATATACACACAACGGTCTAGTAAGGAACCATTATTATTATTATCTCTTTTTTTACGCGTTTCGGGGGCGCACCCCCTTCCTCAGAGCTGAGCGCAGCTCTGAGGAAGGGGTGCGCCCCCAAAATGCGTCAGTGGTTATTCCGCCTTGTGCTTTGATTTTATCTTCTTCTTATGGCTCTGTGACGCCAATTTTGTGAGTATTCACTTTTAACTTTTTCATTTCCATTAAGTTATCTATGGTAATGTACTAGGTGTGCACGTCTTCCCTTTGTTTTGTTATTATACCTAGACCTAGCTATGATGCTTTGTGTTAGGGACCGACTGTATGCCTATACTTATGTTTGAGCCTAAGGTGAATATTTGTTTTTGTTTTTGGTTTCCAGACGCTGGTGGGTCGGTTCATGTCTATGCGCATTAGCTATCTCCTGCTCTGCTTGACCACATCACCTGACCATGTTTTCCTTGCTAATCAATTGGAAATAGATTGATCCAACCCTGAGATCAGGACTTAATAGTTATCGTTTCGGACCACCATCCCAGCCGTTTGGGGGCCATTGCCCCATAACTGCTCTTTGTTTTAATCACTTACCATGCCATCTTCTTTATTATCAGGTAAAAAACACATAATGGGTACAAATAATGGTAGTAAATAGGACTTAGATTTATCTGTATATAGAAATAACTGTGTATTTTTCACGTTTCATTTTATTATACTATGTGATGTCTCTGTTTGTTTTTGTAGTGACTATAGACCCCAATGTTTACACAATCCCCTGAGGAAGCTAATAGGGTGAAACGCGTTGGAGAGGATTAAGACACACCCATCTATTGATGCTCCCACCTACATATTCTGTTTGCCCTGCTTGGTCAATGCAGTACTTTGTTATAGAGGGGTATTTGGTGCTCACAGAGCGGTAGTACATTTGTTACAAATGGGGATTGTATAGCATTTTTACTCACATGTGTTTATAAGCTAACTGATCTGATTATGACAGTTAGACATTTGTAATCATGGATTAATAAAGCTCTTTATGTTTTATCTACATGTTGTGTGATATATCTTTTCAGTTGAGGGTTATACCAGCACCGTTAAAGTCCCAACTTTTTATCTTGGTCTGTCCATGAATGTTCATATTCTGTACAGGGATGTGGTGCTGGTAATGTTTGGCCATTCTTTTCATTTTGTTTCATGTTTTGTCCATCATTCTCTGGAATGATGCAGGGGCACCATGTAGCCCAAACGGGATTCGCTTGTACTGAAACGACCCCTCGGGAGTAGAAAAGGCAGTCTTCTCCTTTGCTGACTCTGTTAGGGGCATCTGCCAATAGCCCTTAGTTAGGTCTAGGGTTGTTATGTACCGGGCATCTCCCAACCTGTCCACAAGTTCGTCAACCCGAGGCATCGGGTAGGCATTAAACTTGGACACGCTATTCAGCTTTCTAAAATCATTACAGAACCTGATAGTGCCATCGGGCTTTGGGACCAGCGCTATGGGGCTTGACCAGTCACTGTGGGACTTCTCTATCACGTCCGACTCTAACATGTTCTTAATTTACTTTCCAACTGCCTTGCGCCTAGTCTCAGGTGTTCTATAAGGCTTCACATTTATGCAAACACCTGGTTCCGTAATTATGTCATGCTGGATCACTGAGGTCAGTCCGGGTAAAGGGGAGAAAAAGTATGTTTACTCAGGAATTAATTAACGTCATTTTGTTGCGCCACTGACAAGGATTCCGTTATGGGGAAGTCAGGTGTCATTGGTACCCTGTCCTTTTGAGAAGTTATTGAACCTCTCCACCAGTCCATCCATTTGGGGGTGGTAGACTGAAGTACAGAGATGGGAGATTTTGTACAACTTGCACAATTCCTTAGTAACTCTGGACATACAGGGGTGCCCTGATCCATTAAGATCTCTTTTGGGATCCCTACCCAACTAAATACCTGTACCAACTCCTTGGCGATAGTCTTAGCGGAGGTATTCTGCAAGGGTATGGCTTCAGGATAGCGTGTTGCATAGGCTAGTATTACTAGAATGTGCTGGTGGCCCCAGGCAGACTTTACTACTGGTCCTACCAGATCCATGCCAATTCTCTCAAACTGCACTTCAATTATGGGTTTGTGGGACAAGCGGACGACGAAAATGGGGCGACGGCGTGGAGATTTGACACTCGAGGCATGATTCACAACACTCTCTGACATCTGCATGCAACCCAGGCCAGAAAAATCTCTGAGTTATTCTCTCCTTGGTCTTCTCTATACCCAGATGTCCCCCCATTATATGACCATGGGCTAAGTCTAGCACCATCCTGCGATAGGGTTTGGAAATCACTAGCTGCTCTACCTCCTCCTCACCGTGTTTTACCACCTGATACAGTAAATTGTTTTTAAGTGTCAATTGTTTTTAAGTGTCATGTAGGGAAAAGACACCCCCCCCCCCCCCCAATCAGGTTCCACAGGTTCCCCATCCATCACCTTAATGTTTTCTCTGGCTCTAATGAGGGTGACATCACATAGTTGTTCTGTACAAAAGTCCTCCCTGCTGACCTCTAAGTCAGGCACCATATTCTGTCCACTCTCACTGTTAGAGTCAGAGATGTTTTCTGGTTCATTAACCTCCAGCTGGGAGCTGGCTACTATCTCTTCCTGCTCCCCAGCCATTACTGGAAAAGGATCTCCCTCTTCCTCGGTCATACAAACAGTCTCCCCTTCATTTGTGCAATCAAATGGGTCTGTTGTGAGTTCCCGTGCCTCCCCAGCAGAGGGAGCTCTATCCACCAGACTCCCTTTGTTTTCCCATAGCCTCTAGAAATGGGGAAAGTCTCTCCCCACTAGGGCTTCACCAAGCAGTGAAGGTACTACCCCGACTGAATGTGTCACCCTGCGCCAGGGGGTGTCAATCTCAACCACTGCAGTCTGGTAGTCCTGTGTGTCACCATGAATGCAAATAACCCCGACAGTGCTGGGGTGTAATTTTGCAGAATTTACACAATTACTTTTGATTAATGTCACAACACTACCAGAATCAAGCAGTGCAGTGACTGGCTTTCCATCCCCAGAAATCACACACATTGTCTCTCCATGCGTCCTTGACATGACGTCGTACATGCAACCTGTGCAAAAAGAGAGAAGTGTCTTTTCATATACTGTAAGCAAAATCACATCGCATGGGTTCATCATTCAGGGGACAGTTAGCAGCAATATGACCTAATGCATGGCAGCGGTAGCATTGTATATGGCCTATACTCTCTCAAGGGTCTCAAAGACCTTCCTGGCTTCTTTGGCCAGTCTCCAGGTCTAGAGTCTATAGTCTCATTAGCCGTAACAGTGGTCTTATCATTCTTCCCCACACCCTTGAACCCTGGAACAGTCTTAGTGGGTCCGCCAGGCGAACTTTCACCCCTAGATACATTGGAGCGGGGCGCAGATGAGTGCAACAAGTCCTCAGCAGCAGTGTATCTCTCCACAAGGTCCACCAGTTGGTTTGCAGTTTTGGGGTCCCCATGACTGACCCACTTCCTCACAGTAGCAGGAAGCACACGCAGATACCGGCCCATGACCACACACTCCACAATCTGAGGGAGTTTTTGGCTGTAACCACTTCCTCGTGAGATGGATCAGGTTGAACATTTGGGAGCGGGTAGCTGGTCCTGTAAGACCACTGATGCAGCTGTTGAGCCCGGACTGCCATGGAGACACCCAGGTGTGCGTGTATGCATTTTTAGAGTCTCATAGTCCTATATCTTATCGGGTTCCAAATCAAAATAGGCCTTTTGGAGCTCACCTGTCAGAAAAGGTGCTAACAGTCCCAACCATTGTCCTTTTTGCCATCTTTCCCGCACAGCGACTCTATCAAAAGTGGTGAGGTATGTCCCCACATCATCCGCACGGGTCATCTTCTGCAGGTAGTAGCTGGCTCATACCATTTTTTGTTCCACCGACGGAGGAGCTGCGGACCCCTTCTTTAACTCCAGCAGGGCCTCCGCAAACTGTTGGTTCGTCTCCTGCTGGGCTGCATTGGCCTGCAACAGGGTTTTTATCCCCTCCTCCATTTTTTAGGAAACATCCTCCACTACATGTGAGGGTTTAGCTCCTGTGGGGATCACCTGTCCTGGGAAAAAGGCAGTTGAGACAGCAGTTTCTTAAAATCTGGCTTGCAATCAAGTTTATTAGTAAAAAACAAACAAAACTTAAAATAAATCATTGCCATCCAGGCTCTAACTAAACATGTCAGCATACCTCTGTAAGCGGTGTAGAGCTTCTCCCAGACACCCACAAAACAAAGATAGTGTAAACTTTTCTTTAGTCCAAAGCACAAAGCTCAGTGTTTGTGCTCTCTCAGGCTGATCGCTCTCAGAGTCCCAGGGCAGAGCCTACCCTTGCTCTCTTCCTGGTCATTTAAACTACAGCTGAGCGTGGACTTCAGTGGACCAGAAAATCTGGTCCGGAACCAACCCTGCCATGGTAGCTGGTAAAGTTCGGGCCGGATCCCACTTTAGTCCATTCCAAATGAATGCATATAAGACGACAGATAGCGTCCATCTACCACTATGCCTCGCATAACGTCACAGTGGGTTTTGCCACTTAGCTCATCCATTTCCATTCTATGCATTAAGGTGAAAAACCTTCTGCGCTGCAGTTGCCCCTCAGAACCCCCCTTTTTCTTACCTGAACCCGATTGTTCCAGCGATGAGCACGAGCCCAGCAGCTCCAACTGCTGTCTCGGGTCTTCATTGTACAGATTGATAACAGAAGGAGCCACATGGGTGTCAATGGACGCAGCAGCAGAACTAGGGAATGCGCACGCATGGGTGCCCCCAGGGAAAGCGTCTCTCCGTGGGATGCCAGATGAGGAGGGGGAGCCAGAAGCTCCTCTGGGACATCCCAGAAAAGGAGGATCGGGGTTGGCACAGAGCAGGTAAGTAAGACATGTTTTTTATATTACAAAATAAAAAACCTTTACAATCACTTTAACACTAGGTTCACACTAGTGCGGGCTGCACAATGCACAAAAAAGGTGCATGCACCTTTTGAAAAAACGTGGCTGCAGGGAAACCGCATGGTCATATTGACTTGTATGAGAAAGTGTCCTGTTCTCTTTGTATTGCTTCCTTTATGTGAAATCCCTGGTGTTCCTGCCAGTCCCTCTGCTTTCTTATTTAAAAAACTGACCATACTTACCTGGAGAGTGGTCAGTCATGCTCTCCTCCAATGATCAGACCTGTCCTGACACCCCCCTACGGTGCAACCATTCACTGGGAAGCTCAGTGTGCTGCTGCTTCTCCTCCTCCCAGCTCTTTTGCAGCTGAAAACAGGGAATGGGATCACTTAAAAAGGGAAAACAGGTATTTATAATGTTTTTTTATATCTATACACAAATGTTTTGCCTTTCATTTCTATTTTAAATTGAATGGGTTGTATTACAAGGTGATCGTTCACAATCACTTTCATACAAGAGGCTATATACAGTACTGTACTCTGCTGTAAAATGTCATTAGAGTTCAAGGTAAATAAGAAACAAAGGTATGATAGAGAGATGGGAGAAACAAGATGGAATCCATTAAATGTAGCAAAGGTCAGTAACAGGAATAAACAAAGAAAGATACAGGGACAATTGGTCAGTAGAAAATTTCTATCACAAGCACAGGTTGATTATGTTTATATACAGCTGGCCATACATGGATCAAAACTCGACCGGTTCAGCAGAGACCAACCGAGATTCAATCTATCTATGAGCAGGTATATTGTACCCAAGCTGTTCCATCGATCGACTTGGGTACAAGCACCCTGTCGGATATTTTTATATTTGATTACTGCCGGCCGCTATAGTAATTAGATCTGATATACACATGGCAGGCAAAGCATTCACAAATGCACAGAGAGCTCACTTACAGTTTGGAGATGATGCGTTTTAGCATATTAGCACTCCCACATTTGCGATGCAACACAGAGGGGATGACGAGGCACGCATTGGATGCTGTGTGACCCAATACAGAAAATCGCCTTGTCCCTTCGGCACAAGCCCTTTTGGCTTGCCCAACCTGACATAACTAAGGCTAACTTAATATAGATAGATGGCTAGACTTAATGTAATAATAAAGGCAATTTTTTAATTTTTAAATAACAAAGGACTGTAAAGGATCTGGGGGTCCTAGTAGAGGACAGGCTCAGTAATGGTATGCAAAACCAATAGAATATTGGCATGCATTAAAAAGGGTATTCACTCCAGAGATAAAATGTTAATTCTCCCACTCTATAAGACTCTGATCCGGCCGCATCTTGAGTATGCCGTTCAGTTCTGGGCACCAGTCCTCTGGAGGGATGTGCTGGAACTGGAAAGAGTCTCAGCTATGGGGAAAGAATACAAGCATTGAACTTATTCTCTCTGGAGAGAAGATGCTTGAGAGGGAATATGATAGCAATGTACAAATATCTTACTGGTGTCCCTAGCATAGGGAAAAAACTTTTCAAGGAAAGGGAATTCAAAAAGACACACAGCCATCCACTGAAATTGGAAGAGTAGCGATTTAACCTTAAACTGTGTAGAGGATTCTTTACTGTCAGAGCGGTAAGGATGTGGAATTCTCTTCCACAAGCAGTGGTATCAGCAGGGAGTGTCGATAGTTTCAAAAAACGATTAGATGGGCACCTTAACGATCACAACATAGAGGGATATACAATGTTCTATTGACATAAACACAAGCACTCACACACCACAGGTTGAACTGGATGGACTAGTGTCTTTTTTTTCAACCTTACTAACTATGTAAACTATGTAAACATAGGAGCAAGCTAGCTGAAGCAATGCATGGACATTGGGGGATAAATTAGCCATGACACTACAAACAGCAGCCACAGCATGTGAGTCCATCATTGCAAAGGAAGGTAAACAAACAACATAGGGAATATACAGTACCTACACCTACCTGCCTAAATGTAAGTTGAAACAAGGAAAACATATGATAGTGTACAATGCCTTTTAGAGGGACATTCTCATATAACAGGAGCAGCCTCCTGTGGCTGATTCAGATAATTCTTAATAACATCAATTTTATAAAGTGACACTATTAATGCACCAAATTCAAAAATAATTACCCTGTACATAATAAAACTGGAGGTAATTAAGGCCTATACTTAATTGGTGCACAGAGACAGGCAGAGTGTCTGTCCCTATTCGCAATGTAGCAGAGTGGCATATTCGTTGCTGCCACTCCCTCCTTGTCCCTGGTTGTTAAACTAGTATTAAATCTAAAAGCAAACCTTTATTATATTGCAGTTTACCAATTCACAGATGTGATGGTTGCATTCATTTTCTTTTTCAGGCTTTCTTTCTTCTATTTTCATCTGGTAATCCAGCCAGTAAGTGTGTTGTTTTTCAAAAGAGCAAGCTCTCTTCCAGATGTATCAGTTTACAGGAATGAGTCAAACCATTTAAAGTACATGTGAACCTTCACCATGTAAAATAACCCATTCCGTTTAAAATAGAGATGAAAGGCAAAACATGTATGTATAAATATAAAAAAACATTAAAAATACCCCCTTTTTATGTGATCACATACTCTCTGTTCTCAGCTGCATAAGGAGCTTAGAGAGTCGGGGGAGAGAAGAAGCAGTACACTGAACTTCCCAATGAATGGCTGTGTGTGTGTGTGGGGGGGGGGGGTCAGGACAAGTGTGATCATTGAAGGAGGGCAGGCTGTGTTCCCAATATAGCTAGAGAACTGCCTAGTGTTATCAGTTTTAATAGGACTGCAGGAACACCAGGGATTTCACACAAAGGAAGCAATACAAAGAGAACAGGATACTTTTTCATACAAGCACATTGTACAGCAGGCACATATCAGAAATATGAAAGTTTAGGTTGACATACTCTTTAACACGAGCAGAGGTGCTTGCAATGATCAGCTTTTATTAATTCATGTAAAATCTTTATCCTAAAAGGAAAAAAACTGTTGCTGTAACTAATTATAAAGTGTGAGCTAAAGTGTGGCTTCAATTTGTTAGTGTATTTCAATCTGCTAGTACATTTAACACCACCCTCCCCACAAGACTGACAATGCTGCTGTCTGTTGTGCCCTCTGTGCTCATTCATCCAGAGTAAGGGCACTGTAATTCAGCAGGTGTTTTACTGACCAGAGCACCAGCTGAAAAAGCCTAAAAAAAAAGAAAACAAATGCCTCTACTAATCATTTTGATTTTGTGTTTAATGCCACTTTAAGGAGACTGTTGGCTTCACATCCAACAGCCTCTTAACAACCAATGATGCAGCAGTGGGCGGTGCCTGATCAGGAAGCTGAAACACTAGTTCCCCATCAAGTCTACACTCGCCTTGTAATTGAAAGCAATCAGTGGGCAGATTCTTCAGCCAATAGCAGTCTATTGGCTAAAGATCCACCCACTGCCTGCTGTCAATCACAAAGGGAGCAGAGCAGACCCATTCTCAGTTATGAGTAAGCGCTTGTAGCATGAAACACATTAACTGCCTTCCTGCTTGTTGAGCCGTGTTATTGTGTGTTTTCATGGATTTGTAATAAAACTTTTTGGAGTGCTTCAGCCCTTGAGTGTGGTCACCCGCTCTTCTTCTGCCCTGTGCTTCCTGCCCACGAACCGGACCGGCACCTTTGGGTATGAATTGGAGTTGTCAGCACATGTACATCGTATACTACCTCACCTGGGGTGGTGTTCCTTTGTTGCATTAAGCTTGTTTGGGACCTAATGAGGAACTCGTGTCTATAAATCCCCATCAGGTTATACCCCCCTCCCCCCCCCATACAGAACTGCACCACCACTGCACTGCTGGTGTGACAACTTTAACGGCAGGGAGGAAGTGCTGCTGTACTGAGGTCAGAGTGTCCATATGGACACTTCACTTTCAGTGTGTCTCCACACTCGGGTTTGCCCCAGATTCATGTACCTGTGCACAACAGGTACATTAATCTGTCCCCTCATTGAAATCTGTCTCATTGAGGCACATTTGAGTTCTAAAGAGTGTCTTAAATTCTCTTTATTAATTCCAGGGATTGTGTCTCTTCAGCATTAGAGGCTTCTTACCTTCCTCCACATATAAAAATGTTTAGAATGTACACTGAGCTGCATGTGGGCAGCACAGTATACATTCTTGGCATGTCTCGGTGCCAAGATATGGATGAACTCCTGTGCGCATGCGTGGGAGTTACATCATCCTAACTCAGCCAATAAGATGACTGAGGACCTTGAACCCAGAAGAAGCCAGGGAAAAAATGTTGGTGCCATTGAGGAGACTTATGAACGCTGCATTGCTGGAGGGAAGGTCAGTATTGAAGGGTTTAGTTCCACTTTAAAAGGAGGTCAGCAATTGTCAGTCAGTACATGAAGGATGATTCCATCTTGGGCAAATTACTGGATCCGCAACAACTCCTAAAAATAAGTGTAGCACCCTCTAGGTAGTGAGGTGCTAGAGAGAGGTTTTCTTTTACAGTGTAGGTAAATATAGGCAGCCCAAGATGGTTGCTAGTCCTGTTTATTTCGATTATGGGCTGGGAGTGGCTCAGGGTAGCAGCTGGTTATTCACAGGTGGTGTCACTTCTCCGTCACCTCCCCTTTTCTTCTAGAAGATGCTAGAAGGCACGGTGGAGAAGAGAGGTGGAGCTGCCTGGGGTATTCTAAGGAGCTTTGACAAACTCCCAACTTGGATTGGCAGGGGGCAAGTCTCCTTAAATACCCGGGGTCAGCCCAGCTAGGAAGTAGTAGTTCGGGTGGAATAACTGGAGATGGAGTACTAGGCTGTTGGGGCTTTTGAGGGAGCTCCCCAGTCTGGGGGGAGGGGTGAGCTTGGGCCCGGGCTCAGGTGTAGGATGGAGCCCTTCAAGAAAGCATGAAGGATCTGGACAGGAGGCACAGGAGGAGCAAGAGAGGACAGCAGTAGCTGTCGGGCAAGTCTTCAGGAGGGAACCAACGGTTGCAGCCAGGATGGCTGATGAGTGACATGTGTAGTCAGGAGGACTGGAGGGGCACACCTGAGAGGACTGGTAGCATGCAATCTGGGATAGGTGCAGAGCCAGCAGGGAGGGCTGCAATGTCATGGGCAGTGGAGTTGGGAAGCTGCAGCCAGGAGGGTAGCCAATAGGACAGCTAGCAAAGGAACTGTTTCTTTTTCTGCTGCGCCATAGAGGCCCGCGGTTCCTGCCTGCAAAAGGCAATTGCTAAGACCTAGTGGAGTCAGTGCTAGGCCTGAACTTTCAAATGTTAACTGTGCCTGGGAAGTCAAACAAGTAGTGTGCTGGAGGAAGAGAGGAGTGTGTATACTGCAATGTATATAAGTTGTCCCACCAAGAACTGTTCTGATTCTACTGGGCATCCCATATTTCCTATAACCCCCTCAATAAAATACATAAACAAAGCTATAGATTGTTCATTATCTGGGCAGGGTGACAGGTGGGCCACAACATTTAGCAGCCCCTATGGGGTACCGCTACAGGTGCAGGCTTACTGATTCACATAGAAGTTTTGTTTCTTTAAATTTACCAACGTATGACAACCTTGAAGAGCTTCCTATCTTTATAATTGCTTTAATTAGGAGTCGCTGAAAACTTTATGGAATTTTGCCACGTGTTATATCAGGCTGGGCAAAGTTCTTGTATATTTTCCCATATCGGGAGGAATTCCACTCCTCCCTCTCACTATAATATAAACTTTGCATACAATTAAAGGAAAGACAAGATAGATGAATGTAAGTGATGGTGCTTGATTTATGGTGACAGCGGCTGACTTAAATCTCTCCTTACACATACACCAAGTAGAAGCTCAGTCACAGGAGGTGGGAGGGGAAGTAAGCAGCACACCAGATGAAAATGATTAATCAGTTAATGAAAGATTTGATTCTGTCATGCTGACTGCATATACCAGCTTTTTAGTGTGTGACTGATTTCAAAGAGCCACGCATGGAAATTTTTAGATATTCTATAATAATTTTTCTTTTTAAAGAAAAACGCCCTATTTTCTAAACTCCCTCAGCAACATCTTCAAAATAGGTTTAATATAACAATCTGGTCATTTTCATAGGTCCTCCTATGTTTTCCCGCATCTCACAAGATATGCTGTTTTTGCCTTGTACAATGTTCACACTTAAAACAAAAAGCTTAATGCAGTAATATGCACAGTAGTTGCCAGTAAACAGATGCATGGCCAGCAGGCCCGGACTGGGACACAAAATAGGCTACGCACCGAGAAACTTTAGTCAGTGTGTGATTTTTCGACCATATACGTCAGTCGTACTGTCTTAGTTTAGAAAGTAATTGACTA
>BLSH010438500.1:1200011-1211591 GCA_018402905.1 Glandirana rugosa | reverse complement strand
ATTTATTAATACAGGCATGCATTTGTTGAAGGAAGAAAGGATAACTGAATATTATAATGGCATAACAAATCATAGTAAATGAGAGGTCAGTTTTGACTCATGTATTTTTCCATTTATCTATCAAGTGCAAACATGACTGATCTTTATGTAGTTTGCAAACACTAAGCAATGTTGCTAGCAGCTAAAAGTAAAAGATGTATCTGAATAAACAAGTAGACCATTGTTGTTACACAGTCACATGAGAGCTTTTAATACTGAGATATCACCATGAATAAATGCCTCTTGTGTCAAATTAGGTTATGGGGAACTATAAAAAGATCAAGATAAAGAGCTTTTAGTTTACACTACTATCCAGCAAGAACTTATAACATCATATTTACATACAAAGGGTGCTTCTGGAAGTAGAAATTATATGTTTCTAACTTCTGCACCCGATACTTGTGTTGTTTATAAATGTTAACGTCCCAGTCTCGGCTAAATCTTTGCTTCCCTCAATTGCCCCCTAACCATTCTGGAGGTCCCCATGAAGGCTTGTTTTATTTTTATTTCATTTTTTTTACTTACGGTATCTATTTATCCTTTTCATGTCTTCAGGCGGGTCACAAGGTTTGTGTGAATGAAGTCCACCATGGTATTGCACCCTCAGTGGGCAGGCCCATGACATCCTGCACTCACAGTTGTTCTCAGCCTCCTAGGTAACTGAGTGATGTTTAACAGGAAATGCTGAAGACATCTTGTGACAGTTCGGGATTGAAGTTCACCTTTTCAAGAAAATAGCCTATGCAGTTAAGGGGCCCATTTAGGTATTAAAAACTGTGTAGTTTTGTTAACTATAGATTGTTTTAGCCTGCAATAAAGTTTCACTTCGATTTATTGAAGTACAATGAGGTATGCACATGTGACTTTGATTTTTAGAGGTCTTTGAGTGAACTAAAAACAGAAAAAAAACAACAAAAAGAAGGGAGAATTGCTTAAAATCAGTCAATCTAAAACTGACAAAAAGAGACAATGTTGTAGACCATTCATTTCAACAAGAATCTTCTCAAATGTTGTACTGTGCATTTACCATATTTTATGCTTGTGATTTACCTGTAAAAGTCTCCCTTGTGTAGACATCCAAATGCCTTGAGACTACAGCTAGATGCTGCCATCGTGGATGTGATGTCAACAGCAGGCTCAGAGCTGTCACTCAAGTGCCACTCCATAGTTTTCATATTCACTTCACCCCTGGTAGCTACAGTATATAAAGTGTGTAGCGCTGCCCTCTTGAGGGTTGCTTGTGAAATCAATTCCCCCTTGGTCCTCCCCACTTTGAGAGTCCTCCACCACCCCTGACACTCTGGGTTCACTCATTTTCTTGCAATAGTATAAAGTCTTAACACTTTAACCACTTGCTGACAGTCAACCGCAGGTTGACGGCGACAAGATGGCTCTCCTGGGCAAACCGCCGTCATCTGATGACGGCTGCCAGATCACGCGCGCTCACTGTGTCCGGGGAGGGCCAGGGAGCGGGTGTGGCGGACTCAATCTCCGCCGGCTACCCGTGATGCCCCCCCCGGAGTGAAAGAACGGAGGTCCGTGTAAGTAAACATGGATCTCCCTTCTGTTAGAGGGGGAAGGGAGTGATCACAGCCTTCCTCTATATGGAAGCTGTGATCATTCCCCTCCCCCTGCCAGTCAAACACTAAGACAGCTAGAACACGCCCAGGGAACACAGTTAACCCTTAGAGCGCCCCCTGTAGGTTAACCCCTTCACTGCCAATGGCATTTACACAGTAATCAGTGCATTTTTATAGCACTGATCGCTGTATAAATGCCAATGGTCCCAAAAAAGTGTCAAAATGTTCCGACATGCCCCTTACAATATTGCAGTACCGCTAAAAATCGCAGCTCGCCGCCATTACTAGTAAAAAAAAAAAAAAAACCCCAGAAATTAATTCTCATCATCCGTAAAAGCGACAACTTTTGCGCAAACCAATCAATAAACGCCGATTGAGATTTTTTTTTTATCACAAATATGAGGAAGAATATAAATCGGCCAACACCGATGAAAAAAAATTTTTTTATATATTTTTTTTGGATTTGCAAAATTGTCGCTCTTCTTTTGTTTATAGCAGCGATCAGAAATGACGCAGCAGTGAGCAAATACCACCAAAAGAAAGCTCTATTTGTGGGGAAAAAAAGGACGCAAATTTAGTTTGGGTACAACGTCGCACGACCGCGCAATTGTCAGTTAAAGCGGCGCAGTGCCGAATCGCAAAAAGGGCTCTGGTCAGGAAGGGGGCAAATCCTTCCGGGGCTGAAGTGGTTAAATAGTAAGAGACCACACCAGAATGTACGTCTAAAGGATTTACTTATATGAGCTAGTGCTGTAGTTCCCAAAAATAAATTGGTCACTTAAAGCCACTGTAGACGGTTTACTTGGAAACAAAGAATAGTAAAGTGACAATTCACACTTTTGACATAAAATGATGAAAGAATAAATGAATTAATGTATTCACCACTCCTTTCACTCTTGAATAATAACAACAGGGAAATATATATATATATATA
Source organism: Glandirana rugosa (assembly GCA_018402905.1). Classification (NCBI taxonomy): domain Eukaryota; kingdom Metazoa; phylum Chordata; class Amphibia; order Anura; family Ranidae; genus Glandirana; species Glandirana rugosa. The sequence continues at coordinate 1,209,038 of BLSH010438500.1, read as the reverse complement.
TATATATATGTATATATATATATATATACAGTTGTGCTCATAAGTTTAGATATCCTGGCAGAATTTATGATTTCTTGGTCATTTTTCAGAGAATATGAATGACAAAACAAAAACTATTATTTCACTCATGGTTAGAGTTTGGCTGAAGCCATTTATTATGAATCAACTGTGTTTACTCTTTTTAAATCATAATGACAACTAAACTACCCAAATGACTCTGATCAAAAGTTTACTGTGTTGTTAATACTGTGTATTGCTCCCTTTAACATCAATGACAGCTTGAAGTATTTTGTGGTATTTGTGGATGAGGCTCTTTATCTTCTCAGATGGTAAAGCTGCCCATTCCTTTTGGCAAAAAGCATTCAGTTCCTGGAAAATCTTGGGCTGTATTGCATGAACAGCATGTTGGCTCAATGATATTGAGGTCAGGAGACTGAGATGGCCACTCCAGAACCTTCACTTTATTCTGATGTAACCAATGACAGGTCGACTTGGCCTTGTATTTTGGATCATTGTCATATTGGAATGTCTAAGTATGTCCCATGCACAGCTTCCTGGCTGATGAATGCAAATGTTCCTCCAGAGTTTTTTTTGTGATAACATACTGCATTCATATTGACATCAATTTTGAACGAATTTCCTGTGCCTTTGTAGCTCATACATCCCCAAAACATCAGTGATCCACCTTTGTGCTTCACAGGCCTTGTTGACTCTTCTCCAAATGAAGCGTTTATGGTTGTGGCCAAAAATCTAAATTTTGGTCTCATCACTCCAAATGACTTTGTGCCAGAAGGTTTGAGGCCTGTCTCTGTGCTGTTTGGCATATTGTAAGCGGGATACTTTGGGGCATTTGCGTAGTAATGGCTTTCTACTGGCGGCTCGACCATGCAGCCCATCTTTCTTCAAGTGCCTCCTTATTGTGCATCTTGAAACAGCCACACCACATGTTTTCAGAGAGTCCTGAAGTTATTTGTGGGTTTTTCTTTGCATCCTGAACAATGTTCCTGGCAGTTGTAGCTGAAGTCTTATTTGGTCTACCTGACCGTGGTTTGGTTTCAACAGAACCCCTCATTTTCCACTTCTTGGTTAGAGTTTCAACACTGCTGATTGGCATTCTTAATTCATTGGATATCTTTTTATATCCCTTTTTCTGTTTTATACAGTTCAACTACTTTTTCCCGCAGATCCTTTGACAGTTCTTTTGCTTTCCCCATGACTCAGAATCCAGAAACCTCAGTGCAGCACTGGATGAAAGATGCAAGGGTCTGTCAGGAGTCCAGAAGTGCACTGACCTTTTATACACGCACACTAATTACAACCAAACAGATCACAGGTAAGGATGGTTACCTTTTATAGCCATTCAAACCCCTTTGTGTCAACTTGTGTACATGTTATCAGGCAAAATTACCAGGGTATGTAAACTTTTGATCAGAGTCATTTGGGTAGTTTCTGTTGTAATTAGGATTTAAAAAAGTAAACACAGTTGATTGATAATAAATGGCTTCAGCCAAACACTAACCATGAGTGAAAGAAATGTTTTTGTGTTATCATTCGTATTGTCTGAAAAATGGCCAAGAAATCATGAATTCTGCCAGTGTGTGTAAACTTATGAGCACATATATATATGTCTTCAGAAAATCCTCCAACGGAGCTTAATCAAATATCTGGTGGTCAGAGAAATAATCTGAAAGATGAGATGTAAATGAGTACAATGAGTAGAAAATAATCTAAAGGACTCACTCTATTATTGTAACAAATGTAAGCAAACGACTCTCAGATATATTGATACTGCTCAATGGAGATTAACCAAAATTATTATAACTGTATAATAATAATGCAGATGTATGCCAACACAAGCAGAATTAACCACAACAATTGTCTAACTAAATTCTCCTGCTCTAATTCAGAGAGTTCCTTTGAAGAATTGACTTGAATCTGGTCAAGTGAGAAATGGTAGCTGCAATAGTAAGGATCTGGATGATAAAGTTCAGTCTAGTCTTCTGCCGTCTTTGGTTAATTCTAAAATTAAGTACCTGAATTACAGTATTCACTAATCCTGGGGATAAGGCACAATTAGGCACACTTGATTGAACCTTAGAAGAAAGGCCTTGTAATGACTACTGACTCCAGGATACACTATCTATAACAGGGGAAGCTGTGCACAGGTTATTATATTCCACAGAAGGGAGTCTGTACTGACAGAATAAGTATAGAAAGAACTGAGTATACTCAGAGATAGGCTCCCTCCTGCTCACCACACAGAACAGTTGATCACAGAAAGCGGTCCGGCTGCTCAGGCTAGGCTGATGAAGCTGGAACTGATGGTATACACTTGCTCTTTGTTTTGCAGGAAATTGGCTTCCGCTGTTCTCCCAGCAGTTCTCTCCGGATCGACCGTCACTCACTCTGCAGACACTGCTGAATTTGAAACAGACTGGTGCTGATACGCTGGTTCTGCTTGTCACTCTGGAACAAGGTAGCACTGTAAATGTAAATTCAGCCCTCTGGATCACTCTGACTTACGCCATAGGCCGCAATCCTGCTGAAGAAGCACACAGGTCCACACTGGTCGATCACCCTGTCCAAAGAGACTGGAGCCAACTCCTCCCCCCACTTAAATAGGTGCTCCCACAAAGCATCATTCCTCAAAAGAGCTTCTTCCTGCAGCACAGCACCCTGGGAAATGGAGTCCTTCTATTACAGAATCCAGGGACAGATTTCTTCTGTAGCACTACAAATCCCACAAGTAGTACCTCTCACATGGCCATTCTATTTAGCAGTTTCAACACTAGAGGGATATCTCCACAACATAAATATGCAGAAAATGTCCCTATGTTAAAGGAGCACTATATGACTCCTGGCTACAAGTGTTATATAGGGAGGTGGAAGGGGAGGGGAAGGGCATATGTGTTGGCCTAGCACATAAAGTAACTGGGAACTCCAAGAAGAGGTCAATAATGGTCAAGGAGAGAGTGGGCAATGCTATAGAATTGACTCTTTGAGGTTGATTTACTAAAACCAAATGTAGCCAGGAGTTAAATAATGCTCCTTTAACTTGGGACATGTTATGTTTATTGATGTTGTGGAGACTTCCCTCTAGTGTTGAAACTGCTGAACAGAATGGTCATGGGAGAGATACTGCTTATGGGATTTGTAGTGCTACAGAGAAAGTCGGTCTCTGGACCCTGCTTTAGAAGGACTCCATTTCCCAGAATGCTGTGCTGCAGGAAGCGATTTTTGAAGGAATGATGCTTTGTGGGAGAACGTATTTAATTGGGGGGAGGAGTTGACTCCAGTCTCTTTGGACAGCATGACTGACCGGAGGGGATCTGTCTGTGTGTGTTCCAGCAGGATTGCGGCCTGCAGCCTAGGCCAAGTGATCCAGCTGGCTAAAGATACACAGTACCCCAGTGAACTGCAATGCTGCTTTGTTCCAGTGAGTGACCAGCGAAATCAGTGCGCCAGCATCTGAGTTGTTCCAGATCCAGTGTCATCTGCAGTGTGAACAGTGGTCGGTCCGGAGAGAACTGTGGGGAGAGCAGTGGAAGCCAGTTTCCCTAAAGCAAAGAGCAAGCTTATACCATCAGTTCTAGCGTCATCAGCACAGCCTGAACAGCCGGACCCTTTTCGGTGATCAACAGGGTGGTGAGCAGGCAGAAGCCTACCTTTGAGTATACTTAATTGTTTCTATACTTCTTTGTCAGTACAGACTCAGCTTTCCTTGTGGATTACAAAAACCCTATGCACAGGTCCCTCTTTAACAGTTATCATAATCTGAAGTCAGCAATCACTACCAAGGCTTTTTTCTAAAGTTTACCCAAGTTACCTATTTGTGCCTTAACTCAAGATTAACGGACACAGTAATTCAGGTACCTAACTTTAATACAGAACAAAGCTAGCAGAAGATTGAACTTAACTTTGTTAACTGGATCCTTCTCATTACAGATACAATTTCTCACATAATCAAAGGTTAAAGTTAACTAAGGAACTCTTTGAATTAGATCAGGAGAATTGAGTTAAGCAATTGTCATTGGTTAATGATATCTGTGTTATATCACATTTCAACCTTTATAGAGCAATAATAATTTTTCTAAGGTTTAAATGAGTGGTTTCAATATATATATGATAGTTCATTCATCTAAATTGCTGCAGTAATAGAGTGAATATTTCACACTATCATCAATTATTGTGCTCATCTACATCTTGAATTGTCATATTATTTCTTGGACTATCAGATATGTGATTATGCTCTATTAAACGAATAGCTGATATATTTCTCCATTTATGCTGTTTACCAACAGTGTAAAAGTGTGTATCTGAAATGTTATGCTGATATCATCTATGCTCAAACATGTTATCTACTGTTGTTTTAAATAACTAATTTACTTTTAAGAGCTATAGCTTTATATTTTATAAGTAAATTCTTTAGAACTGAAAGTGTGGTCTCTATTATTCTTACAGTGTTAAGACTTGTATTGCATAAAAATTAGTGAACCCAGAGTGTCGGGGGTGGATGGAGGACTCTCGAAGTGGGGAGGACCAAGGGGGAATTATTTTCTTGGTTAAATTTGTTTGTTGGGTTTTAACAGTAAACATAGACAAATATATTATATGGTAACAAGTTATGGGTTGCATATATAATAATGGGAATTGAGTAGAAGTTCTGACATCAATTGCAAATATATAAATGTTACATTTGTTATATAAATAAAACCATTGAAAAGAGTAAGGCTGCATTCACATAGGGGCGACACGATTTCAGCGCGACTTCGCTAGGCGATTTAAGCGCGACTTTCAGCGCGACTTCCAGCGCGACTTCAAAGACCTCAGGCGACTTTACAACACGACTTTTGCCAGGCGACTTTGACTTGACCAATCAGAGAAGGGAGGGAGGGGGCTGCCTAAAAATAAATTCTATTCTTTTGACTGTAAAGTCGCTTCTATGTAGATGGGGGATCCGACTTGGAGGCGACTTCTATTGAATTCTATGGGCACAAGTCGGATAGAAGTCGCCTAGAAGTAGTACAGGAACCTTTTCAGAAGTCGCCTTGAAGTCGGAGCGACTTCAGTCGTGTATATTAAGACGGCTCCCATTCATTTCAATGGGATTTCAAATGTCAAGCGACTTGGGGCGACTTGAGGCAACTCAAGTCGGATCGCAAGTCGCCCCTATGTGAACGGGCACTAAGTAATAATGTGTGAAGAAAAATTGTTACAAAGTAAGAATAGTTTGACGTGTAATGACTTCCGAGATAAGAAGGTCAAAATTGTTAACAGAGCTGTGTCAAATAAAAAAGGGTATATTTACACAATCCAGAAGTGTATTTGATACATAGGAACTATGAATCTTTGTTATAATATGTTATAAACCAACATATTTTATGTTACCATTAGAGTTGAGTAGACACTTGGATGTTCGGGTTCGGCGGGTTCGGCCGAACTTTGCGAAAAAGTTCGAGTTCGGCCCCGAACTTGACCCCGAACCCCATTGAAGTCAATAGTGACCCGGACTTTTGGGCACTAAATGGCTCTAAAAAAGTCCTGGAAAGGGCTAGAGAGCTGCAAAAGGAAGCAAAATGGGGGTAAGATTAAGATAAGTGCCCTGCAAACAAATGTCGATAGGGAAATAACTTAAAATCACATTAAAAAAAAATGGAGGAGGAGGTGGATGTGGAGTAGGAGGCTAGAGGTTGAGGAGGTGGTGACCGTGGCGGTGTAGGTGGAAGTGGTGGTGGAGGAGGAGGAGGTAGCCAACACTGTTTTTTGTTTGTTTGGGTTTCTTTTTCTAATTGGGGTAGCCCCCAAAATATTGAGACATATTAAAAAAAAAAGATCACTATCTGCAGACAAACCCAGAGATGTTCTAGCACGGGTTCACTTTTTCCATATAAAATGTACCATGGTTTATTGTTCATGTTTCTCCTGTTACAAATTCCAATAAAGACTTATGTTCTATAAAAAAAAAAAAAGAATAAATTCACTTAAGTATACCAATGGCTGTGTGAGGCCGGTATAAATGTCTATTCTGCACAAAGTACAAACAAGTCTTGTGGGATCCATGCCTGGTTCATTTTAATGAATGTTAGCTTGTCCACATTGGCCGTGGACAGGCGGCTGCGCTTGTCTGTGATAATACCTCCTGCCATGCTAAACACAAGTTCAGACAATACACTGGCTGCAGGGCAGGCCAGCACCTCCAAGGCATAAAGGGCAAGCTCAGGCCATGTGCCCAATTTGGAGACCCAGAAGTTGAACGGGGCAGACCCATCAGTCAGTACTTGTAGGCGTGTGCGCACATACTGTTCCACCATGTTGCTGAAATGCTGCCTCCTGCTAAGACGTTGCCTATCAGCTGGTGGTGCTGTTTGTTGTGGTGTGCTGCTGACAAAGCTTTGCCACATTTCGGCCATGCTAACCCTGCCTTCTGAGGTGCTGGCGGTGCCACAGCTGCGTTGGCGACCTCTTCCTTCTCTGCCTTCATCTTGTGCTTCCACTGAGCCCCCGGTGTCATTTGGGAATGCCCTCAGCAGCGCGTCTACCGGCGTGCGCTTGTAGTCGCGCATCTTCTGATCACGCTCCAATGAGGGAATTAAGGACGGCACGTTGTCCTTGTAATGGGGATCCAGCAGGGTGGCCACCCAGTAATCAGCACAAGTTACAATGTGGGCAACTCGGCTGTCGTTGCACAGGCACTGCAACATGTAGTCGCTCATGTGTGCCAGGCTGCCCAGAGGCAAAGACAAGCTGTTCTCTGTGGGAGGTGTATCATCTGTGTCCTCCGTATCCCCCCAGCCACACTCCAGTGATGCCCACGGGCTGCGTTGGGTGCCACCCTGCTGTGAACACGGTTCCTCCTCCTCCTCATCATCTGTCCTCCTCATCCTCCAGAACTGTGCCCTGGCTTGAACATTTTTTACCTGGCCTATGCTGGTGCAGAAACCCACCCTCCAAGCCACTTGTGAATGACTGGCCTGATAACCATGGAAATTACCCCTTTTCCTCCTCCTCTTCCTCCTGTGCCACATCCTCTTCCATCATCCATCACCCGAAGTGTTTTTTAAAGGAGACATAGAAGTGGAATAGTAACGCTGAGAACAGCGTCATCGGCACTGGCCATGTTGGTGGAGTACTCGAAACACCGCAATATGGTATGCAGGTCTCGCATGAAAGCCAACTCGTTGGTGGTGAAGTGGTGCTGTTCCGCAGAGCGACTGACCCGGGCCTGCTGCAGCTGAAACTCCACTATTGCCAGCTGCTGCTCACACAGTCTCTCCAGCATGTGCAGGTGAAGTTCCACCTTGTGGGCACATCGCATAGGAAGCGGTGAGCAGGAAGGCCGAAGTTCCGCTGCAGTGTTCCGCTGCAGTGCAGACAGGCGACCAGCAGCAGGGTGAGAGTGCCGAAAGTGTGCACAGATGGCCCACACTTTCTGCAGCAGCTCTGACGTATCCGGGTAGTTCCTGCACCACCAAATTCAGCACATGCGCCAGGCAAGGGATTGGTGTCAAACTGGCTAGGCCCAGAGCTGCTACGAGATTTCGCCCATTATCGCACACCACCAGGCCCGGCTTGAGGCTCAGTGGCAAGAACCACTCATCGGCCTGTTGTTCAATGCCCGTCCACAGCTCTTGCACAGTGTGGGGTTTATCCCCCAAACATATTAGTTTTTAAACAGCCTGCTGTCGTTTCCCCCTGGATGTGCTGCAGTTTGTGGTCAAGGTGTTACACTGACCGGATGAGGAGTTGGTAGAGGAGGAGGAAGCGGAGTAGGAGGAGGAGGCAACAGGAGGCAAAAAGAAATGCCCTGTAATCCTCGGTGGCAAAAGGACATGTGCCAAACTGCTATCCACCTCAGGCCCACCCGCCACTACATTTGCCCAGTGTGCAGTTAGCGAGATATAGCGTCCCTGCCCGTGCTTACTGGTCCACGTATCAGTGGTTATGTGGACCTTGCCACAGATGGCGTTGCGCAGTGCTCACTTGATCTTGTCCCTGACTTGTTTGTGCAGGGAAGGGATGGCTCGCCTGGAAAAGTAGTGGCGGCTGGGAACCACGTACTGTGGGACAGCCACCACCATCAGGTTTTTAAAACTGTCCGTGTCCACAAGACGGAATGACAGCATTTCAAAGGCCAGGAATTTTGAAATGCTGGCATTCAGGGCCCAGGATCGTGAGTGGGTAGGGGGGTACTTCCTCTTTCTCTCCAGTGTTTGGGAGATGGACAGCTGTAAGCTTCCATGGGACCGTGTGGAAATGCTTGGGGATGGTGGCAGACATGGTGCCCTTGATGTCACATCATCTGCTTGCTGGGTGGCAGGTGACACTGGCACTGTAGAGGTGGAGGAAGAGGCCGAGGAAGCAGGAGGAGACCGAGACCTTTCTTGGAATTTGAGGTGCTTATTCCACTGTAGCTCATGCTTTGAATTTAGATGCTTGGTCATGCAGGTTGTGCTCAAGTTTAGAACATTTATGCCTAGCTTCAGGCTCTGATTGCACAGCGTGCAAACCACTCGTGTCTAGAGTTGAGCGAACACCTGGACGTTCGGGTTCTGCTGGTCCGTCCGAACTTCGGGACAAAGTCCGGGTCCGGGTCCGGACGGAACCACAACGATCGCACGGACAACGAACCCCATTGAAATCAATGGGGACCCGAACTTTTAGGCACAAAAATGGCTGTAGGAAAGTCCTGGAAAGCCCCAGAGGGCTGCAAAAGGAAGGATGTCGGTAAAAACACGGATTTTCAAGCCCAGGGGTAACTAAAGTTACCCCAAGCAACAGGCACGCTAGCAACACCAAGGCAGGCCTGGGCCTGGGCCTGAAACAGGGCTTCAAGCCTGCCTGGTCGTCTTGGGCTTGCAGGTCCACAAGCGAGTTGAGATCTGTGCTCACCAAACGTGCGACACGTTAGTCTCGGACTTCGATCCGTATTTACAAGATTTGAACTCGTGTTGGACGTACTGGTTCGTAGATTTAAGTTTCGTACTCGATGTCACCTTATTCGTGGAGTTTAAGGTTCTTTCCAGAGCC
>BLSH010438500.1:1179794-1190612 GCA_018402905.1 Glandirana rugosa | reverse complement strand
AATTTATGTCCTTAGAACGCCTGATGGTGCTCCCTGCATATTGGGCCTCTGTATGTGGCCAGGCTGTGTAAAAGTGTCACACATGTGGTATCACCATACTCGGGATGAGTAGCAGAATATATTTTAGGGTGAAATTTTTGCTAGGTACATGCTGTGTGTTAGAAATATTGTATAAATGGACAACCTTGTGTAAAAAAAAAATGCGTTTTCATTTTCTTTCCACATTTTCCAAAAACTTGTGGAAAAAATGAACCGTTCAAAAGACTCATTATGCCTCATAGAATATACGTTGGGGTGTTTACTTTCCAAAATGGGGTCATTTTTTTGTGCGTTTCCATTGCCCTGGTGCTCCAGGACCTTCAAAGTGCAAGAGGTAGTCAGGAAATTCTATGTGTAATTTATGTCCTTAGAATGCCTGATGGTGCTCCCTGCATGTTAGGCCTCTGTATGTGGCCAGGCTGGGTAAAAGTCTCACACATGTGGTATCGCCATACTCAGGAGGAGTAGCAGAATGTGTTTTGGGGTGTAATTGGTGGTATGCATATGCTGGGTGTGAGAAATAATCTGTTAATAAGACAATTTTGTGAGAAAAAAAACTGAAAAAAAAAATCTTCATTTTGCAAATAAATGTGGGAAAAAATGACAACTTCAAAAAACTCGCCATGCCTCTTACTAAATACGTTGGACTGTCTACTTTCCAAAAAGGGGTCATTTGGGGGGTATTTGTACTTTTCTGTCTCAAGAGCCTCAAAAAATGAGATAGGCCGTCAGTGCATCAGGTGTGATCAATTTTCAGTGATTGGCACCATAGAATGTAGACTCTATAACTTTCACAAAGACCAAATAATATCCACTAATTTGGGTTATTTTTACCAAAGATATATAGCAGTATACATTTTGGCCAAAATTTATGAAGAATTACTAATTTGCAAAATGTTAACAGAAATAAAAAAAATGCATTTTTTTTACAAAATTTTCGGTCTTTTTCCATTTATTGCTCAAAAAATAAACACCCCAATGGTGATTAAATACCACCAAAAGAAAGCTCTATTTGTGTGAAAAAAAGGACAAAATTTCATATGGGTACAGCGTAGTATGACTGAGTAATTGTCATTCAAAATGTGAGAGCACTGAAAAATTGAAAATTGGTCTGGTTAGGAAGGGGGTTTAAGTGCCCAGTGGTCAAGTGGTTAAAGTCAGCTTCTAGTTTTTGTTGTAGTTGGTTTTTTTTAAGAAATTAAGCTTGTCTAATACAAATTCCACGGAGGACAGGTTTGTGCGCTTCCCAGTCAATGGGGATATATTATGGGTCTTATTATTGGCTATATAATCTTTTATAGCTGTTTCCAGGTCAGAGGAGTGTGATGGGTGAGATAGGCTAGTATCATTAATGTGCCATGTTGGGTCTTGAGATTTAGGTATTATGCAAGAGAATGTAGTGAGTACTGCACAGTGGTCTGTCCATGTAAAGGGGATAATAGATGAGGTAAGAAGTTCATGAGTCATTCCTATTGTTATTAAGATGTGATCAATACGGGAAAAATACTTATGAGGGTGAGAATAATAAGTAAACTGACGTTTTGTAGGGTTGAATTCACACCATGAATCTAGCAAAGAGTGTCGCTGAAGGAGTTGTTGAAACGCGCGAGACTGTGGGCTAGATGCAGTTGGAGTAGGGGATTTATCCAGATAAGGATACAGAGCTTGATTAGAATCTCCACATATAAAAAGAGTACCTGCTTTATGGGAATCAATTGCTTGTAGCAATGGGAAAGAAATTAGGAATGGAGTCTTGTTAGTAGCATAATAGGACACAACTGTGATTAGTGAGTCAAACAGGTATCCTGTATCTATAAGGTAGCGACCTTCAGGATCCTTGATCTCTGTTAAAAGAGAAAAGGGAGAAATGCGATGAAACGCTATTAATACTCCTCACTGTTTGGTCTTTGCAGAAGTTTGTACAAACTTGGGGCTAAATTGAGCCAAAATATTTGGGAGTGGCCATATGTTTGAAGTGGGTTTCTTGAAGGCATACTACATGTGATTTTGAAGACGCTAGAGAGCTAAAGACCTTAGTTCTTTTTTGTGGAATATTTAGACCTTGTACATTTAGTGTAAGAACATTTAAGGGGGCCATAAGCAAATCTTAAAGAAAGTATCCTTATATATTGAACATATAATCTGTGAGACCAAGATCACCCAAGGGTGGATAAAGAACAAGGAGGAAATAGAATCAGGGTGACAAGAGAAAAGGAGAGAATAAGAGTCATAGAGATTGAATTATGATCAATTTGTGTAGAGAATGGCATTAAAAAAGGTGGTGTACTGAGTGTGTATGAAGCACAAACTCAGAGGCCTAGTGTCTACCTAAGGAGGTCCTTCAATAACAGGAAAGACAACACAGAAGAGTATCCTAAGGTAAAAAAGTGGAGGGAGCAGTGACTAGCTCTCGGGATCTCAGTGGATTTTCATATTCAGAGAGAAAAAAAAGTGTTTATAACCCAAACATGGCAATAAGAAAGAAAAAAAGGTTGAGTTAACTAATAACCCTAATGATGTGGGGCGAGAATAAGCTTCTATAGGTTACTATAAAATAGGGGTAACTAAACATAGTTATATTTACGATATATAACATGAAATAACCATTAATGAACTAAGATTTTAGTATTCTTCATATAATAAATCAGAACTAGAAAACCAACAGGTGTATTACCTTTGTAGAATTTCTAATACAGTTTCTAAGATTAATATAGTAATTTAACTAATTAGTGGTAGTTTTGAAAGAAGTATTTAACTCACCAATACAAATAAGGGGTAAGAAAAGCTAAGGAGGGGGGGCGGGGAAGGAAGGGATGGGGAGGAAGGGGATTAGGGGAAATAAAGGAAGGTATTGAAGATAAACTTCGGATAAACTGAGTTTCCCATCGCCTATATATGTATTTATGGAAATGTTCACATACAAATACAACTGCTCATTCTTTTTTTTACTGCAAATAGCTGATATACGTCTCTATCAGTGACTTTAGAGGCATACATGACCAGTTTCCTTTTTTGCAGCAAAACAGCAAAGTCCTTGTTGGGAAGCAGTGGCGGCTGGTGAAATTTTAGGACGGGGGGGTGCCAGACCCCGCCCTTCCTTTTTAACCCCTCCCACTTATCATAAGCCCCATCCCTTATAGTTTCCACCCCTTGTGTCAGGAGTATAAAGCCCAGCATCACCAGATAGGGTATACAGCATCACCAGATAGCAGTATACAGAGTCACCATATAGCAGTATACAAAGCCCCAGATATGGTATACAGAGCACCAAATAGGGCATACAGAGCACCAGGTAGGGCATACAGGGCACCAGATAGGACATACAGAGCACCAAATAGGGTATACAGGGCATCAGATAGGGCATACAGAGCACCAGATTGGGCATACAGGGCATCAAATAGGGCATACATGACACCAGATAGGGCATACAGGGCATCAGATAGGGCATACAGAGCACCAGATAGGGCATACAGGGCATCAGATAGGGTATATAGGGCATCAGATAGGGCATACCGAGCAACAGATAGGGCATCGGATAGGGCATACAGGGCATCAGATAGGGCATACAGAGCATCAGATAGGGCATACATGGCATCAGATAGGGCATACAGGGCATCAGATAGGGCATACAGAGCACCAGATTGGGCATACAGGGCATCAAATAGGGCATACATGACACCAGATAGGGCATACAGGGCATCAGATAGGGCATACAGAGCACCAGATAGGGCATACAGGGCATCAGATAGGGTATATAGGGCATCAGATAGGGCATACCGAGCACCAGATAGAGCATCAGATAGGGCATACAGGGCATCAGATAGGGCATACAGTGCACCATATAGGGCATACAGGGCATCAGATAAGGCATACAGAGCATCAAATAGGGCATACAGGGCACCAGATAGGGCATACAGAGCACAAGATAGGGCATACAGGGCACTATATAGGGTAAACATGGCACCAAATAGGGCATACAGGGCATCAGATAGGGCATACAGGGCATCAGGGCATACAGAGCACCAGATAGGGCATACAGGGCATCCGATAGGGCATACAGGGCACCAGATAGGGCATACATGGCACCAAATAGGGCATACAGGGCATCAGATAGGGCATACAGGGCACCATATAGGGTAAACATGGCACCAAATAGGGCATACAGGACATCAGATAGGGCATACAGGGCATCAGGGCATACAGAGCACCAGATAGGGCATACAGGGCATCCGATAGGGCATACAGGGCACCAGATAGGGCATACATGGCACCAGATAAGGGCATACATAGCATCAGATAGGGCATACAGAGCACCAGATAGGGCATACAGGGCACCAGATAGGGCATACAGAGCATCAGATAGGACATACAGGGCACCAGATAGGGCATACATGGCACCAAATAGGGCATCAGATAGGGCATACAGGGCATAATATAGGGCATACAGAGCACCAGATAGGGCATAGAGGGCATCTGATAGGGCATACAGGGCATCAGATAGGGCATACAGGGCACCAGATAGGGCATACAGGGCATCAGATAGGGCATACTTGTTCAGCGCACACATATAGACTTTAATGGCTGACCAATCGGCTCACTACTTGCTGTCAGCTGACTGCAAGGAGCCGAGGAAAAAAAAAAAGTCAATGTACCGGCACCTCCTGCAGGGGGCTGACTTTTTTTTTTTACTTGTCAGCGGCGGGGAGGAGGCGCCCAAGCGCCCCTTATGCACCAGCTGCTGCTGTTGGCAAGCACCATCTACCTGAATTGTTACTTAATTTCAGTTGTCAACCGTTCCAACATAAGCCGTGAGATGTTTTTTTTATTTTGTCAAATGCATTATTCCTTTCAGATTTCCACTAAAAGTCAGGGTTTTTCTTTATATTTAACTTTGTAATAAACTTGGCAAGGGTTAAAACATTCTTAGTTTAAATGGTGTCTTTGACCTCCGACAATAATATAGCTAGCCTGGAGGAGGAGCAAGGAGGAGTTCAAACTTCTGTCTGACATATCTTTGTTTTGTCTGCTTTGTTGTTGAAGGAAATAAAGTTATTTTAAAGTCATACTAAAGTCTTGTTTTTTTTTTCTTTAAAAATAACAAACATGTTATACTAACCTGCCCTGTGAAATTGTTTTGCACAGAGCAGCCTGGATCCTCCTCTTCTTGGATCCCTCTTCTGTGCGCCTGGCCCCTCCATTCAGACACTGAGCCGTGGTTCGCCCTCCTTGGCCCCCCTCTCTCTCCTGATTGGCTAACTGACTTTAATTGAGAGCCAATGGCGCTGCTGCTTTGTCTCAGAAGGGAGAGTCCCAGATGGCCAAGTCACTCGTGTACATCGCTGGATAGAGATGGGGCTCAGGTAAGTATTAGGGGGGCTGCTAACCACAGAAGGTTTTTTATCTTAATGCATAGAATACATTAAAGTGTATTTCTACCCAAAAATGGAACTTACGCTTTAAGGGAAGGTTACCCCCTGACATGCCACAATTGGCATGTCATTTTTTGGGGGGGCAGCGGGGACCCTGTTTTAACAGGGTCCCAGCTTCACTTCCTGTCCTGGCTCCGCAGAGCCGGAAGGAATTTCACCTCCCCCCCCTCCCACCCGGGGATCTTCTGGGACATATTGCAGGTCCCAGAAGATACTCCGGCCATTCACAAAGCGCAGCGTGACTCGCGCATGCACACTTGTGACGCCGGCGCCGCATGGAGGAGGGAGAGAAGAACAAAGCACCGGGCGGCCACATCACTAGAGCCTGGGACAGGTGAGTGTCTGATTATTAAAAGTCAGCAGCTACACTTTTTGTAGCTGCTGACTTTTAATAGGGTGGAACTCCACTTTAAGATAAAAAAAACCTTATGTCTTTACAACCACTTTAAGAAGTGAGGTGTGCAGGAAAAAAACCTTGAAGCACAGACTCCATGCTGTGGGCTTTAAAACCATGGCCCAGCAGACACAAAATCCACTTTCACAAAGTAAAATAGCTATAATGAAAGCCATTAAACTTCAAGGGGAGGTCAAATTATATGGTAGAATTCTTGATTCTAATCCACCCTGACTTGCCCCGCCTTTGTACATTTTATTTAGTGAAAAGAGCATAAAATACTGCTGACGGTACCTAGTTGAACTTGTCACCTCTTAAAATGTAAAATCTTTGCCTTTGAATCTTGACATACTGTACCTGAGTGACATTTAAAACACACTATGCCAGGTTTGTCACAGAGAAAAAGATGTCAGAAGGCTGATTCCAGCAGAACTAGGCAAAATCAACAGGATCCAACAACATGAAAATAACTGTATAGTCTTAGCTGGATCATGGCATCCAAACAGATACTGCTGTTCCCCTTTGAATATCAGAATTATCTTGCCCACTGCAAGCTTCTAATGGTAATGTAAAGCAGCACCCAAGATCTACATTAATTACGAGGGGCGTTCAAGTCAAGCCGGGACTTTTCATTTTACAGGTATAAAAAGGGATGCTAGCGTGGCGGTACTACACACAGTAATAAGTGGCAAGTGTGTCCTATTACTGATAGGCGGTGCACATGTCACGGGCCAGTCCAGAGACCATTAATCAAGATGGTAGACAACAGTGTTAGTGTGTGCATGAAACAGCGTATGGTGATGACGTTTCTTGTGAACAAAGGTGTATAACCTGTGGATATCTACAGAAGTCTTCAAGCACAGGGCGGTGATGAGACGCTCAGCCGCAGTAAGACATTTGAATGGTGTAAACATTTCAAAGATGGTTGTATGTCCATCAGTGACGATCCTAGCCGTGGTGGTTCCCAGCTCACAACAGTCATTCCTGTGAACATTCAGCACATGGAACGGCTGATCCTGGATAATCTACACATAACTGGTCCTGAAATTGCACAAGAGACGAGGTCAGCATTTTAGCACTGATGACGAAGTGAAGCAGACTGTCCTAAGATGGTTCAGGTGTAGTGGCAAATCTTTTTATGCCGATGCTTTCCAGGCATTAGTTAAATGCTGGATAAGTGTATAAATGTAGCAAGGGAGTATGTTAAAAAATAAATGCAGTTTCCACTCCTTGAAATTTGTTCTTTTATTATATAAAGGCAAAAGTCCTGGTTTAACTTGAACACCCCTCGTATCACTCGTATCATGGGGGACAGGGCTGCCCAACACTGTCTTGTAACACAAAGCCATCATGTGCTAACTCTGCAATGAATACATCTACTCCCTCTCTCTCTATTTGGAACATCTCTGGAGCATGGATAATTTCCATAAGAATTGTCAGATCCTCTTTATACTCCATTTAGCACTGACACCAGACTTTGTCACTGAGTATAAACCAAAGTAACTATATCTTTTGGAGACGCTTTCTTATTGAAACCGTTATTTCTCAAATAGTCCTTTTTTCACCGAGTGGTCTATCTAAGTTCAGTCATTTTACTGTTGCTTTTCTTAGCCATAACTATTTCTTAAATACTTCCTAGATGAGTGGTTGTTTATTGCTGTACTCTATGCCATGGGCTGCTGGGAAATTGCAAAGCTGAGTAGCCCAAGTGGAATGTTCCACCAATTCTCAGTACACAGTGTAAGAGCCCCATGAGAGGTCATATCCCTCATGGATACCTATGCAGTGGTGATCGTTCTCCATAATGTTGCTCTTTGTTATAAGATTGACATTTTGAACCACCTCATTGACTGGTTATAATTTGAATATTACAATATTTCTGTGTATACTTTCTTTTATCTTGGCTGCCCTGTGATGTCAATCCTTCAGGGGATCTAACCTATCCCACCAGCCTCCTCCATAGTAATGCGATGCAACGACGTTGAAAAATACCTAATTTCATCTTCAAGTCTAGATACCATTATTTATTACCTCTTAATTCAATTATTTGAGAAACCAACATTTCTCCCTGTCATTAAAACTTTTCCACAGCTAACTCAAACATTCAGCCCCATCTCAGCCCCCCTATTCCACCTATTCTAACCTCACCTATTCCTCAAAATGTTAAATCCTCTTATTAGGTTGAGGGTGACAGGAGTTTATGACATCTTTTGCAATATTGGAAAAATCCTATTTTTTTTTCTCAGGTATTATGTATACCATTTGTCATTTTATCCTAGATTCCCTTTTCACAATAATATTAGTAATATTATTTAAAAAAAACAACATTATTAAAAAGTTACATTTAGTAAGCTATTAGTCATTATAAACACGTTCTGAACATTTGTAAATCTCATAGAAATAAAAACAAAGATATGGAATACAAAAATAATGGGAATACCATACAGGCAGAAGCAATTTATTGGATTCTGTTTTATATGGACCTTTTTGTTATATATGCTTTTGTCACTTCTTGAAATTTAAATTAGTTTTTAGCACTGCAATTCACTTAAAAAAAACACCACTGCATCTCTTTTTCTGACAGATACTTCAGCAATATTCAGCAATCAGGGTACTATATCATACATGAACAGTGCATTCGGCATATGTTTCCCATCTGTTTTATGAAAGGGGGGGTGGGGTCTGTTCTCATAAAGCATCACTAACAGCATCAAAGACAAAAGCTTGTGTACTTGCACATGAAAAGGATGCAGAACTTCAAAGAACTGCACTGAAGAATACAAATGCTCTCTGCGCATACATTTGCATATCAGATATTTCGATATCCACAATATTTAATGCTTATTTTTTTCGCTGTCTAGATGACGGCCTCTTCTTATGCGGGAACATGTTAAAGTGATTTCTCCGCAGGACAAAGAGCCTTTTCATCCTGATTGGAGACATTTGCAGATCTGCGTCAATGAGCTATCACTCATTAGGATGACTATAATCAACTTTAGTTGAATATATTAATCATTCTCCGAGCAGTTGTTAAAGCAAAATCATATCTTTTTGGAGATGGCACAGTGGCACCCTTACTGAGATAGAACATTCCTGACAGTCAGTAGTTATTGAAGGATGAAAATATATTCAGATTGCATTACATGTATCTGTATAAAAAAAAAATAATGTAGGGATTGACATACATATAACACGCAGTCAACGTACAAGCTTGTCCATGTGTATTTGTGTGTGTGTGGGGTGGGGGGGATGTTAATATATTTCCCTGATGCATTATAATATTTAATGCTGAATTTAAAATGTATATATACAGTCTATTGAGATGTTG
Source organism: Glandirana rugosa (assembly GCA_018402905.1). Lineage (NCBI taxonomy): Eukaryota > Metazoa > Chordata > Amphibia > Anura > Ranidae > Glandirana > Glandirana rugosa. The sequence continues at coordinate 1,181,422 of BLSH010438500.1, read as the reverse complement.
GGGGTTGTTTAGCTCATTGGTAGTAGTTTTTTGCAGTGAGTCAGTGCCAGTTCAAACTGTTTATAGGCTTGCCAGCCCACTTTTATTAAACAAAATTAGAGCCTGAAAAATCAATTGTCCACTCAGGGGATTTTCATCAGTAGAAACAAATAATGAAAAATACCAAGCCACCTGATTCTCTTCAGTAGCACCGCTGCTCTTGTCACTGGTCACTCAGACCACTCACCCAGCTCTCCAGGCTTTCTTGGCTCACTCAGTATGTAGTTACAGCTCCCTGCTGAATGGGCCCACTCCTGCCCTCTCAATAGGGGAGCATTTGCAGGCTCCTTCACTCCTCGGAGACTTACAGGTTACCTTAGTCCCCCAGTCGTCCTGGCTTTCTGAGTCTCCCAGGCTCTCTCAGTCTCAGCCACCTGGACTCTCCCGGTCCTATGGACATAGAATCTCTCCTCCAGCATGGAGTGCTCTCTCTTTAGTAGAAGTAGAGTATTTCTGTCTCCAAGTGGGAGCACACACCTTGTTCCATATGGGAGCCCTGAGCTTTGGCCAGGCCTCACTTATAACGAGTCTGCTCACCTGCAGCCAGCCTGTAGGTCTCTAGTACAACCTGGACACAGGATTAGACCCTTCTTTCCACCCAAATCTCTTCAAAGTCTCCAAGCTCCAGACCCTGATGCGTAATTACAAATCCTGGAGGAAACTGAAACCCCAGTCTTCTCACCTCAGGCACCACACTCCAGAGCTCTTCACCCTGCATTAGTGCAAACCCCATGTCGCTTTTGCTGTGTGTTTGCGCTTACATTTGTGAGCATGCAGAGACGCATATATCCCTCTCTGTGGGAGACTTTGGCGATGGGGGTGGATCTCGCCTAGGGGGAGCTTGACCGACTCCAGAGCAGACGTTTCTCATATTTTAAATAAACTTGGTTCTCCTATCCATCAACATTGGAGGTAAGGGGTCACATATGCCAGCCATTGCCATTTATGAATATGCCTCCCTTGTTGAAATAAATATTTTCCGTGTTAAGCTCCAAAACTCCACTTGCCTATTGATTGCAGGAAGATCAGTTTTGTATATGTATGTGTACACACAGTATCTCACAAAAGTGAGTACACCCCTCACATTTCTGTAAATATTTTATTATATCTTTTCATGTGACAACACTGAAGAAATGACACTTTGCTACATTTTGAAGTAGTGAGTGTACAGCTTGTATAACAGTGTAAGTTTGCTTCCCCCTCAAAATAACTCAACACACAGCCATTAATGTCTAAACCGCTGGCAACAAAAGTGAGTACACCCATAAGTGAAAATGTCCAAATTGGGCCCAAAGTGTCAATATTTTGTGTAGTTACCATTATTTTCCAGCACTGCCTTAACCCTCTTGGGCATGGAGTTCACCAGAGCTTCCCAGGTTGCCACTGGAGCCCTCTTCCACTCCTCCATGACGACATCACAGAGCTGGTGGATATTGGAGACCTTGCACTCCTTCAACTTCCGTTTGAGGATGCCCCGCAGATGCTCAATAGGGTTTAGGTCTGGAGACATGCTTGGCCACTCCATCACCTTTCTGTAATTACCGACACACAACTCAATAAAACTCCCCCTTCGTTTGAATGTGACAATA
>BLSH010438500.1:1134041-1151967 GCA_018402905.1 Glandirana rugosa | reverse complement strand
GGAGCAGCAGCACATTGAGCTTCCCAGTGAATGGTTGTGCAGCGGGAGAGTGTCAGGACAAATCTGATCATTGAAGGAGAACAGTCTCAGTTCCCACCATAGCTAGAGAACTGACCACATTGTGCTCTCCTGCATAGGGTGGTCAGTTTTTTTAATAGGAAAGCAAGGGCACTGACAGTAACACCAGAGATTTCACATTAAGGAAGCAATACAAAGAGAACAGGATACTTTCTCATACACGTACATGGTATAGCAGGCACATATACGGAATATGAAGTGTTGTGGTAACAAACCCTTTAACTCCTTTGTGTCTCCCTGGCAGCAAGTTTGTTCTGTCACCTCTCCTGCTTTTCTTTTCTCCCCACCTAAATCAGTGTTCTCTCCACACAGTCTGTGTCATTCCTGTTGCTTTATCCCCCTTCAACAGCAGTAAATCAGGGTGGATAAAAATCAATGATTTTTTTAAAAAAAAAACATGAGATAAAACAAAGTTCAGGAATATTCATTTATCCCATTGTTTTACAAATCTATGTACACTGTAAACTGTATGTTGAATCTGTTCTGATATCGCTGTTTTACTAACCTGACAGCTTATTATTCTAAATAGGAAACCTTCATTTTGTTTGCAAATATTAAATATTCTAACTACCAGCAAGAATAAGTCCTTACATTTAAAGAACACCTATCATTACAGATCCATCATGGCAGTGCCTGTTGGCGGCATCTACGCACCTGCTGCCTCTACGTCCCTCACCTTGTTGAGTCATTGCAGCATCACCAGCCATCCCATTAAAGTGTCTGTAGGACAGAGAGGACAGTTGCTCTTTAAAAACTATGATTTAAATCAAACCTTTTTACTAGTGATTTAAATCATGATTTAAACCGTAGTTTAAATTGACTTGATTTAAATCAAATCCACCCTGCAGTAAATCCTAAAGAGGTCAGCAGATCGCCTTCTAGTAGCTCTGATTTACTAGCGGTAGTAAACTCAGCCGCCCAACTTGTGAAAAGCATTCTGCCTTATTATTTACCCCCCTCTGTGTTTTTTTTACTTTTTTTTGCACCTTACTTTTGTTTCTCTGCTTTCCATCTGAAGCTGGTGCCATTTTAACTGTTTTTGTTCTGTACTGTGCTGTCTGTTACTTCCGCCCTTTCTGTCTGCACTGCCCAAAATCTCGCATTGAGTATTAGCCTAGCCTCATTGTCTTTCCTTTCTGCTTGTCCCATGGTAAGATGGAGTCTTGTAGGATTGCAATGCAATGCCGCAGAGCATGGATGGTGCGGGCACAGCACACTATGGAAAGGACGAATGGCACACAGAGCATGCTGTGAATCACGGTAACAATGGGCATTCACCGGTGACATCATTGAATTGAAGATAGCTTTTTTTTAACAGAACGGCACAGGTTGGAAAGATTTTTGAAACAACACCCTGTACATTGATTATTAATAATTTTAATGGAGGAAAGTATAAAAGTTGAGTTTACTATCACTTTATGCACAGTGCCTAGAATAGAGAGAAACCGAGCATGTGCAGAGCAGGGTGAGACAGTGCATTAAACAGTATAGGCACTTCTTTTTAATCTTTTACATACTGTAGCTATACTTGCAAAAGTGGCCAGCCTGAAGTGATCTATCAGGACATCATTTTCTGACTAAAGTTTCATTTAAATATGTAGTCCTAAACAACAGTTTGTTCCCGTATGCTTTGCAGCACTCTGCAGTGTGATAACTACCTGCTTTGGGCCTTTTTCTGTGGTCCAAATTGGTTAACTAACAATATTAAAAACATTAATAATTCAGAATCATTGACAGAAAAGCAGAAGTCGCGCATTAGCTGAGCCACGTGACTGCATTGGTGTGTGGTTTCTCCTTTTCTGTCAGTGTATCTTCATGGAGCAAGGATGGACTCATTAAACCAGCACCTGATCGTCTATGCAATGGTAGAGGATTGGAGCTTTGTTTCCTGCATGGCTCATTGACAGTAAATTCAAAATCATTGTTACGAGCTGGACAAATATAAAATTCACCTAATGTCATTGTGGACAGTCTATTTTATCATGGATCTGTTTATAATAATTTGAGTCATTGTTTTGGCTGTTATCTTGCCCTGTACATCTTCTGAAAGCAGGTGGGAGACATCTTCAAATTAATGGATGTAAAACTGGGAAATGACCCAGCAGCTTTCTTCCTACAAACGCTCCTTGTTGATTGACCTTCAGAATGCAGCCAAGTCTTGTAACCCTCTGATTAGCTTGTAGCTGTGTAAAGTTTAGGAGATTGCCCTCATGGAAGAAATTGTAGCTTCAGTGAATGGGAAAGAGGAGATGTATCCCAAATCCTAGTTCTATTGGTTTGACTTTACGTTTTCTTCTGAATACCATGCTCTGATGTTCTTGGTTAATAACTAACTTGACCAGAGCCATACTTTCTGCCTCCTACAGTTAAACAAAGGCATTGGGCGGTTGGCAGTATGGCCTTATGTCATGAGGGGTTTTCACTAGGGTTGCCACATCATCCCTTTAATCCAGGACACATATTAATTACACAGGTTATGTGGCTCATTAAGGTGGTAATTAAACTCACTTGGTAATTTATCTGCATTAAATTAGCCTCAGAACCTGTGTAATTCATAAGTGTCCTGGATTAAAGGGATGATGTGGCAACCCTAGTTTTCACCCTCTGGAACATAACAAGAGGGGTCTTTGATATACATGCTTACCTTTTTCTTGAGTTTGGCAAGTCGAAACACTTCCTGCAAAGGACACTATTGCTGTTCACATTAGCTACTTAGCCCACTCATTTTGTCAGACCCACGATGCTATTTGCAATTTGTTCATGTCTCTTTGTGATGTAATTAGTTTTCATGTAAATTTAAATAATTTATAAAAAGATAGGCAGTGAATAGTAATTTCTATTATAAGCACTTACACGCTGTATAGCAAGTATCAGCAACCTTTGGTAGGCATGGCTGTTTTTAACTACTGTACTGAATAAAGCTGATATTTTATTACCACTGTGCTGACATTCTTTGAGTTGCCAGCAGTGTCATCTGACATATTTTCTGTTGGCATACCACAAAGCCAGACCCTCACAGTCCATATGTAGCACAGCTGGTGGCCCCTTTAGCTGCACAGCTTTGGCAACTTTGCAGTTGAGGCGTAGCTTGTCTCTTCCTTAGTCATTCATTTGATTTGACAGGCCAGGAGGAGCCAGAGTTGATTGGCAGGCTGGACTTAGCCCCAGTCCCCAGTTTTGTAAGAGGAGAGTAGGTCACTGGGAGTTGACAAAAAGTTCTCAAAATGTATTGCCCTGGGCACAGGATGCTACCCAGAAGCAGACATTGAATTTGAGAACATTTCAAGAATATGCTCACCAGCTTTTGGCGGTTGTTTTTATCGATAATCACTAAGATACCCCGAATACTGGTCATGGGAAGAGATAGTGTATACCTATTGGACCCATTCCACATTCTGTTTCCCAAGTGATCTTCTATTAGTTTTTCTAACACTACTTTTAATAAAATATTAGAATACAGAGTGGTAAAAGAGTACCAGAATCCGGTGCACACAGAAGATTAGCACCCCTTTATGGTGTTCAGGCTGTACAAATTGGCTAGAAGCTTTACAGTACTTACTACCATCTCCAAGCCTGTTGATCAGTATTGCAACTACCATTCTGGTTACACAGGTGATAATATATTGTACAATTCTGAATGCAATGCTAAGCCTCCTTAATTATAGCCCAGTGCACAAGGTTGTTATGCCCGCTTTATAATATTTACTGTCTTTTCAGTTATGATTCTCTCTGCCTAGTTTAGAGGTGCATGACCTCTTCATCCCCAAAAAAGTTTGGACTGATTATACTGATGAGCTGAATGCACCCATGTTCGGTTCGGTGAATCTTATTGAAGTTTGGATCTGGAATCTGAATCTCATTGACATCAATAGGAGTCAAACATTTGTTTTCAGTAATGGCCATTTTCTAAGCTAAAAGTCAAGAAGTGGTTCACAGAAAGGGCATGGGGCTAGACACTGACCTGGTGGACATGTTCCAAGCAAAAAACATATTTTACAGTTATCATTCAAGGGATAAAGCCTATTTTACACTGGCTCAAAGGACAACATAAAAAATATGCAATTCCTTTAAATAACATGCTTGGGGGATACCTTAAAGCTGTATGTGGAATAAGTATGTATTATGATTCTCCGGAACTCTCATAAAACCCAAAATTCATGAAGACGAGAGGTTGTTTGTGTTTTTTGCAACCATCACTCAGAATCGGAGCAAAGCTGCAGTGTACATTTGCCTCTACTCTGTGTGGCCCCATGCAGACCTTTCTCCCCACTGGAGAAGCCATAGGGTAGACCTCTGACACCCCTTCATATAGTATCATCCCTATAGCTGGAGGCTGCTGAGAGGAATCATTTTTAGTAGAGGCAGAGGTTGAATATGAAAGACTGAAAGAGGGCGCCCCTTTTCTTGATGAGCAGTATTCTGGTGATGTTGCCATTGAGATGCGTGGTGAGAGGACAGATGTCTTTATATACTGTACATGTGGTAATGGCCAATGATATTGCCACACTTGATATACTAGAGGCAGAGACAGAAAAACACAAACAGGTGAGCTCTGGGGAACAGGCCAGGGGACAGTAGTGCCCTGCACCTGTGGAGCTCTGCCATTTGGTGGAACAGTGAAGCTTTTCCCCACTCCATTCTGCAAGCTGTCCCTGGGAGACACTCTGCCTCACTGGGGTTGTGCCTTTCTCTCACTTTCCATCTCTGCTCTATTGGGCACCCAGGTACGCTGAGAGAATTCATCAACATCCCCACCCTCCTCATTGCTGTAACTAGCTGCTATTAGTTCTCCCTGCCTTTTGTTCCCTCCATCTCCTCCTCAACCTCAGAGTCCAATAATTGCTGTGCATCCTCTTGCAGCAAGTGGTTCATGCTGTACTCAATAGGGTGTTTTGGCAGCTGTGGCGAACCGTGAGATAGTCAGCACCGGGATGACAGAGGATGATGAAGGCTTGATTAGCCATTCAACCACCTCTTACGCTTGCTCTGGCTGTATAGCATGTCCAGCAGCTGAAAAAAATGGGAAACATACTTTACCCAGAGATGATGTACCATGTCCATGACATTTTGACCTGTGGACTGCTTGCCCCCTCAATAGCTGCATGGGAACTTCTGCCTCTCCCTATACATCTGTCAGACATAATCTTGATAATGTGGGGCTCATTCCATAGTTTTATTTTCAGCAATTGGAAAGCTTTGTGTGTGTGTGGGGGGGGTGATTGGGTGCACTGGAAACGGTGGTGTTTTGGTGGGAATAAACAACACCTCAATACTCTGCAGTGCCCTGTGGCAAACAAGTGGCAGCTGTAGTGGTGACACCAACAAATTCATGTTGCCTTGCTGATCTCATACAAAAATAAGTACAAAAAACACTACAAGCACAATGAAACCCATATTTTTTTCTTTTTTTCTGCTCAAGAGAAAAAAAGAGAAGGAACTACTATTTAAAAAAGGAAAGAAACACTCCAAAATAACAAAAGAGGGGGAGGGCAGCAGCAATGCAGCAACAGAACCTGCAGCTGATATATACAGTACATGCAGGTGGACTTACATTCCACTCTCCCCAGCCACACAAACTGGACTTCAGCGAAAGTATCAGTAACAAATATACAGGGTGGGCCATTTATATGGATACATCTTAACCTCCCTGGCGGTATGACTGAGTCTGGAATTTATTGCTGAAAGCGATAATGGTTTTCTGCATGGAGATATGGCGTTATGTACTATAGGCCTGTAATGGTTAGTATCCCTGGCGGTATGATTATGTCTGATTTTTGGTGCTGAAAGCGGTACAATTATTTTGCATTTATTCAATAATGTAATCAAACCAAAAACGCAGAAATTTGCTCAGTTGCAGAATTGTCGCTGTCGTCACTTTCAGTTTCTGATGATAAATTTCCCCAAAAATCAGTATCACTCAATTCTGCAAATGATTCTTATTTACTATCGGTGTTTTCTAGCTGATCAAAAACCACTTATGACGCAAAGGGACACTTTTTGGTTGCTATGGACATTCTCATGTTTCCAGGCAGAAAGAATGACATTTATTATATAAAAGTGCATGTAGGGCTCTGGGCAAACCACTAGGGACAAAGGGGATGTGTAATGTTTTCATACAGTAATGTAATCTATAAGATTACAGTGTACTGTATGTACTGTGTGTGTTTCACTTTTTGAATTTCCCGCCGGTCTCCGCCCCCGTGCGACGCGACATTCGCAGGGAACGGAGCCCGAGGCACAGAGGCATCGGAGCTGCGGACACAGCCCGCAGACACCGCGGGAGGACATCGCCGGATCCAGGGGACAAGGTAAGTAACATTGCCTGGATCCAGCGATGCAAGCCCGAGTGTGGCTCGGGGTTACCGCTTTAGGTACTGAAAATCCACCCCGAGCCACACTCGGGAATACCGCTAAGGAGGTTAATAAAATGGGAATGGTTGGCGATATTAACTTCCTGTTTGTGGTACATTAGTATATGTGAGGGGGGAAACTTTTCAAGATGGCAGCCATTTTGAAGTCGGCCATTTTGAATCCAACTTTTGTTTTTCAATAGGAAGAGGGTCATGTGACACATCAAACTTATTGGGAATTTTACAAGAAAAACAATGGTGTGCTTGGTTTTAACGTAACTTTATTCTTTCATGAGTTATGTACAAGTTTCTGACCACTTATAAAATGTGTTCAATGTGCTGCCCATTGTGTTGGATTGTCAATGCAACCCTCTTCTCCCACTCTTCACACACTGATAGCAACACCGCAGGAGAAATGCTAGCACAGGCTTCCAGTATCCGTAGTTTCAGGTGCTGCACATCTCGTATCTTCACAGCATATGGTTTTTTTATGGTTTTTATGGTCAGTAAAAAACCAATACCGGGTGAGCTGCTCCTTCCAGGAGGTACCGCCATTCCTCCAAAGCCGACTTGATGGCCAGCAATTCCCTATCACCGACATCATAGTTCCAGCAAGATAGTGCACCACCACATTATGGGTGTCAGGTCCGAGCATTCCTAGATGAACAATTTCCTGGAAAGTGGATTGGTCATCGTGGGCCAGTTGAATGGCCCCCAAGGTCTCCCGATCTGACCCCTTTAGACTTTTATCTTTGGGGTCATCTGAAGGCAATTGTCTATGCTGTGAAGATACAAGATGTGCAGCACCTGAAACTACAGATACTGGAAGTTAATATCACCAACCATTCCCATTTTATTAAGGTGTATCCATATAAATGGCACACCCTGTATAGCACAGAATATAGTACTTTACATAGCACTGAGTACTGTAAAGCACAAAACTATAATAGCACACTAAGCTAACCAACTTTCTCTCCTTAAAAACATGTCAGCTGTTCCTCACTAAACTCCCAACACATTGACAAAGGGTTACTGATAAAACTTTAAATGTGTGGTGAAAACACCACCATCAAGTGCAAGACTTTGGCCAACAATGTCTTTGTCAATGCGCCATGGAACGTTTGGTGGAGCAATTCCCCCAAACATCCCAAAAATTAATGATTCAGCCAAACGCTTGAGCAGTGAATGTTTGGTCCATAATGCTCAGCTCATTCCTACTGATTGACAGAATCTGCTGCATGCAATTCTAAATGCTGATCTAGTTTTTCATGGTAAAGGTGTCATTTTTTGTAATTGCACTTTGGTGTTCTTCAAGGCATTGGTGACATAGCCCAGCCACACAAATGTCCCCTGGGAAGCTCACATCACGACTGCCTTCCCAGGAAATCTTGTTTCAAACCTGTCAGATCTTGCAAGATTTTGCTAAATCTCATGTGATAACAGCGAAACTTATTTAAACACAAAAACTGATTTCTGTGCATATGGAGGATCTTGCAAATACATCAGTAACAGTCGGCTTAGACAGGGGATTGCTGACAAATGGGAGGGTTTAGTCCATGGTCCACAATATAACTTTATCATATAGTTTCTCGTCTGGCAGTCCCAGACAGCTCTCTTGTATACTGTGATGCATGTACGGTGTAGTGTGGTTGAGTAGTGAGATATGCCGGCTAGTCCTTGTAGCATTGACAACGTTGTCAATTTTAACCCATTTGCATCAATAGTGGTGTGTTTTTTGCTCTATTGTCATCTTTAACATAGTTTTCAATAAAAGCTACTTTATGTTCCCCATAAGGTTTTCTTTGTGATCCTTCACACATTGTTTTGTTTTAGGCTTTTGAATGGGCTGCAGGGGTGCTGCAAAAGGCCTACAAGCATAGCATGTAAACAAAGCTAGCACTAGAAGCTGAACAGTATATTGTAAATTACTGGGGCCCTTGAATGCATACTGACTTTTTACAGAAGACAAACTTAGCTTTTAAGAAGAGATTGTGTGACTTTGGGGTGTATTTATAAAAAAAAAGAAAAGAAAGAGAATGTGTATGTAGCGGTTTCCCTATCCTCTTGGGAGCTTACTAGGGATGGGGAAGGCATATGTCACATCTCAGGGTTGGATCCATGGCTGCAATGGGGAGTTTTAGAACAGAAACTTGGGCGCCAGTCACTTTAGGTATTTTTCAATGCTTTAATAAAAGGAATTTGAAAGCAGTGAAGGAGAGAGGGTTAGGGTAGGTTTCAGATACCTTGTTGTAGATCACTTACAGACACTTTGGGGTTGATTTACTAAAGCTTGAAAGTGCAAATTTCAGTGCAGCTCCACACAGAAACCAATCAGCTTCAAGGTTTTATTGTCAAAGCTTGATTGAAGAAGCTGAGGTTAGAAGCTGATTGGCTAACATGCACAGCTGCACCAATTTTTGCACTCTCCAGCTTTAGTAAATCAACCCCTTTATATCCAAAGGTAGAACAGCTTCTCTTTATAGAAAATTTTGTATACCCGGACAGGCCTCTCACACGAACCTAGCAGCCAGCAGGATTTCTGGTCAAGTCTCTCTCACAGACTTACAGCCAGTAGAACTTCTGGAAGGATCTCTCTCACAGACCTAGCGGCCAGAGCACACTTGAATGGACCCATCTCACAGGCTTTGCATTCAAGAGATAGTTAGCACGGTTCAGATTTGCAGAATGAACAAACCTGAATAGACCCCTCTCACAGTCTTTAGCTTTCAGGAGACAGCACAATTTGGCTTGTAGTATGAGCAATCCTGAATAGACCCCTCACACAGGCTGTAGCATTCAGGAGACAGTTATCACAGTCTAACTTGTAGAATGAGCACTCCTGGATAACCCATCTCACAGGTTGTAGCATCCAGGAGCTAGTTAGCATAGTCTATATTATAGAACAGGAATACAGTACCAGAACCTTTATGCCGACCTGGCGATACTGCAATGGTGTAGACTTGTAGAAGTAGATCCAGCTTCACAGCGTCAGAACTTTTAAGCCATCCAGCACACTGTAAGCACAGCTTTAGTTGCAGGTGTATCCTTCAAGCGAGTCACCGGGCCCTTCTGAGAGACAAACCTTCTTCCTGGCTCTCTCCACCAAGGGTCCTCCCCCAAATCTCCTCCGCTTGGCTCAGCTTCTCCCACACAGGCAAGACAGCCCTAGGACCACCTCAAGTGTAGTAGGCCCCAGACAGGCTTCTGGGACTACTCACAGAACTCCCATCAACACATCCTCAGGCCTGGAGGGCCACCAGGGAAAGGCTTGAAGCACATGGTCACACTCAAATAAATACCCCTTCCCAGAATGCACAGCAGCCAGGAACCTCCTAGTGGGCTGTTTCTGGAAAAATAATAATTATTCATAACTCAGTGTAGTTGTATTTCTCATACTGGTGGTAACAGCGACACCTACTGACCAGTGTTGCCAACTGCCAGTAAATTTACTGACAGTTTGTAAAAATCAGTGATTTTTACAACAGTCTATAAATTTCAGGGTCTGATAATTTTTCATGCTGTGCTGACTTTTTAAGTGTAAACTGGGCAAACTACTTGATATGGGTATTGTCAGTGTTTCCATGTTGTGTTTAAATATCAATTGTCTTCGTTTTTAATAGGAGTTCAGTTATTTTTTAGGTTGCCAGTAAAAAATGTGCTCCGCCAGTAAATTTTACAAGTTTTGCCAGTAAAAAACACTTGGCAACACTGCTACTGACAACAGTGAGAAATGCACAGCCTTGCTGAAATTAGGGTGAAGCCAGCTAAACAATGTACAATCAATCTGAGATGGTCACAGCTCAGCCAAAAATTAAACTTACATTATAGCCCACTCAATGTAACAGGGGGCTACATGTATGTACATATGTTTTGTGTGAATGGCATAAAAATAACAAATGTTATTAGATGATTTCCTGTGGTGTATGAATGTTTTTCTTTGATTTAAAATGGACAATATCATATTTGGGCACTACGAATTTGGTGACACTGGTCAAAAGAGCAAATATCTCCCCAAAGGGAACAGCAAAAAAAAAGAACTTGACAGAAAGCCTAACCCTACCCTGTTCTGTAAAAGTGAAAACTCTACAATTTAAAGTACACTATACATGAGCCCTTGCCATGTTAAATAACCCATCTAGTTTAAAATAGAAGTGAAAAGGCAAAATGTTTGTGTTTATATTTATACAAAAATATATAAATACCTTTTTTTCCTTTTTTTTTTTTTTTTACAAGTGATCACATAATCTCTGTTCCTAGCTTCGTAACAGGTTTAGACCTGGGGTGGAGAAACAGCAGTACACTGATCTCCAGTGAAAAGCTTTGAAGGGGAACAATACCATCAGAGCGCTCCATATCCTACACTGGGCTCAAAATGGGCCGGACCAGACGCCACGTGTGGTGGTTTTGATGGACACGGAGAAAGCCTTCGACAGGGTAGATTGGGTCTATATGTTCTCGGTGTTATGGAGCTTTTGCCTATCCACGTCCCTTCTGCTATGGCGAACTCCCTGCAACGGTCCTTCCCCCTTCGGTGGTGCACTCATTCGCTCCCGTACTTGGGAACTCGTATTTCCCTAGACTTGACCCTACTATACAACCTCAATTATGGCACATTGCTGACGGGGATTGTGCGTGACCTCCACACCTGGCGAGACCTGCCCCTAACGTGGTTTGGGAGAATTAGTGCCCTAAAAATGACTATCTTGCCCCGGATAGTCTATCTACTGTACATGGTGCCCATTGCACTTCCTAGATTCTTTTTCCAGAACTTACATAAGGAATTTATGGGGTTCGTTTGGCAGGGCAAACATCCGAGACTAGCATATGACATTCTTAGACCACCTAAATTGTCAGGGGGGCTGGGTTTGCCAGACGTCCACTTATACTATAAAGCTATGTCACTGGTACGAATTTTAAATTGGCACCACGATGCCCAGACCAAGCTGTGGGTCAAGCTGGAGAAGATGATGGCAGGCAAGAATCTGGCAGGTGCCCCCTGGATTCCGGCCGTATTCAGGGCTCTGTCGGATTGGACTTCTCCCCTGACTAGGGCTACCCTGGGTACCTGGGACAGACTCAACAAGACTGAGCGATTTGCCCCGCAGACGTCTCCCCTCGCCCCCCTTGGGGGCTTTCCCTCGTTTCCCCCAGGGGAGGAGGGAGGTTTTTTTGGGCCCTGGGGCCAGGAAGGTAAAAACTTGTGTGCGCAATTTGGCCCCCAGGGGACCTTGTTGACACTGGCCAACATCCAATCGACCTTTGGGACCATGCGATTTGCGGCATGGAGACACAAACAGCTGGCCAGCTTTTTCAGGAAACTAGATCCTCCACTACACCAGGCCCATTCACTCACCCCGTTCGAATCTATGTGTGTTGAGCTCCCAGACGCAGGCCATTTGATTTCCCAAACATATAGAATGGTACGAGACCCATTCGTATGAGACACTTTACTATGTCAGGGAATGGGAGAGGGAACTGGGTCAGGAACTGATGGACACTCAAGTGTAGTGTCTAATTAAATTTACGCACTCCTCGTCGATCAGCTCCCGTATTCAGGAATCTTCATTTAAATTTATCTCTCGGTGGTATAGAACCCCTTCTATGTTGCAACAAATTTTCCCCCAAACTGATGGCCGGTGTTGGAGGGGATGTGGCCAACAGGGCACGTTCCTCCATCTCTGGTGAACTTGTCCCCAAATTCAACCGTTTTGGGAGCCAATTATCCCCTGGATCAAAAGGACAACCCTGAGGAGTATTGAACGCACTCCCATGCATTTCTTGTTCCATGGGGTACCCTCGTCCTTCAAACAATACAAGAGGAGTGTCACACCCCATCTACTTAACGCCGTGAAAATGCTTATACCCAGGTACTGGAGACAGACTGCCTGCCCAAATCTAGCAGAGTGGAGAAGGGAAGTGGATGTAATTATGGAGGCTGAACACTGGGTCTTAGAGGCCAAGGGCCTTCATGACAAGTTTAAGGACACATGGTCAGGATGGAGATATTACTCCCAAGAGATGCCCACCAAGTGATGCCCATTACAAGTTAATCTCCTTTTGAACCACTAGGAACAACCCATGGAATGCCAAGCCATGCACGTCAGCCACGTCTTTCTTACTTTCTTTTCTCTCTTTCTTTTTCCTCCCTTCCTTCTCTTTCTTTTATACTATTGTCAATGTTATCTGGTTGTCTTCTGTCTTTACTCTACCACTTCAACCATGGAGCAATTACCAATATGACAAACACTAGTTTCAGTACACGGTTCTTGTTTACTTGAGAGCGCAACTCGTCCCTTGAGTGGTATTAGGTTGCAGAGGGACTGGGATGGGGGTGGGAGATTGGGGGCTGCTTGTTTAGTTGGCCCCTCTGGAGTCTAATTTTGTACTGTTGAATGACTCAATAAAAATTAATATTACAAAAATGGCAGTGGCATGACAGCACAAGTCTTGGCTATTGGAAGACAGGCAGGCTGTGCTCCCATCACAGCCAGAAAACTGGGCACGCTAAGACAGATATGCTCTCATGCCTAGCATGGTCAGTTTGAAATAATAAAGCAGAGGGACTGGCAGAATCACCAGGTATTTCACACAAAATAATCAATACAAAGAGGACAGGATACTTTTAAACACAAGTACATGCTACACCAGACACATATCGGGAATATGAAATGTTGGTGTAACATATTCTTTAAGGACATGGGCACAGTGTGTGAGCATAGTCCACTGTATGATCAAAGTGGATAACAAGGGGTTAATTTCCTTTTCTCCATCTCTCACCCAATCTTTCTATTATAAAATGATTTAGGAGAACTTCATTCACTAGAAGCTTTCAGACCTAAAACATCTAGAGATATCTGAAGCAATCTGGCTGAAGAGAAGAAGACAAATCAGAGCAATATAGTCTTCTTCACAAACCACGTTACTATGGTGACAAGGAGCAATATACAAAGGTTATAGGCCATATATGAAAGAAAGCAAACATTTCTCTTCAATTTAAATTGGGAGATGTGTATTAAGAGCTTTCATTCCTGGTCTGTCTGTAACTTAGATAGATCAGCCTTATTTTCAGCAGTGATATTTTTAGTGGAGGAATTGCTAGAGTTCTTTGCACCTTTTGTATTTACACATTCATGTTAAAGGGTCAGTCCACAAAATATTGATGTTTCAGGTTGCGAATTCTGCCTGAATAAATAACACACCAGCTTTTTAACCACTTCAATACCGGGCACTTACTCCCCTTCCCGCCCAGACCAATTTTCAGCTTTCAGCGCTGTCGCATTTTGAATGACAATTGTGCGGTCATGCGACACTCTACCCAAATAAAAGTTTTATAATTTTTTCCCACAAATAGAGCTTTCTTTTGGTGATATTTGATCACCTCTACGGTTGGGGAGAGTATCATGAGGCCTCCTGCAGTCCTGTTGGGGCCCAAGCCCCCTACATCTGTACTGGCTGCTGCTGCCGCTCTGTTGCTCCCCCCCCCCCCCCCCCCGGTGTGATGCCAGCGCTGGTGTCACTCTCTAGACTCCGCAGTAAAAAAAAATTGTGCACAAACTGCAATAACACCGCTCATGGTGTGCTGCTCCCTTCCGGCTCCTCCATTCTTCTCGTCCATCCCAGGTGATGTCATGTACAAGCACCAGGGGTGGACGGGAGGGAAGGAGGTGGCGTCAGGGAGCAGTGTGCCGTGAGTGGTGTTATTGCAAGCATCGGGTGAGGCTGTGCTTTTTTTTACTGTGGAGCCTAGAGAGTTACACCAGCGCTGGCATCACGTGGGGGACGGGTGGAATGTCAGCAGCAACCAGTACAGATGTAGGGGGTGTTATTGCAGCCTCTTCCCATGCTAGACTGCAGCATTGTTGCAGAGCGGAGAGTCTCATGGGGCAGTGCCCACCGAGGGATCAGTCCATCACTGATTGGGGGGAGCACATGGGGGGGTACAGGATAATTTTGGGGCGGGTCATGGCTCCCTCTGGCTCCACCCTAGTGATGCCCCCGGTTAAGGTAGATAGATTGTTAAGGCAAAAAACATATTTCTTATTTTATTTTCCATATAATAAGTAAATAGCTCAGGGACAGGACTCAGGAGGGAAAGAAATTAGAATGGTCAGGCACACACACATGAAATTGACTCTCACAGTGACACCGACAGCAGTGTACAGCTGCATAGATCATGATTACACCTCACCGACATGACACGTCCCTTCCTGAGTCACAGTAAAAGTCTCTCTCAATGCCAGGTGGTCCCTTCAGTCCACTCCAGTCCAAACAGCACTGACAGTCCCACTCCCGGCTTGCCTTGCTACCGACCCGCACACAAGACTCTGCCGCTTCGCTCGGCTCCCTTGCACCATTACATCAGGCATAGCCTCTGCCAGACTCACCCTCCGCCGGCGCCACCTGAACACACTATAGAGGGCATTCGGGTTGGTCTGGAACTGTACATGCGCAGTTCTGAGTCGAGCATCACAGCCATATTTTTTACTGGCAACCTTTTCCTGTCACTGGCATTTACTGGCAGGAG
This sequence comes from Glandirana rugosa, assembly GCA_018402905.1. Lineage (NCBI taxonomy): Eukaryota > Metazoa > Chordata > Amphibia > Anura > Ranidae > Glandirana > Glandirana rugosa. Next base: position 1,137,015 of record BLSH010438500.1, on the reverse strand, counting down.
AAAAGTACTCATTTTTTTACTGGCTGCCAATAAAAATGCTGACGTTTGGCAACGCTGCTGTGTAGTGGTGGTCAATGAACTGGCTATGCGGTCTGGCAGATCTCTTGGCAGGTAAAACAGAATCCATGTGTGTATTTCAATGGTACATTTAGCTGTTTGCCCAGAGTTCAGCTTTAAAGGAAACATATGAATATAAAGATAGGGGTGTTACTACTGCTAAAAGTTGTAAGCCCTGCAACTGACATCTTAATCCAAGCTTCATTGCAGGGGTCAGTGACTGTCTCAGAACAAGCATACGGGATAATATTTCAGACTTTATCATTTTTCCTAGGTGAATGTCTGTGTCAGGTCATTGATTCTTAAAGTGTTACTAAACCCACAACATTAAAATCACTCTGTATATGCATTAAAGCATGCTTGTTATACTCACAGTGGAACCTAAGGGGTTAATCCTGCACATTGTGTAAAAAGGCTGTTTGATCCTGTATGCACAAATCCTCCTTTTCTTCCACTACCCCCTGATATTTTCCTGATAACACAGTGTCTATGGAGTCAAGCTGCACATGCTCAGTTTGGTGTGTATTGCTAGAGAGGTTTTTTTTTCTTTTTCCTTGAGAGAGTGCATGTGATCAGTACAGGGCAAATCAGCACTGTCCAGACAGAGGGTCAGGGGTCTTGCAATCTCATAAGACAGTCAGAAAACTCATCCTACAAGCTTTAATCAGTGCTTGGCTGGAAACTGATAGAAGTCACAAAACTCTATCTCTAACTGCTGATAAAAAAAGGTATTTAGCAGTTCATATTTATTAGAATAATTACATTTCCATGTTCTATGTACTGTAACTCCTGCCCCGATTTTCCCCGAGAGCCTGATGGTGACTCGCAGAGGTGGAGAGGGCTTACACATTCCTCAGGGTGTAGGGTGTTGGGCATGGTGAGTTCAATGATAAAAAAAGTAAGTTGAGCGCAAGTCACTTTTATGCTTTAAACAAGAAATAGTTTATTTTTCAACAGGAGAAATAGGGGAGAGAGGGCAATAGGACACAGGACACCCTTAGTAATATTCAATAGGCAGGCAGACTCCTTAGACATAAATAGGTGAAATGAGGCAGACAGCAGTACTGAGAAAAAGAGCCTTTAAAATGAACCAGCACATCTGTACTTGTAGGACAGGCTGTCTCCTCTAGTAACTAAGCTCTACTCACAGCTTCAGACACATGGATTCACTTGGATGAGTTCCCTCTGCAGTCCTCCCAACCACTTCATAGCCTCACTGCTCATGAAGAGACCCCTCTAGTGCTTCATTTGAACTCCATCCCTCTCAGAATCCCTTCCAGATCTTTGGCAGGCTTCCATCAGCAAATTTTGAACACCTGGATAGGCTTCAGATAAGCCTAGCAACCAGCAGCCTCCTGGATAGACCCCAGGCTTCAGGCCTAGCAGGCAGGAGTTGTTTCACACATGTCCACCCATGAGGATGGGGTGGGCTGGACTCTCCCAGATCACCTGACTTCTTCCAGATAAATACCTCTCTCACAATGCAGCAGCACCAAGCTCATTGGCTGAGAAGGTATGTGTAACTTGCTACTTCAATGTACTGTAACTCATCACTCTCATGGCAGAGGCAACAGCACCACCTACTGAAAAATGGAGAAGCCACATAACTGGAAATAAGCCATTTAGTCTCTAAAACACTACAAATCAGCCAGGCTGATTACTTTCCAGCACAACTAAATTTACCTGCAACCCTATTCTAGGGTGAGGGGCGCTACATTTTCCCCTGCCAAGAAGACTACGTCCTCGACGTCTGCAAAGAAAAACATTTACTCTCAAGCCTGAGAGTGGATGTCTTGGCAAAAAATGGATAGGAAGGGGACATAAGAAAGAATAAACTTTGAGTACAAATATGTGTGGTATTCCACACGAAAACAAGTGAATAATGCAATTGAACAATGACAGTATAAACTGACATTAACATTCTAACTGTCTGTCTATCTAGAAATGGTTGTTGTTGAATCAATTGAAGGCACTGTCTTTCCCTAGCCAAGGAAGACGTAGGTAAAGAAAAACACACTATATATTGACTATGCAATACTGAGAAAGAACATTACTGTACAATTTTAAGGATATTGCCTCTCCTTGGCCAAGGAAGGCGCAAAGGGTGCAGGAACACCTGAAAGACAGAAGAACATGCAATATGGAAAGCATGACATCCTACCAACACTCTATACAAAATTGAAGATATTGTCTCTCCTTAACCAAGGAAGACGTGAAGGTTTCAGGAACATCTAAAAAATAGGAAAGCATGCAATATAGTAAACATGACATCCTCTATGCTCTATACTATAATCTACCATCAGGGGCGTTGCTAAGGTGTGGCTATCGGGGCTGGAGCCCCGAATGTCACTCCCTAAGCCCCGAGCCTCCCGAGGGGCCCCTAATGGCGGTGTCAAGTCACCCGCCCGACGGGCAGGCAACTTGACAGAGCCGCAGGCGGGAGTGGAGGATCCGCTGGTGCACGGGTCTGTTGTTGGCCGCCGCGCACCACTCCTCCAGGCTCCAGTGATGGATCATAGCTGCCAGGACCCTTTCCCGCTGGCCGCCACCACTTCCAGTCCATACATGCAGCCAGACAGAGCACATCCCCCCCCCCTCCTCGCCGCTGCGTGTGTCAGCGGCTCTGATAGCCCCCCTTCTCCCCCCCTCAGGTCCGGAACTCAGGACTCTGTGTTCAGTTGTCCGCAGCTGCTGGAAAGAGGTGGATAAGGGAGGAGGGGGATCCTGGCGGCTGTGTTGTATTGCCCCGATGGCGGCTATCAAAGCTGGGTCACTGAAATGGAGCGGGGGGGGTGTGCTCTGTCTGGCTGCAGGCTGTCTAAGAGGGGACACTCCACGGAGGGGGGACGGACATCTGTGATGTAAGGAGGGACACTCCACGGAGGGGGGGACACCTGTTATGTCAGGAGGGACACTC
>BLSH010438500.1:1114167-1130365 GCA_018402905.1 Glandirana rugosa | reverse complement strand
ATACACATCTAAAACCTTGGAATGTCTACTTTCCAAAAAGGGGTCATTTGGGGGGTATTTGTACTCTCCTGGCTTGTTAGGGTTTCAAGAAATGAGATAGGTGGTCAGTACATCGGGTGTGATCAATTTTCAATGATTGGCACCATAGCTTGTAGACTCTATAACTTTCACAGAGACCAAATAATATCCACTAATTTGGGTTATTTTTACCAAAGATATGTAGCAGTATAAATTATCGCCCAAATTTATGAAGAAAAATTACTTTTTTGCAAAATTTTTCAATACAAACTAAAAAAAAGTGTTTTTTTTTCAAAATTTTCGCTACTTTTTCGCTTATATTGAAAAAAATAAAAAACCCAGCAGTGATTATATACCACCAAAAGAAAGCTCTATTTGTGAGAAAAAAATGATAAAAATTTTGTTTGGGTACATGTTGCATGACTGAGTAATTGTCATTTAAAGTGTGAGAGTGCTGAAAGCTGAAAATTGGTCTGGTAAGGAAGGGGGTGTAAGTGTCCTGTATGGAAGTGGTTAAGCGCGCCGCATTCCTTCGGGCTACAGCCCCTGGTCTTTTTCACACCTAGCAATGCCCCTGTCTACCATTAGTAATAGCTCTATTAATAAAGCTATTATGTATACATCTAAAATGTTGTCAGTCCTCAGCCGAAGAAGACAAGTGTTATCACTAAACAGTACACTTAAAGAAACACATATTTACATATATCTATGTGGAACAATGTCTGCTCTCAGCCAATGAAGACAAGAATATGTAAAGTAAATAGGCAACATGTTTCCAAGATTTTCACAAAGTTTTCTATTTGAAGAATCATACTGCCTCTGTATCTCCAAAGTCCAGTAGGTACAAAACTTTAGTGTAGTGTAAACAACTTTCTGGCTCTGTCATACCAAAGTCCAAAAGGCAGTTTTCTTGATTTTGAAGTTAAATGCAATTGCTTATTCTTACCGTTGCCTTTCTTCCAGAAAACTAAAGACTAAACTTGTAGTGTTGCAAACTTTCCACAGGCAACACAAAAACTTGAACTTGACTTGACTTGACTCAGCCTTTTGCAGGAGACTGAGGCTATTTTCCTCACACATGGAGAACAAGGACATTCTGAATTCCCAGAGCAACAATCAACATAGCACTTTGCATGATGAGATGTATTGGCAAGTCCAGAGCAACAAGCCAATACATCACTTGTAGGGCACTTCCTGCGCCTGCTGGTAAAGGAGAGCAGAAACCCAATAGTGAGCAGGATGGCCGGAGTGTCCCCCACAACAAGATTCCTTCCATGTGAAGTACTACTTTCTGTTGAACAAACACAGCTAAACAGAGCAACAGACCTGTGTTCCATGCCGACTTGAGAACAAATGGCTTGTGACATCACCAGTAGTAGCGTGGATCAGGCAATTGGATTGGCTTCCCAGATGATCCAATAGTGGTAATGTAATGCCTTTGGTCAGCTTGTTTAGGCCGTCTGATAACAACACAGTCTGAGAGAATGTGACGACCATAGCCCCATGTCTGTAGTGTACTTTCCTGCAAATTTGAGAGACAACTTCTTTACATTACAACATGCAGGAATTCTCAGATAGTCTCTGATAGCAGTATCAATCCACTGTGCTCGTTTACATTGGATTTCATCTATCAGGGTCTCTGGCACATACGGATACAGGAAACCATACTCCTCAGCTACTTTCTTTATCACGATTCATTGCAACTTTGACAACTTTGGTAGAGGCTTAGGGTCTCCACAGCCAGGCAACACAGGAGTATCAGAAGCACATCTAACTGAATAGCCTGCAACAGTATTGGGCTTCTGAGAGACACTTGTGAACAAGGAGGTCATTCGCATAGCAACATTTGTAGTTTTAGCACAGTGAGCCCACCGTTCCTCTTCTAAAGAATTTACTAGACATAGAGCTTGAGATGTGGAGGTTGGTGGTTCGTGGTTCAGACATGTCACTGCAAGCTGAAATTAACATAGGGACATCCTCTTCTAATAGCTCAAACTGCTGCTCAGAGTCACTTTCGCCCATCTCTCACAAGACACAGTATCAGAGAATAGTTCTGAGATTCTATCAGACAACACATCAGAATCAGACTCTGTAGAGAACTCCTCCGCCGGGAGTAGATTAGGCCTTAAGCATACAGTGGAGGATTCTCCTAGCTCGGCCCCCTCGGTAGCTACAGGCCTTACTGTCCCAACAGGCACACTGTTCTCACTCACAGCTGTCTTACCCGACTTACCCGATGCTTTCTCCCTGGGAGTTTCCATCATTAGAGAGTGCAGACAACCTTGACCATGGCCGCGGGAGGTCATGGGAGCACTTGGCTTTGTAGCCGGCACGGCTGCAATAGACGTGGTCACTCGAACAGGGTCATCGTGACTGTACAGCACTCACTTTGAACGGTGCCAGTGGGAACTGACACTTCTACTAAATGGGCGGTGATGCTAGCAGGTTCAACAGCTTCAGATGTAATAGGTGCGGTTGTGGACAGAACAACCGTTGTAGCGACTGCAGAAGCTGGTTCCAGAACAGTAACAGCACCACACATGCCCCAGTCTACTTGCAGCTCCCGTGGTGACAAGGCCAGCGACACTACCTCCAGTAGCGATTCCCTGCTGTGCCTGCAGGTGATCCAGGGTCAGATGTTAGTAGCCAATCCTGAACACCTGGGGCATAGCAGCCCAATCACTTCAAAGCCTACCGCCAAGTAGAGAGCCAGGCTACCTTTAGGGACTCCGGTGTCGGTAATGGTTTTTCTCAGCCTGACAGGCCCCAGGCCGACACCTGGTACAAACGCCCTCCAGTCAGCACTGAGAAATCCAGGACTCACCATCCTTGTTTCTCCACCTCTCAGCACGTGGATCCAAGATGGTGACACGCCCGTCCGCGCGTCCTCCTTTGCAGAGCACTGGAGAAAAGTGACAAAAGGTCAGGCTGATACTCTCCCCAAAGCAAAAAGACAATTAGGTTCTTCCCCACGTGAATTAACAGAACAATAGCACAGTCTCTGAGGTACACAAACATCACTTGCGTTGCTAGGAGCAACCACCACAAAAATATCACTTTGCCCCATGTTGGGCGCCAATGTAACACCTGCCCCGATTTTCCCCGAGAGCCTGATGGTGACTCGCATAGGTAGGGAGGGCTTACACATTCCTCAGAGTGTAGGGTGTTGGGCATGGTGGGTGAGATCAATGAAAAAAAAAGTAGTTGAGTGCAAGTCACTTTTATGCTTTAAACAAGAAAGAGTTTATTTCTTAACAGGATAAATAGGGGAGAGAGGGGGACAGGGCACAGAGCACCCTTAGTAACAATCAATAGGCAGGCAGACTCCTTAGACAAAAATAGGTGAAATGAGGCAGACAGCAGTACTGAGAAAAAGAGCCTTTAAGCTGAACCAGCACATCAGTACTTGTAGGACAGGCTATCTCCTCTAGTAACTAAGCTCTACTCACAGCTTCAGACACATGGATTCACTTGGATGAGTTCCCTCATTAAGTCCTCCCAGCCAGTTCATAGCCTCACTGCTCATGAAGAGTCCCCTCTAGTGCTTCCTCCAAACTCCATCCCTCTCAGAATCCCTTCTAGATCTTTGGCAGGCTTCCATCAGCAAACTTTGAACACCCGGATTGGCTTCAGACAAGCCTAGCAACCGTCAGCCTCCTGGATAGGCCCCAGGCTTCAGGCATAGCAGCCAGGAGCTGTTTCACACACGTCCACCCATGAGGACGGGGTGGGCAGTACTCTCCCAGATCACCTGACTTCTTCTAGATACATACCTCTCCCACAATGCAGCAGCACTGAGCTCATTGGCTGAGAAGGTATGTGTAACTTGTAACTTCAATGTACTGTAACTCATCACGCTCATGTCAGAGGCAACAGCACCACCTACTGACAAAAGGGAGAAGCCACATAACTGGAAATAAGCCATTTAATCTCTAAAACACTACAAATCAGCCAGGCTGATTACTTCCCATCACAATTAAATTTACCTGCAACCCTATTCTAGGGTGAGGGGAGCTACATTACTGTGGGAGACCGGATATAGTGAATTTAGGGTCCTGGAGACTTTTTTCTTTATTAGATATTTTCTTTAGCAGCAAAAAAATATATAATAGATATAAATTTTGTTTGGGTTCAGCATTGCATAACCATGCAATTACCATTTAAAGTAGAGCAGTACTAAATAGCAAAAAATGGCCTAGTCATGAAGGGGTAAAACCTTCCAAAGTGAAGTGGGTAAAGTGCATACACAATAATTAAGTCCAAAACCTCAGTGCTGTAAAACAAATCAAGCAAAGTGCATACATGCAATAAAAATCAGTGGAACAGCAAATCACTAAAGCGCTTGCTGAATAATGATTAAATCGGATAAATCCACAGTCTCAGCACTGCAAAGAATAAATAATGATAAAATGCATACAAAACATGGCATAAAAGTGAATCCACTGTGCTCCACCATCAAGTGAATTCATCACTCACCTTATTCTTTAAACCATAAATCATAGGTCTCAATGTGCTTGTTAATCCTCTTATGCCTGAATTAGTTCTCCTCCTCTGCTCCCCTATATAGGTCCATACAGGGTTGGGTCCCTTTTAGAGGTTTCCACTTCAATTAGCAAGTTGTGATACTCAAAAGAAACAAAGGACTGCCAGTAGTGTGATATCGTTTTGATAATAAGGAGTTCTGCTTAAAATTGTTAAAAAAATTAGCTCACAAAAGTATTGGACACTCAGCATAGTGTCTATACAGCAAGCGCATTGTAGTTGTAAGACTTGGTACTTTCTCATCTACTTGCGATCTTGAACAAAACCAGAAGTAACGTCACCTGGCTTCTTTGTATCATTGATCACATGACTTCATCCCTGAAGAGGTTGTTGTAAATTGGTAGTGCAGGAGTATACTTTCTACACATAAACAAAATATACACTCTATTACCAAAAGTATTGGGACACCTGCCTTTACCCGCAAAATGAACTTTAATGGCATCCCAGTCTTAAGCCTCGTACACGCGGTTCCACGGTCGTACGACCGAACGGACCAAATCGTATGTTGGATAATGTAACTTGCATACTGACATTCACTACATGATCGTACGACCAAGCTGAACATAGTGACATGTTATGAACTTATAAAGAGAAAGTTCAGGTGCATGTAATAAGTGTCCGGCCGTTCCTGACTTCTGAGCATGCGTGTTTTGCACAGTACAACTTGTTGAACCTACTTCTCTGTACACATGGTACAACGGTCGTACTTGTTGGTACTACCAAAGTTTTCTAGTTCTCCTGTGGTACGACCGTCGTACGTCGGCTGTTCTAATCGCGTGTTCTAATGGTTGGATTAGCATACAATGGTCGTTCGTACGACCTGTTGTATATGATCATCGAACCGTGTGTACGAGGCTTTAGTTGATAGGATTCAATATTGAGTTGGCCCACCCTTTGCAGCTATAACAGCTTCAACTCTTCTGTGAAGGCTGTCCACATAATTTAGGAGTGTGCCTATGGGAATGTTTGATCACTTTTCCAGAAGTGCATTTGTGAGGTCAGGCACTGATGTGGATGAGGAGGTTTGGCTCGCAGTCTCTGCTCTAATTCATCCCAAAGGTGTTCTATCGGGTTGAGGTCAGGACTCTGTGCAGGCCAGTCAAGTTCCTCCTCCCCAAATCTCGCTCATCCATGTTTTTATGGACCTTGCTTTGTGCACTGTTCCAAATCATTTGGTGGGGGCAGGGTTATGGTGTGGGGTTGTTTTTCAGGGGTTTCTGGTTGGGCTTGGCCCCTTAGTTCCAGTGAAGGAAACTGTTAAGGCATCAGCATACCAAGTCATTTTGGACAATGTCATGCTCCCAACTTTGTGGGAATAGTTTGGGGACGGCCCCTTCCTGTTCCAACATGAATGCACACCAATGCACAAAACAAGGTCCATAAAGACATGGATGAGTGAGTATTTTTTTGTTAGCAGAAAGTTTTTATTAAACAAATCAGCATTACAAAATCACTCATTTAAAAGATATACCTCAAGGTGCATGACAAAATGTTACCAGTAAAATCTGTTCCATACAAGGGATATAGTTCCCTGTTATATACCATACAGCCTAAATACAAGAACTCAAATCCAGCATTAACATTCATTATTAAGTATCCCATACCCACATAGCAAACTATTACACAATGAAAGATGGAATGCCAGTTACGGGGGGAGCAGAATAAGGAGAGGCATGGAACAAGTGCAGAGAGTGGGGAGACATGGAAGAGGGGAGAGGGGGAGATGCAGGGGGGAAGTCTAAGGGGGGATAACCCACCCAGTCAGTCATATATACAAAGGGTTAACCACAAGCGTTTATCCAGCCAGACCAGACCTTATTGAACTTGCCCAGGCATTGCTCATACGTGAGTCTATATAGGGGCAGAACCAAGTTAACTGACTGTTTCCATGAATCGTGAGTAGGTGGCTCCACTGACTTCCATCTTAAAAGTATTTCCCTTCTAGCATAAAACAGAGAGAAGGTTATGCAGAGCTTAACATATCTATCCCCTTCTACCTCCTCCAAATGACTTAATAGGAGCTCCAGAGGGTCTAAACGTATCTGCATGTCACACCGTCACTTAACGTCATGACTGCCCCCTTTCCAATATGGATGGAGCTTGGGACAGGACCAGACCATATGCAAGAACATGCCTATCTCATTTTTACATCTAGGGCATGTTGAGTCGAGCTGAGGGTATATATGGGCCAACCTTTGCGGGGTATAGTAGGCCCTGTGAAGGAACTTGAGTTGCATAAATCTGTCTTTGACCGCTAACATGGAGGGAATGAAAGTAGAGACACAATCCTCCCATTCTTCATCACCAAGGGTCGGGATGTCCATCCGCCATTTGTCCAAAGTCCGAGTCGGTTTGGTATCATGAGCTACCGTCAGATATAAATACAAGGTGGATAGAGGTTTCCCCATCAAGCTGGAGGTCAGAAGGCGTTCAAAGGAGTCCAACTCAAGGACTACCAGTTCTGCAAACTGAGCCCCAAAGGCATGTCGTAGCTGCCAATATCTAAATTCAAAGGATCCAGGTAGCGAATATAGGCATCTTAACTCTTGAAAAGGCATGAGTCTACCATTCAGTATCACATGTTTCAAGGTAGTGATCCCCCTCCTAGCCCATAGTGAAGGGTCCAAGATGTTATTCAAGTGAGGTAGCATTGGATTTCCTCAGAGAGGTGTGTGTGGGATACATGAGAGGGTGTCCTATATATTGCCCTAGCGTCCATCCAAACCTGTATTGTGGTCTTCATGGGGGCTGTCAAGGAGGGGTGAGCCCTCACCCCTCGAAACACCAAGGTGCTCAGGGCTGCGTAGGAACCTAAAAAAGCTGCCTCCAATGTAACAGCCGGGTTCTGTTTGGGCTGGGGAACCACCACTGTACTGTGACAAGGACGGCTGCCCAATAGTACAGTTGGAAGTTTGGGAGTGACAGTCCTCCTCCTGAAAGAAGAAAGTACAGTATTCGCTTTGCCACCCTGGGGGACTTCCCAGCCCAAATAAAGGAAACCAGCATCCCCTCAAGCCATCTGAAGAAGGCCTTGGGAATATAATATGGAGTGTATAAGAAGTATAGGTATTTGGGTAAGTATATCATTTTTACCAAGTTGATCCTGCCCACAGGTGACAGTGAGAGAGTGCGCTAGGCCGCACATTTGACAGTGAGTTGTGACATAAGGGGGTGTATATTTTTCTCTATGTATTCGTCTGTTGTGCCGCTGACCCTGATCCCCAGATAGGTGAATTCGTCCACCCACTATAGAGGTATACGTGGGACCGAGGCGTGCAGTGGGAACAGTACTGACTTATCCCAGTTTATACAGATTCCCGAGAAATGGCTAAACTGTTCAAATATAATCAGCGCAGATTGAAGAGACGATGAGGCATCCTCAAGGTAAAGCAGGGTGTCGTCCACGTAGAGGGACAATTTTTCCTCTATCGGACCCACCCCTATACCCCTCACTCACCTCTCTGCCCTAATTAGGATGGCCAAAGGTTCTAAAGCCAGGGCATACAATCCCAGGGATAGGGGACACCGCTGACATGTCCCACATCCCAGTGCAAATGAATCTGATAGGCTACCATTAGTACAACTCTGGCTCGTGGGTTAGTATAGAGCATTCTTAGGCAGGACATAAACTTAGGACCAAATCCAAATTTAGAGAGGACTCCCCACGAATACCCCCATTCAGTCAAAGGCCTACTCCATGTCCAGAGAGGCCACTATATATGCCGTGTCAGGTTGCGCCCTGGCAATATGAGTAAAGAGCCTTCTGATGTTGAAATCCTACCCCGCCCTGGCTTGAACCCCATCTGGTTGAATCATCGCAGTTATGTGCTCAGTCTATTAGCAAGAATCTTGGCCACCAGTTTTGCATCGACATTTAACAGGGATATAGGGCGATACAATGAACATAAGGAGGGGCCCTTCCCTGGCTTGGGGATCACCACTATAACCGCTTCTCCCATACAATTCGGGAGCGCCTCCGTTCTCAACGACTCACTTAACATTGTGTGTAGTCTAGTGGCTATGTCCTCGGCATACTGCTTGTAAAATTCTACTGGAATGCCATCAGGCCCAGGGGCATTCCTGATTAAAGCGTTTTAAGCGCCTTTAGAATCTCCTCCACCGTGATGGGCTCATCCAGTTTGTTGCGGTAGGTCGAGGTCAGAACCGGGATGTCTATGTCCTCTAAGTAGGATGTCAACTCCTCCTCCCCATAGGTCACCTGGGAGCTATAGAGTGATTGATAAAACGAGACAAAGCAGAGACTTATCTCATCAGGAGCATAGAGAAGATCACCGGTAGGGCCAAGGATATAAGGAACACTAGAAAGCCAGGCCAACAGTCTCCCCAATCTCTCTCCCTGCTTGAAGATATGTTGAGACTGAGCTAATAACCGTTTCTGGGTGAGAGAGGTTCGAAGGCGGAGTACCTCAATAGTCAGGCTCTGTAACCTCACATAATGTTGGAGGTCACAAGATCTAATGTACAACGCTTCCTGAGTACTCTTCTCTGTCTCAGCCCTGATCAAGTTTGCCCTCCTCTCTCTGCAAATCTTAGCGATAATGGTCTGGTACTGCCCCCTCGTGTACGCCTTGAAGGTGTCCCACACTGTCAGTACATCAGCTGAGCCTGGATTAATGGTCCAGTAACCTGGCATTACCTCCCTAAACTGTGCATCCACCAAAATCTAGAAAGCCTCCATAATATGTCTGTAGGGGCAACAGAGAGCTCCGGGCACAGAAGCAGCGGCGCATGGTCTGATATACCACTAGGCAGTATCTTAATGTCCGTGATTCTAGGCAGGACAGACCTCCCAGTGAAAGCTAGGTCTATACCGGAGAAGGTCCGATGGGACATGGAATGGCATGTGTAAGCTCGGGACAGAGGGTGTTTCCACCTCCACACGTCCGTCAGGCCATTAGTGTCCACCCAAGCTGCCAGCCCAGAGTATAGGGGACTAATGGCCATCAGTCTGTCCATGCCTGAATCAGGAGCCAGGTTGAAATCACCCAAGATGATGGTGTTATCAGTAGCAAACTCCGCAATCTTGGCCGTGATCTGATTTAACAGTAATAAAGATGTCAGTGGCGGCAAGTATAAACCCACTAGAGTCCACTTTAAAGAATGGACCTGTGCATAAATTATGACATAACTGCCTTCAGGGTCCAGGGTTAAGTCCAGGCGTCTGAAGGGAAGCATTTTGAGCACCAAAATGCTGACTCCCCTCTCAAAATTAGAATAGGTAATCTGGTAATGGTGTCCTACCCATGGCTTTTTTAGAGCAAGCGTTCTACTTCCCACCAGGTGGGTCTCTTGAAGCACACATAGAGTTGGTGCGGGCTATATGATTTAATAATTTTGAACACCATAGATCTCTTGATCGGGGAGTTCAGCTCACTGGTATTCCAAGAGAAAAGGGAGGACATAGGTACTGTTAGGAAAAATGGTCATTCCTGCCTCCCATGCACATTGCGATTGCCTGTGCGCATTCGCATGCGCGCGCCTGTGTGCGCCAATGGTGCCGAAACACTCAATTTAGTCAGACAGCCCCCTGCAGCGGATGCTGTCCGTCCTACAGCATTTCCAGTGTGTTCCCGTGGCTTGTTAACTAAGGACTTCCTGTATCTGTGACCCGGCTTGCCTGACCCTGTTGAACTCTGCCTGCACCGACCCTCAGCCTGTCTAAGACCACGCTTCTGCCTGACCCTCTTGTACCTCAGCTGCCTGTCTGTTAACAATCCTGCTTGTACCTGACTACCCGCTTGCCTGCTCCTTTTGTACCGCACTTGTCCGCTTGTTACTAACCCGGCCTGCATCATCAATCTTCTGTCTGAGCGAGCTCCTGGAGGATCCTCACAACTCCATCTGCATCCGTACCAGCCCTCGTGCCCCCCCTGTGCTCCAGAATCTCCTGTCTACTCTTTCAGGGGTTCCTGAACCAGGGCCGTAAGAGAGGTTGCCCTCTGCACAATCAGACTCCACTACCAGGTACGTGACAGAAACGGACAGCCATGTCTGAGTCTGAGCAGGGACCTTTTCCGTTGCATGAACTCTGTCAGTATTTGGACGGTCTCTCTCGAGCCGTTCAACACCTGCAAGCAGGATCCGCATCAGGCGGCCACTGCCGAAACCGCGTTCCATGCCCTCCAACAAAGCCGCCGTCCGGCAGAGAACTATGCATCGGAGTTCAGGCGTTTGGAGCATCGACATGGCCTGGAATGAGGCTGCTCTGCGTCACCAGTTTAGGCTGGGCTTAGCCGACCCCCTGAAGGATGAGTTGGCCCGGGTGGGGGTTCCGGCCTCCCTGGAGAGGCTCATTGATCTGGCCATCCAGATCGACGGCGCTTTGGAGAACGCAGAGCGGAAAGTACCAAGGTAAACCTCCGACCCTCTTGGATGCTACCTCCGGCTTCAGGACTTCCAAGTGGCACTCTAGCCGGCTCCGCCATACCCTCCTCTCCTCCTCCGAGGCAGCCGGAACCCCAGCAGCGGGGTGTGGCGCATCTGGCGCTGGCCTCTGAAGAGAAACAGGGCCGAAGAAACCTAGGCCTCTGCCTCTACTGTGGAGAGCTGGGACACTTCGTGCGCTCCTGCCCGTCCAAATTGGAAAAATGCCTTGCTACCTCTCCTCAACCAGTACCTGTCAACGCGGCTCACTTCACCCTCTCTCTGTTTCTGCAGCACCCTGGTGGAGCCGTTGCCGTTCATGCTATTATAGACTCTGGTGCGTGCAGCTGCTTCCTGGACTTAGCCTTTTCTGCACAACACGGGATCCCCCTGCGACCCAAGACCCGCAGGATGGTGGTGCACCTGGCTGACGGTACCACCCTAAAATCTGGTCTAGTCTCAAAGGAGGCCACTCCCCTGGCCACCACGATGCCGGGAGGGCATCGAGAGCTTTTCACGCTTGATGCTATTGCCTCTCCCATCTTCCCTGTCATACTTGGACTGCCTTGGCTCCAGGCCCATAATCCCACCATTGACTGGTCCTCTGGAAAAGTCCAGTTTCAGTCCTGGTACTGCCACGAGCACTGTCTTCCCCGGACCCCCGGAATGGATCCCACCCTACTAACCATGGACCTTGACCCGGAGCCTGAGATCCGTCAGATCGTCCCCAGCGTCTACCATGCTTTCTTGGACGTTTTTAGTAAAAAGGGGGCTGAGGTCCTTCCTCCTCATAGACCTTATGACTGTCCCATTGAGCTTCTCCCCAGTGCAGAGATGCCATTCGGAAGGATTTACCCGCTTACAGAACTGAAATTCGGCACCCTTAAATCCTATATCGATGAGAACTTTAACAAGGGCTTCATCCGTCCATCCACTTCCCGTGCTGGGGCAGGTATCTTTTTCGTGGAAAAAAAAAGACCATTCCCCATGCGCCCATGCATAGATTACCGGGAACTCAATAAAGTTACAGTGAAAAAACGTTATCCGCTTCTTCCGGAGTTGTTTCAGCGCCTGGGAACTGCCACCGTTTTTACTAAATTGGACCTCTGGGGAGCTTACAACCTGGTACGGATCAGAAAAGGCGATGAATGGAAGACGGCCTTTCATACCCATTTCAGTCATTACGAGTATTTAGTAATGCCATTCGGTCTGTGCAATGCTCCGGCCACATTCCAGCATTTCAGAAACAATATCTTCAGGGACTTCCTCGACCTCTTTGTCATCGCCTACCTCAATGATATTTTGATCTTTTCACCTTCCTTGGAGCTCCATTGCTCTCATGTCAAATGGGTACTGGGTCGCCTCCGCCAACATGGCCTTTATGCTAAACCGGAGAAGTGCGAGTTCGAGCAGCCAAGCATACAGTTTCTGGGACTGATTATTTCTGTCGGAGGTATCAAAATGGACCCTCAAAAAGTTTCTGCCATCTTGGACTGGCCAGCTCCAGCCAACAAGAAAGAAATCCAGCGCTTTGTAGGATTCGCAAACTTCTATAGGAATTTTATCCGGGGATTCTCCTCCATCATCTCCCCCATTATGCACTTGACCAAACAGGGTATCCAGTTCCACTGGACTCCTGAGGCACAAACAGCCTTTGAAAAGCTCAAAGAGCTATTCACGTCTGTACCCAACCTTAAGCATCCGGATCCCGCTCTTCCCTATGTTCTGGAAGTTGATGCATCTGAGGTGGAGGTCAGGGAAATTCTCTCCCAAAGGCAGGGTACTAAAATGCTGCCACACCCAGTGGTGTTTTTCTCTCACAAGCTATCTTCCGCTGAGAGAAACTATGACGTGGGAGACCGTGAACTCCTTGCTATTAAATCGGCACTGGAGGAATGGTGGTACCTCTTGGAAGGAGCAGCACATCCAATTCTCATCTATACGGATCACCGGAACCTCAAGTACCTGAGAATTGCCAAGAGACTGAAACCACGCCAAGCCAGATGGGCGTTATTCTTCACCCGATTCAATTTCCACATCACCTACAGGCCTGGGTCGAAGAACACCAAACCGGACTCCTTGTCACGCATGTTCAACATGCCTGAAACCTCAGTATCTTCCGACACCATACTGCCCCCAGGAATTTTCTTGTTGTTACAGGAAGACGTTCTGTCACGGATCCGGCAAGCTACCCTGGGGCCAAACCCCCTTCCGGGAACCTCCCTGCAGCTCAGGGACGGGTTGCTCTGGCATGGTACCAAGATCTTCGTACCAGAGAACCTACGAACCTCAGTATTGGACCACCGCCTCGCTGGGCACTCCGGGGTACGCAAGACTTTGGAGTTAGTATAGCGCACGTTCTGGTGGCCCCGAATTGGAAAAGCCTGTAAGTATTATGTGGAATCATGCACTACCTGCAGCCGGTGCAAGGGGAATAAGACTCGGGCATGGGGCCTCCTCAACCACTTTAGCCCCGGAAGGATTTCCCACTTTAGGACCAGAGCACTTTTTGCGATTCGGCACTGCATCAATTTAACTGACAATTGCGCTGGCGTGTGATGCTGTACCCAAACGGAATTTGCGTCCTTTTTTTCTCACAAATAGAGCTTTATTTTGGTGGTATTTGATCACCTCTGCGTCATTTCTGATCGCCGCTATAAACAAAAGAATAGCTACAATTTTGCAAAAAAACCCACATTTCTTACCTTTTGCTAAAATACAAATCGAAAAAAAATATAAAAAAACATTTTTTTCCATCGGTTTTGGCCGATTTATATTCTTCCTCATATTTTTGGTAAAAAAATCACAATCGGCGTTTATTGATTGGTTTGCGCAAAAGTTGCCGTGTTTACGGATGATGAGAATTCATTGCTGGGGTTTTTATTTATTTATTTATTTTTTACTAGTATGGCGGCGATTTTTAGCGGTACTGCGATATTGCAGCGGACATGTTGGACCATTTTGACACTTTTTTGGGACCATTGGCATTTATAAAAATGCACTGATTACTGTGTAAATGCCATTGGCAGTGAAGAGGTTAACCTGGAGGGGCGCTCTAAGGGTTAACTGTGTTCCCTGGGCGTATTCTAACTGTATGGGGGCTGGGCTGGCTGGGGGAAGGGAGTGATCACGGCTTTCATCACATCCCTTTCCCCTCTAACAGAACGGAGATCCGTGTTTACTTACACGGACCTCCGTTCTTTCACTGCGGGGGGGGGGCATCGCGATGGAGCCCACCTTACCCCCTCCCTGGTCCCACCCCGAACACAGTGAGCGCGCCTCTGGCAGTGCGTGCGTGCTCACAGTGCGGGATATCGCAGCCGCCGTCATATGACGGCGGTTTGCGATATCGAACCACTTTGTCGTCGTCAGATGCCGGTCGGCGGTCGGCAAGTGGTTAAACCATTACCTGTCCTGGAGAGGCCCTGGAGCCACATATCCATGGACTTTATTGTAGAGTTACTCCCTTCTGAAGGCTGTTCTACCATCTTCATGGTAGTGGACAGATTCTCCAAGATGGCCCACTTTCTGCCTATGAAAGGCTCACCCTCTGCCTCAGAGGCTGCAAAAATATTTATTAACCCCTTGCCGACCGCCGATCGGCAATTGACGGCGGCAAGGTGGCTCGTGAGCGCAAATCGCCGTCATACGACGGCGGCCGTGCTCACGAGCCTAGTGAGCACGCACGCGCGCCGCTGGAGGCGCCCCCGCGCGCTCACTGTGTTCGGGGAGGGCCAGGGAGCGGGTGCGGCAGCTTCGATTGCCGCCGGCTACCCGCGATGCCCCCCCGGAGCGAAGGAACGGAGGTCCGTGTATGTAAACATGGTCCTCCGTTCTGTGTGAGGGGGAAGGGCTGTGATCACAGCCTTCCTGTATACGAAGGCTGTGACCACTTCCCTTCCCCAGCCAGGGCAGTCCCCCCACAGTTAGAACACGCCCAGGGAACATACTTAACCCTTAGAGCGCCCCCTGCAGGTTAACCCCTTCACTGCCAATGGCATTTACACAGTAATCAGTGCATATTTATAGCACTGATCGCTGTATAAATGCCAATGGTCCAAAAAAAGTGTCAAAATGTTCCGACATGTCCGCTGAAATATCGCAGTACTGCTAAAAATCGCAGATCGCCGCCATTACTAGTAAAAAAAAAAAAACCCCAAAAATGAATTCTCATCATCCGTAAACGCGACCACTTTTGCGCAAACCAATCAATAAGGGCCGATTGCGATTTTTTTTATCGCAAATATGAGGAAGAATATAAATCGGCCAAAAACGGTGAAAAAAAAGTTTTTTATATTTTTTTTTTGGATTTGTATGTTAGCAAAAAGTAAGAAATTTGGGTTTTTTTGCAAAATTGTCGCTCTTCTTTTGTTTATAGCGGCGATCAGAAATGACGCAGAGGGGATCAAATACCACCAAAAGAAAGCTCTATTTGTGGGAAAAAAAGGACGCAAATTTCGTTTGGGTACAACGTCGCATGACCGCGCAATTTTCAGTTAAAGCGACGCAGTGCCGAATCGCAAAAAGGGCTCCGGTCCTAAAGCTGGAAATCCTTCTGGGGCTGAAGTGGTTAAGCAGATTGTGAGGCTACACAGGATACCAACGGATGGGGTGTCCGACCGTGGAGTGAAATTCACATCCAAGTTCTGAAGGTCCCTGTGCAAGTCCCTGGAAATTGGTCTGTCCCTGTCTTCCGCTTATCATCCCCAGACAAACGGCCAGACAGAGCGTACCAGCCAAACACTGGAGCAGTACCTACATTGCTTCTCTTCTTTCTCCCAGGATGACTGGGTTACCATCCTACCGCTGGCTGAGTTTGCATACAACAACTCGGTTCACTTGGCCACTCTGCAATCACCATTTTTCGCCAATTACAGCTTCCATCCCACCTTCTTGTCCAACGCCTGCCCAAATTATCCCTTCCCAGGAGACTTAGTACCTGGTTCGAAGAACCTGCCCGTCAGAATTTAACTCCCACCTATCGGTATGAACTGACGGGCCAAGGTTCAAATCAAGCGGTTCGGAGAAGAACAGTATCCAAAGAAATAATTGGCAGACACAAGCACGGTAACAGAAGACGTCCTCAAACAATAACCTCCACTTCTTCAGGTTATCCAGTCAGTGTCGACCGTGGCTTGAGAGGCCCGTCCGCAACCTGTTCTTCCACCCTACCTTCGACATTAACCGCTTTTTACCACTAACGTCTCACCGGTTCACTTGGCTCAACAACATACGTTTGAGTCGGTCGCCATCC
>BLSH010438500.1:1069318-1100035 GCA_018402905.1 Glandirana rugosa | reverse complement strand
ACATATTACATTGCTTTAAAGAGGCAGTAGCGTAATATTTTTTTTTGGGGGGGTTGAGTTACAAACACTTTAATGGAAGGAATTTCATAAAAGCTGCAGATTTTAAAATGTTGCTATTTACTTTTGAAATATCATTAGTATCCTGGGGATGTGCTCCACATCTGGTAAACCATTCCCATGTTGTGCAGATTTGGACCAAAGTATTTAAACTTTCACTATTCCAGCCTCCCTTCCTCAAGGCCTTTGGCTTGCGCTTCACCTTGAATCTCCCTCTGTCATCAAATCTGAATTTAAACTAGCAACATATGTGATTTCAGAAGTCAAACAACGCATGGACTAATTATTTAATGAGACACTTACTAGCATACTTATGGATACCCACAAAAAATGTGTCAAAGTGTGGTCCCCATGGATTCAACACTTCAATTCCACCTGAAAGTTATACTTCCCTTTAAACATTATCATAGGGAATGTCATCAGAATGTCATCATTTTCTGCCAGAGGTTCTGACATTTTTTCTGCTCCTAGTGTGCATGGACCCTATAGTCTGAAAAACATTTAACACCAAGGTGCTCAGATAAACAAGTGATTGGTCATATTAAGCGGGATTATCTAGGGCAGTGGTTCTCAACCTCAGTCCTCAAGTACCCCCAACAGGCCATGTTTGGGAATTTCTCTTAGATAAAATAGCTGTCCAAAATACCAAGCCATTTGCTGGAAGGAGCTGCTGATGGTATTGCCCTGTTGGCAAAGATAGCCACTAGTTCCTCCTCCAGCACTTAACAGATGAAAATCCTATCAAAGGAAATTTCTGTAAAAATCATAACTAAAGAATTTCCCACTTTTTTTTTTATTAATAGGCTTCTAAAGTCTTTGGCTACCTTAAAGAAGTATGCATTAGTATGGTTTTGTTGAATAAGAGAACTCATTCTGTCATTCTGAAGAGGAGAACCAGTAATCTTCTAAACATATGGCTACATCGAAATAATAATTAATTTTATTCTTATATAACAGTATGCTTATCATTTTATACTATATTATTACAGTGTAAATAACTTAGCCACTCCTGTTAAATGGCTTGAAGTTTTTTTCTGAAACATTTAATATTATTGCATGCTAGTAAATTATTTCTCATAATACACAAGATTTTATTTGGAATAAAGACAGCTATTTTTCTGTACCTTTGACTACTGTTATAAGTGGGTGTGCTAATTATTAATAGTTCAACAATTTATTCCTCCTGTAATACGATGATATTAAGTACTATCCGTAGCTAAGGTGTCCTTTTATAAAACTGCGATCAGCGGTGATCCCAAGGATCACCGCTGATCACAGTTCATTTTCGGTTTATAAAGCAGAGATAATGGGGAGAGAACACGTTCTCCACCGATTATCTCCACACACAGAGAACTGTCATTCACTGACACAGGAACAGCCAGTTTATGAAGCTGCGATCTCTGCACTTCACTTGCGATCTGTGTCAGAATTCACCCTCCCCGATTCACCAGCTCAGAGGTGGTGAATTGGGGGAGTGAAGAGGGAATCCCGGGGAAGGAGGAAGATTATAGACTTCCTCCTGCCTCGTTCAGACCCCCCAACACATTAGCCATGTCCCCTTGCCCTGTATATGTGTATATATGTATATACATATATATGATGTGTGTGCATATATACGTGTATATATAATGTATGTGTGTATATATATATATATATATATATATGTATATATAAGGTGTGTATGTGTTTATATATACATATATAGTGTAGGGGGGCTAATAATTTTATTAACTATTTGGGCGGGCTCCTCCGAGAATGTCCGTTACTGAGCAGTGATAATTTATCACTGCTTAATAAACCGACACCTCTGAGTTTCTGTGGATTTCGGTGCCGTAATCTCATAATGTCTCACGAGATTGGGGCGTTCTCCACAGTTTGAAGCGTTTGTAGATCACTTCACTTCACAAGCTGTGAAGTGATTTACACCGCTTAATAAACAGGCACACAGAGAACGATCTCCTCTGTGAATGCCGGAGAACTGAGCAGTGGATTTTTTACACTGCTTTATAAACAGACACCTGAGCGTCAATTGTATTAGAGTGACATAGTTGTGCATAGGGAAAATGAAGGAAAATGCAGGAACGCGGCACACAGCATCAAGTTTTTACAAGGACAGGTTTTGTGGAATCTTACA
Source organism: Glandirana rugosa (assembly GCA_018402905.1). Taxonomy (NCBI): domain Eukaryota; kingdom Metazoa; phylum Chordata; class Amphibia; order Anura; family Ranidae; genus Glandirana; species Glandirana rugosa. Next base: position 1,097,844 of record BLSH010438500.1, on the reverse strand, counting down.
TGTCCTCGGTTATTTCTTCCAAAGATGCACGCACCTAGCTCAAGCTTTATCACCAGATATATTATACTATTCCTCAATTGTATAAAATGAAACTCAGCCACTCTTCACTTTATTTTGTGCCTGTGGCCAGGAAGCTGGCTTCTTTCATGCACAATGGATATGCCCACATATGCACTCATTCTGTACAGTGGCGGCCTGTTCATAGAGATTGCACAGGGGCCCCCCTCCCTGCATCCGGCCCCCTGATCTACATATCAGGGCACCGGACTATGGACTCCAAAGGGGGGAATGTTTTTCTGAAGCATGTGATTAGAGTCTGAGGCTCTAATAGGCTTCAATAGGATCCCACCCAGTTGTGTGACGCTAGCGAATGAATTCTCGCTATTTTCACACTAGTTCCTCCCCGCCAATCAGGAGGCAGGTTGTGAAACCTGTTTCCCGATTGGCCAAAGCAACAGGCAATCCTATTGGATGCCTACCGCTTGGGCAGAAGAGAGAGGAGACACACGGTGGAGGAATCCACTGGACAAGCAGACACTGGAGCCGCTGCCCGCACCCCGGGAGAGGAGGAGAAGACACCACAGCCCGCCAGCCCTAGATCGGGTAAGTGGTGTCAGTGCCACGTCACCGGCCACCTGGATGGGGGGGTGGTGTCAGTGCTAACCAGTATTATATATTATATTGCAGCTGCAGGAATCTTCTAATTCCTAATGCTGCTGTGAGTGGTTAGGTGCGGCTGCCGACCCCATTCACTATGACAGGTGGCAGCAGCCACAGCTTTTTGTGGCTGTCCACACAGTCAGCGATAACCTGTGGTGAACGCTTGATGGATGCATTTTGTGTGCATTTTTAAAGTGCAACTCCGCTTTGGAGAAACACAGTCATTTCTAGGTGACCAATGTACATTGCAGGGGTTTTTATCAAATTTTATTATAACGTTGCTGCAACCTCTCTCCTTTTCTAATCTGAAGAAATAGCAGTTCGTTTCACCATGTCCGTTCCAGACTCAATTCAGAATGGGAGTGTTAGTGTTCATTATTACCAACTGATGTAAATCTCAGTGTTCTGATCGGGAAAGTTACAGTGTTTGCATGCCTCTAAAAGAAGATAATTCTTACAGAGTATTTCACCAAAATTGAAATTCCTATTGTAAGGGATGCCCAAACTTGACTTGTATCTTGATGTAGACTTTTTTAAAAAATTGGAGAGTTGATCCTACAAGTAGGAAAGTAAATTTCTGGGGGAATTCTGTACACCAATGATGTACAGTACACTTCCAGCTTGCCATACCACTGTTAGAAAATGACAGTAGCTACAGAATGAAATTGAAAGCTAACTTTCAATATCATTAAATTACAAAGTAGCTTGTTTAGCAATTTTATATACTCTATTCATTTTTAATGAAAGTGGAGTTCTTCTTTAATGTTATTAATAAAAATTACCACCAAACTGTATTGTAAAAAAAAAAAAAAAAAAAAATCTTACATTAGTACATGTTCCACAGGGCAGTTCAATGATAGCTCTGAAACTGGCAGCCACAAAATTCTTGTCATTTTCTGGTTCATTAGTCACAGAAGAGATTGGGGAATAGATTTTTCTAAAACTCTTCTGGATCTAAATAATGGACAGTTTTACAGTAATCTCCCAAGAAAAGAGAGCCCAGGAACCACCAGTGGCGGAGGATGGCCCTTTTGACTACTATAATAGTGATTGGGTGGCTGTAAAGCCATCCGGATCACTTTTACTGAACAGCCAATAACCTGCTAAAAAGAGTTTCACCAAGCTCATGGCTGCAACTAAACTTGCGCTGTTTAGGAGATATTCATACTGCATGCACCCGATGACATCACTTGCACATGCGCACTGAAGGGATGGTATACCTGTGACGTTCCTTCAGAGCTCTGTGCCACGGCCATGACTCCTGCATGCATGCACGAGAATGACGTGATCGCAGCTTAGCAAGTTAGATGGCCCCGAGCACGCAAACCTGGAAGGTAGACCTGGCGAAGATGGAAGCCTTGTCAGCGCTGATAGCACGCCACTGGGGGGCTTCATCCTAAGGTAAGCATTTCATAATGTGCTAGAATGCGATGCACACTAGCACATTAGAAAAAGCAATGAGATCTGCTGTCTCCCCCCCCTTTTCCTCTTGGATCACATCCAACAGGTCCAACGAGAGAGATAATCCGCCATATTTAACCACTTCAATACCAAGCACTTTCACTCCCTTCCTGCCCAGGCCAATTTTCAGCTTTCAGCGCTGTCACATTTTGAATTGACAATTACTCAGTCATGCAACACTGTACCCACATTACATTTTTATATATTTTTTTAGATAGATAGAGCTTTCTCACAGAAAAAACACAGAAAATTTTGAAAAACTAATGTTTTTCTTATTTTCTGTTATCAAATTATGCAAATAGGTAATTTTTCTTCTACACTGATGTGCACTAATGGCCACTGAGGAGGCTGCACTGATAGGCACCGATGAGGCTGCACAATGGGCACTGATGAGGCGGCACTGATGGGCACTGATGATGCGGCATTGATGGGCACTGATGAGAAGGAACTGACGTGGCTGCACTGATGGGCACTAATAGGCGGCACTGATTGGTGGCACTGATAATCAGGGTACTGATTATCAGTGTAAATAATATACTCACTGTGCCCCACAGATCGGGTCTCCTTTTCTCACACGCTGTCTCTGTGTGAGGAAAGGAGAGCCAATAACCAGCCAGTCTGTTTACATTGTGACAGCCATGATCGAACACAGCTCACTGCATGGTAAAGGGCCCCTGTGATATGTCCCTTTACCCCAATCTGTGATCTGCTGTGTCCAAGGCACACAGCGATCACGCAGCCCGCCCGATGCATCCCCCAGGGGGTGCACAGGAGGCTCGCATGTGGGAGGACATCCAGGGGCGTCCTACCAGACCTGGAGATCCACACTGTAGCCATATGTCAGCTATAGCGTGGTAAGGAAGTGATTAGGGATTTATTGTAAAACAGTGAGAGGCTTATGAAATGTTCTGGATGCAAGTTATCTGCCACTTATATGTCACCTCCCAAATCATTACAATTTATACCAAAGTGCATTTCTGTTTCAACATGTTTTACAATTTTAAAGAATATACAGATCAACTATATTGCCTCTGCAGTGGCTGTATCACGCTTACCCAAGTGCTTTTAAATATACCACACAAAAGTACACTGTACATGTATTTGGAAGTGAAAATTTTTCAATTAAGGATTGCAAGCTTATACTGGAGTGATGTGGTATAATATGGAAATAAGGGGAGATCCGCCACTCCTAGAACCTTCCTGACCCAGACCATGTCCTAATTGTTTTTTCTATAAATCTTGGCCTGCAAAGCATATTTTTTGAACAGTATGTGGATTACAACATGCCTTCTGATTCCAGAATATCTTTCCACATGCCGAACTCTGTTCTTAACAGACCGCCAAGAAGCCTGTACAGTGCCACATTCATCATGAATTATGCTAATCCACATTTTTATGGAATTTTAAAATTGCTAATGTGACTTGTCACTTGTAATTGGCCAAGAAACATGAATCTGTTAAAAAGCTTTTCAAGGCTTAATTTCTTAACTGACTTTATAGCCTTATAGGATAATGCCATTCTTTGTGTGCCTCCCACCTAGGGTTTCATGTTAGTTGTAAGCAGTGAATTGTTCTTTCCTGATAGTATGCTTAAAATATAAGTACTGACTATCCCTCAGCCATTGAACTTGCCTTATTTGTGAAAAAAAACTGAACTAAGAATGGTTTGTGTTGCTCTATAAACATCACCATGAAGTCTTATTTAAGTACAGGTTTGAATCTTGTTACCAGCAGGCAAAACACACATCTCTTATTACAGAGAATGTTTGAAAAAAGTTCCAGTGTCCTCTATTTCTTATATCAAAGCTTTAAAATAGTAGCAAAACCCTAAATACAAAGAGCAGTATGCAAAGAAGACAATTGGCTTCTATCTTGGATCATGTACTGAGTGTCACTGTGCACTGTGTATTGCTCCTTGCTTTTGTTCATTGGACACAGCTGAGAGAATTATGTATCAATGTGTTCTTACTATAACCTAGCACATATTATTAATAAATCGGAGGAAGAGTAGTCAATTTTTTCGAAATGTTCATACCATGTTTAAACCAAGAATGCCAGTGTTTTGCCTTCCCTTATGTACCTACCCCCAATACCTTTCCTGTACTTCCCTTTTTTTTTTCAATTGATTTTGTACTTAAAAATGTATAAATAAAGACTGCAAAAAAAAAAAAGAGAAAGAAAACAAGAATTCCATTCATGGTACAAAAGTTCTCGAACGACACATATGTAGCTACATTCCTACATTATGAGCCTTCTAATAATAGTAGTAGTAATAATAAGAATAATATTGAGTAAAATAAAAAAAGATTAATAATAATAATAATAATAATAATAATGATAATAATAATAACTATTAATCATTTATTTGTAGTCAAAAAATATATTTATATACATTTTTTTTTTTTTTTTTGAACTGGATGGACTTGTGTCTTTTTTCTAACTATGTAACTATGTAATCTCTACACTGGTAAACTGTACACTCCTATTCATTTGTCACTAACACAGAAATTTCAGTTTATATCCATCAGCCCGCTGTTTTGAGCTCTAAACCGGGCAACATCCTTAATCTTGCATGGGCAAAAACAAGCATGCCCGTACTGCTAAAGCCCTGGGATCATCTCAACCCCCCGGGGCTCCGCGGTGAATCTGGGGGACTTCTTTGCATCATCTGCGGGGACAGCAAGCAGGACAGCCAAGATGGCGCCAGCGGCCTCCTCCACTGGCTCCAGAACGCCGCCTCACTCCTCTTCTCATCTCCAGCCACTTCATTGGGCGCCATCCGAGGTCCAGCAGTCTCCAGGAGGAAGGATTGGGTCCGCAAACATCCAAGGAGCGGTGAGTCGGTCCCTGCAGCCCCTCATGGATGAGACGGCGGCACATGAGGCTCCATCTGCCTCACCGGGCCGCATCACCAAGCCATACACACAGCATCAGACCCCTGCCTGTGGGGTGGCTCTGGCTCCTCCATTATATCAGAGGAATCCACTGAATTTCCAGCCTTGCCAGACCCACTTTGGCCCTGGCCTGTCTCAGCTCATTTACAAGACCTAGGGTAACAAATCCCACAGGGGTAGCCTTGTACCCCCTATTCTCCCAAGACCCAGCGGCCTTCACGCTCCCCAGTGCCTCTAAATGGACCCCAGAATCCACCATAACATACGCCCAGATGGTGGGGACTCCAACGTCAGTGCACATTGAGGGTCCCAATAGGCAGGTACCCCAGGTACCCCTGGGAACCCCAGAATGGTAGGAACCATGGGACTCACCACCCCATCTTGCTCATGCTGCCGCCCCCACTGGCCTCCAGGGCCCAGGACGCATAGCCTGAATTTTACAAAAGACACCACTACATGTAATTACAGCTCAGCTACCTTCTTTCCCACCCTCTGTGCTTGCTTACTTGCAAGCAATACCCACCAAGGAAGACTTTAAACAACTTATTAAGGACGTTAAGTCCACATGCCGCAAGGAAATCCAAGTGCTACACACTAACTTCAAGCACCTGGCGGATAGAGTTGAAATGGTGGAGGAGGAAATACAGGAAACTTACAGTTCATCGAACCCAGGTTCAAGGAGCAGACCATTGCACCATGCTCAGAGACATGCAGCGCCACTTAGAGGACTTGGACAACCGGGGCCGCAGGAATAATATTTGGATGCGGGGCCTCCCTGAAACTAGGGGGTCCTGAAGATCTCAATGCTACCTTACAAGCATTGTTTAATGATCTCCTAGACGAACCCCATACCAAATCTACTGAGGTGGACAGAGCTCATCAGGCCCTTTGATCGAGAGGCCCTGTCTCTAAGCCACGTGATGTCATATGCAGAGTCCACTCCTTTCCCCTTAAGGAAGACATCATGCGCAAAGCCTGTACCATGCGCGGGGTAGTATGCAACAATGCCCCGGTCCAGCTGTTCCCCGATCTATCCTGGATCACACTCCAGAAGCTACTCCAACCCTTACTGTGCACACTCCAAGAGGCAGATATTACTTATCGTTGGGGATTCCCCTTTAGCTTGATAGCAAAGCACCAAGGCAAATCGGCGGTCCTGTGGTCAGGACCGCCATCACGGGGGTACAGGCAGTACTGTTGTAAGGAGCCCCAGTGTCTCAAGGGGCCCTTACAACAAAGACTTTAGCAGTCTTTAACATTGGAGTCTAGGGGTGGGGGACAGCTGGTTTGGGGACACCGTTCTCCCAAACCATAGCTGATAAAAATACCAAATTTGGGTCACATGCAGAGGACCCCCTGGGGATCAACTGGTCCAAGCTTGGGACCTCTAGCACCTATGGTTCGGCCGTACTGTGTCCCCAAAATGACCAGTCATTGACCAGCAATTGTCGGGGAATTTTGGACTTAACTATGGGAGAGGGCACCCGATTTGGGGACACTATTCTCCCGAACCATAGCCAATTAAAGTACCAAACTTGGGTCACATGGAGAGGGACCCCTGAGCAACAACTGATCCATGTTTGGGACATCCAGCACCTATGGTTTGGCCGTACCAGGTCCTCGAAGTGACTGGTCATTGACCGGCAATTGTCGGGTGAATTTGGTACTTCATTGGAGTCTATGAGAGGGGAACACCCGGTTTAGGGACACCGTTCTCCCGAACCATAGGCGATAAAAATACCAAACTTGGATCACATTGAAAGGGCCCCCTGGGCAACAACTGGTCCAGGTTTGGGACCTCCAGCACCTATGATTCGTCACAAGGTCTTATTGCAAGCATCAAAATATAAATATATATAGAGAGAACCCGTTCACCCAGCTGAGCCATATGCCATCATCCCTAAATAGATAGAAAATTGACTAAAGCCCTCAAAAGTGGGATTTTTATAGGCACAAAAACAATATTATTGTTAAAAATGTCAAAATGTATTAGTTGTACAATATTAAAATCCAGAGAAAATCTTTGTCGTAAAAAACATCAAAACAAATGACAATTATGCTGTATACAACATCCAGTTTTGTGCAAGACCTAATGCATTTCGGTGTGGATCACCTTCATCAGAGGTACAGACTTGAACATAACATCATAGATTGATCACTAGAATACAAAAATACAATTTAGCATGTGAAAATTGTACTGCAGTATATAACTGGTAAATATGGAACTTATAAATACATATATCCATAGTTATCAATACTGACATACCCGAAAGATATTGATTTTTTAAAACAAACTATTTGACACTGATGTAGCCCGCTCAGACCGTATGAAACCCGGTTGTGCCACACAGGTTAGTCCACAAGAGCTCCTGGCATCACCCTGGTGGAGGAGGAAGCTGACAAGCAGCAACTGACACCCAGAAAATGACTGATGCTCTAAAGTCACCTGAACAGAGGACAAAATCAAAATAAAAAAAATAAAAATATATATATATATATATATATATATATATATATATATATAAACAAAATGTAGTACAAAAGGAGTACAAAGATTTGCACGGTGGTATTATATTTCTTGTTGAGTAAGCTAATGCTCAGTGCAATAAGCTGCAAAAGAGGAAAAAAGAGGGAGAGAGGGGAAAAGAGCTAATACTCGTGTGGAAATAGATTAAAGCTGGATGGCCGATGACGTCACTTCCGGTTCCGGTGGTAGCGCCACTTCCGGTTCCTGTCCATGACGCCCTCCGCCATCTGGCTGGGAGCTCCACAGTGGCACCACCCAGGGGGTGGGACTACTCTGGCTCCAGAGACGAGTGCAGGGCTGTCAGCAATCACTGACTAATTGCACAGCCTTCATATATCTTTTAGTCATTCAATCCAGTTCAGGTGTACAGGTGGATGAACGACACGGTTTATGGTGATCTCCAAAAAAGGTAGTTCAGTCTTTTTAGACTTAGCACACTTGTTGCTCGGCTTGGCATTTTTGCATATGGACTTTAATGTCCTATCACTTGCATTTCAGTATCTTTGCCATCTTCCTATTATGAGGATCTCTAGGATTTCTGGTTAAGCCAGACTTACATTGCGGACGGCCGCCAGTTCACATCCACTGGTAGGTACTTTTATTTGGGCTAGTGAATATAGATTTAATCTATTTCCACACGATTATTAGCTCTTTTCCCCTCTCTCCCTCTTTTTTTCTTTTTTCCTCTTTTGCAGCTTATTGCACTGAGCATTAGCTTACTCAACAAGAAATATAACACCACCGTGCAAATCTTTGTACTCCCGTACACAGACTGGTTCATACTCGGTAACCTTTTAAGGTATAAAATCCAACAGGAACAGTATTCGGTTCTTGACATTTTGTTTATATATATATAGATTTTTGATTTTGATTTTGTCCTCTGTTCAGGTGACTTTAGTGCATCAGTCATTTTCTGGGTGTCAGTTGCTGCTTGTCAGCTTCCTCCTCCACCAGGGTGATGCCAGGAGCTCTTGCGGACTAACCTGTGTAGCACAACCGGGTTTCATACGGTCTGAGCGGGCTACAGCAGTGTCAAATAGTTTGTTTTAAAAAATCAATATCTTTCGGGTATGTCAGTGTTGATAACTATGGATATATGTATTTATAAGTTCCATATTTACCAGTTACAGTGCCTTGCGAAAGTATTCGGCCCCCTTTGAACTTTGCGACCTTTTGCCACATTTCAGGCTTCAAACATAAAGATGTGAAACTGTAATTTTTTGTGAAGAATCAACAACAAGTGGGACACAATCATGAGGTGGAACGAAATTTATTGGATATTTCAAACTTTTTTAACAAATAAAAAACTGAAAAATTGGGCGTGCAAAATTATTCAGCCCCCTTAAGTTAATACTTTGTAGCGCCACCTTTTGCTGCGATTACAGCTGTAAGTCGCTTGGGGTATGTCTCTATAAGTTTTGCACATCGAGAGACTGAAATTTTTGCCCATTCCTCCTTGCAAAACAGCTCGAGCCCAGTGAGGTTGGATGGATAGCGTTTGTGAACAGCAGTTTTCAGTTCTTTCCACAGATTCTCGATTGGATTCAGGTCTGGACTTTGACTTGGCCATTCTAACACCTGGATATGTTTATTTGTGAACCATTCCATTGTAGATTTTGCTTTATGTTTTGGATCATTGTCTTGTTGGAAGACCAATCTCCGTCCCAGTCTCAAGTCTTTTGCAGACTCCATCGGGTTTCCTTCCAGAATAGTCCTGTATTTGGCTCCATCCATCTTCCCATCAATTTTAACCATCTTCCCTGTCCCTGCTGAAGAAAAGCAGGCCCAAACCATGATGCTGCCACCACCATGTTTGACAGTGGGGATGGTGTGTTCAGGGTGATGAGCTGTGTTGCTTTTACGCCAAACATAACGTTTTGCATTGTTGCCAAAAAGTTAGATTTTGGTTTCATCTGACCAGAGCACCTTCTTCCACATGTTTGGTGTGTCTCCCAGGTGGCTTGTGGCAAAATTTAAACGACACTTTTTATGAATATCTTTAAGAAATGGCCTTCTTCTTGCCACTCTTCCATAAAGGCCAGATTTGTGCAGTATACGACTGATTGTTGTCCTATGGACAGAGTCTCCCACCTCAGCTGTAGATCTCTGCAGTTCATCCAGAGTGATCATGGGCCTCTTGGCTGCATCTCTGATCAGTCTTCTCCTTGTATGAGCTGAAAGTTTAGAGGGACGGCCAGGTCTTGGTAGATTTGCAGTGGTCTGATACTCCTTCCATTTCAATATTATCGCTTGCACAGTGCTCCTTGGGATGTTTAAAGCTTGGGAAATCTTTTTGTATCCAAATCCGGCTTTAAACTTCTCCACAACAGTATCTCGGACCTGCCTGGTGTGTTCCTGGTTCTTCATGATGCTCTCTGTGCTTTAAACGGACCTCTGAGACTATCACAGTGCAGGTGCATTTATACGGAGACTTGATTACACACAGGTGGATTCTATTTATCATCATTAGTCATTGAGGTCAACATTGGATCATTCAGAGATCCTCACTGAACTTCTGGAGAGAGTTTGCTGCACTGAAAGTAAAGGGGCTGCATAATTTTGCACGCCCAATTTTTCAGTTTTTTATTTGTTAAAAAAGTTTGAAATATCCAATAAATTTCGTTCCACTTCATGATTGTGTCCCACTTGTTGTTGATTCTTCACAAAAAATTACAGTTTTATATCTTTATGTTTGAAGCCTGAAATGTGGCAAAAGGTCACAAAGTTCAAAGGGGGCCGAATACTTTCGCAAGGCACTGTATATACTGCAGTACAATTTTCACATGCCAATTTGTATTTTTGTATTCTAGTGATCAATCTATGATGTTATGTTCAAGTCTGTACCTCTGATGAAGGTGATCCTCACCGAAATGCATTAGGTCTTGCACATAACTGGATGTTGTATACAGCATAATTGTCATTTGTTTTGATGGTTTTTACGACAAAGATTTTCTCTGAATTTTAATATTGTACAACTAATACATTTTGCAATTTTTAACAATATTGTTTTTGTGCCTATAAAAATCCCACTTTTGAGGGCTTTAGTCAATTTTATTGCAAGCAACGGGTGAGGCTGTGCACTGTTTTTTTTTTCACTGGAGTCTAGGGACACCAGCGCAGGCATGGGGGTGGGGTAGAGTGGCAACCAGTACAGATGTAGGGGTTCCAACAGGACCACAGGAGGCCCTATGATACTCTCCTGGTCTCCCCCCATGGTGTACCCCCTGTGTCCTCCACCCACCACGGTGACACTCTGTGTCCTCCTCCATCCCACGGGGTCCTTTCCTCCCCCACCCATGGTGTCCCCCTGTGTCCTCCCCCACCATGGTGACCCCCTGTGTCCTTTATTCCCAACAGTGTCCTCCTCTCCCCCACCCACGGTGTCCCCCTGTGTCCTACTCCCACCCCCTCACATCGTACCTCTCTGATCCCCCCCACATGGCGTCCTTCTTTACCCCTGTCTGCACAGTGTCCCTCTCTGTCCCTGGCATCCCTCTCTGTCCTTGTCACACTGTGTCCCTCTCTGCCTACAGCTCCCCTCTCTGTTCTCTTCCTACTGCGTCCCTCTCTGTCCCCAACATTCCTCTCTGTCCTTGTTGTACAGCATCCCTCTCTATTCTTCTCCCACGGCAACCCCTAAAAGGCAACTATGATAGAGGGCTCAGGGCAGTAAGTACTTGTTTACATTTGCATTTAGGGGAGGTAAAATCCCAGCAGATGAGCCCTTTTTACCACCCTGCAACTGCACCCTACTACACATGTTGCAACAGGAATTGTACACCCTGTTTCACTTAAAAGAAATATAGCAACCTTGTGCAGTGACTAAGGGGCTAAAGCAGGCAGTGAGGAGGCATTTTATCGCATTTTCACCACCCTTTGGATCCCACACTAGCATGCATTGCACACAGATGCAGGGTGTTTGCAGAGCGGCTCCATTCACTTGAATGGGTCATGCTTGGCAGGCTATACCTGGTAAGCGTGAAAGGGTGTATAATTCCTACTGTGGCTGCAACATGTGTACACCCCTGGCCAGTGGGTGGATTTAGTGGGATTGCCAGTGGACGGATGTGGTGGGATGGCTAGTGGGCGGATGTGGTGAGATGGCCAGTAGGCGGGCCTTGGGGAATGTTGGTGTCAGATGGGGGGAGCCCAGGTCTAAAGCTGTGTAAGGAGTCCCAAAACTTCTGATGGCTGCTCTGCCTGCGGTACCCCGAAGACATAAACACCTTTTGCAACATTCTGGAAATCCCAGCTCCGCAACTCCCTGACTGGGATCTGGTTTCTACCCCACCTCAGCCCGCTGTGGTTTGGCAGCAGATTCAACCTCCTAAGAGATCCCAGGGCCCGGAGTCACCACGCAAGACAACTAAACCCCGGAATAACTAACTTGTCCAATGTGCCTTATAGCCAGATATACCCCTCCCTTTATTAGTTTACTCTCATTCTCTCCACAATCACTATAATAGCTTATAAGGACAAATGTAAGCTCTGACGCCAGCCGAAGGTTCCCTCAGGACCTCATCCCTGCCTGATATGGGGCTTGCCCCCCCCGTAAAGACTAGAGATATACAGGGAAGTAGCTGACTCAGTCCATTAGCTCTTTAAGATTACCTGAGTTTCCTATTAGTAGGTTTGAATGATGTTTGTTCCAGATATCTCCTTGATCTGGCTTCCCCATACAGTTTTACCCCAGAGCACCCATTTTAAATAGAAAATGTTAACATGGACCTATCTCGTCAGAGGATTGGAGAGGTCGGAATTTGGTTATCCCCCCCCGGGGTTAAATCTCCTATAGTTCCTTGCTTATTGTTCGATAAACTACATTACCTGTTTACTATATCCCCCTATGTCCTCCCAGACCTGGCAGTTCTTTCCTTTGACTAGGGCTCCAGATTGGGTAGATATTTAGGAATCTACTTGATCTCGCCATATTCGAGTCAAATTTGGCTTGATCACAATGTACATTCTATTTGATGTTATCTATTCTAGACCTAATGTTCTCTTTTAGCACTCTTTTCTTTTTTCATTTTCTTCCCACTTAATAGCTCACCTCCACCCTGCGGGTGCTGCATTATTTGGACTTCGAGGCTGCCACGTCCCCTCTCCTTGGCAACGGAACGGATCACCAAATTGCTCATATAAGTACCCTGACCACATATTGATTTATGCCCATGGCTAAGATACTGTCATTAAATGTTCACGGTCTAAACTCCAATAGGAAGAGACATCTGGCATTGTGGGAGTTCAGCCATTCTGGGGCTGAAGTCCTAATGCTTCAGGAGACACATCTCTCTAAGGGGGGCTCTCTGACCTTTGCCTCCAGATATTTCCCACAAATATATCGGGCATCAAGCTCTCGCAAGCGTGCGGGGGTAACCATGCTCTTTAAAAGGGGCTCACAGTTCTCTTGCACGGACTCCTAAATAGACCCTTGGGGGCACTTTATAATACTAAAAGGCACCTAGCGGATGCAGAAGGTTACATTTTGTGTACTGTATGCCCCGACAGCTCGCCAACTCCGCCCCACACCGCACACACACCCGAATAGACTACATATTTGTTAACAATACGTCACTTCGGGCCACCAGCTCAGTGAGGATCCTGCCAATTTCCTGGTCGGATTATGCCCCGATCCTCCTTGCATTAGACATAGACACACCCAATGGTAGGCCATGTCATTGGCAATTAAATGATTTCCTCCTTCAGCACTTTCCAGCTAAATCTGTGCTTGAGACCACCCTGCGACAGTACCGAAAACAACACCTTCGACATAACAGTATCTAACCTTGGGAAGCACACAAAACAGTTTTGAGGGGGCGATGCATAGCTTTATCCTCGGCCATGAAAAAAAATGCTCAGGCCACTAGACTGCACACTGAACGAGATCTTAGAGCCCTGGAGCGTCACCTCCAAACTACCCCATCGGTACCCTTACTTAGAAAGATTGTTCGCCTATGGGTGACTCTCAGGGATTTAGCCCTAGGTCAGGTTGAAAAGGCCTTGATTAGGCTTAAGCAACTCTACTACGACAAGAGAAATAAAGCTCACTCACTATTAGCTAGAAAATTGTCAGAACGTAGCCATCTGACGACTCCCCAACAGATCAAAAATAAGGAGGGATCTCTGCTGTCCCACCCACGGCATATAGTTCATACGGTTGAGGAATTCCACACTGAGTTATAATAATCCCAACATCCCCCACTTTCCACTTCCCCCAGATATGACGGGGAAGTTACAATGCTACCTGGAAAACAGTGGGGTTCTGAAACTATTATTTGCTCGCCCTTAACGCAGATTTCAGAAGAGGAAATTATATTGACCATCAAAAATCTACCATCCCACAAATAACCCGGCCCCGATGGCCTTCCATATGAGTATTATAAAACCTTTCTTCTATTGCTAATCCCTCACATGTGCAGACTGTTTAACTCCTGTATGCGACAAACCTCTTTAAAATCTGACATGCAGAGATCCTTCCTTACACTGATCCCAATGCCTGACAAGGATCCCTCCCTGTGTGCCAGTTATTGGCCCATACCCCTGTTGAACTCGGACCTAAAGATATTCACAAAACTACTTTAAAACTGATTGAACATTGTGCTTCCCTCCCTGGTTCATAAGGATCAGGTGGGCTTTGTCCCCTTACATCAGTCGGGGGATAACACCAGAAGGGTTGTGGATCTGGTGGAAGTGGCAAACAGGAATGGACGGGAGGCCCTAGTCTTGAGCTTAGAGGTGGAAAAGGTGTTTGATCGCCTAGGGTGGCCCTTTATGTTCAACACGCTGCAACATATGGGATTTAGGGGGCCACTCCTAAGAGCTATCAGGCATATTTATACAAACCATCGTCCCAGGTCAAAACTCTGTTTGCTTTATCATCTCCCTTACCCATCGCTAATGGTACCCATCAGGTGTGTCCACTTTCACCTGGGCTTTTTGCTTTATGTGTAGAGCATCTGGTGGCGTCCATCAAGACGCAAGAATTCTGACATTCAGGGCATACCGGTAAGGGGGAGGGAATTTAAAACGTCGCTATTTGCGGACAGCATAATACTTACCATAACTCAGCCTAGGGTGTCCCTGCCAAAACTGCACAGAGAGCTGGAGACATACGGCCTTTTCTCAGGTTTTAAAATAAATGGCTCACAGTCGGAAGCCCTTCCTATTAATGTCCCGGACACTGAAATAAACCACCTAAAATCCAACTTCCGTTATAACTGGAAAACAAAAACCTTGAAGTACCTGGGGATTTTTTTTACCCCCTTATTTGCTACATTATACCAGACAAACGTTCCCCAGGCAATTAGGGAATTGGTGAGGAAATGGAGAAACCACCACATCTCTCTGTTGGGGCGCATCGCTGCGGTTAAAATGGTGATCCTTTCAAACACTCCCTATACCAATCCCATATGCGCCTTTGAAGAAATTACAGGCCGATATGGGGTAAGATTCATATGGAACTATAAGCGGCACAGGATACCTTCCGCAGTCTTGCTAGCGCCTAGGCGTGATGGGGGTCTTGCGTTCCCTAACTTTATAAGATACTACCAAGCTGCTCAGCTGCGGGCTTTAATCTCCTGGTTCCCACAAAGACCATACAATAAATGGGCCGAGATCGAAAAAATATGGTTAGCACCGGACCACCCAAATAGCTTACTCTGGGGTACGAAAGTAGAGATTGACTCGAGTAGATTACTAAGATCTATGTCCCAACTATGCTCATTCTAGCTTAGAGTATCCCGGGTGCGCAAGCTCAAATCTGAAAAGTCCCTGATGACTTCCTTTCTATACAATCCCAGAATGCCTGCCAGTCTCACTCACCATGGGCCACAAGAAACTTGTTCCACTTTGGACACTTGGTTGATCCTAGTTCCCGTAAACTATTGTCATTTTTCTGGCACTCAAAATTAGTGCAATATTCTGCATCAGGAGTTTTATGGTTACTTACAAATCTGACACTACACCCAAACCATAACTCATAATCTACAATTCTCTCCCCCATCTTCATTCGAGAGGATAATTTTGGAAGGCCTGGGGGGGGAGGGCAGATTTCCAGTATATATCAGATACTTAATGCATTCCCCCTAACCGAACAAAACAAACACGCATATATGCGTAGATTGGAAAGAATGCTAGGGGAAGATATTCCCATAGAGGCATGGAGAGTTGTTTGGTCTCAGGCAGCCAGGAGCTCGCAATGTACTCTTTATAAGGAAAATATAAATAAAATTCTCAACTCCTGGTACATGACGCCGGACAGGCTTCAGGCTATCTACCCAACATGCTCTGGTCGATGCTGGTGATGTGGCAGAGATCGAGGTACTCTTCTTCATGTATACTGGAACTGCCTTTTGCTCACTCCATACTGGCGTTCAGTACGACAACTGCTGTCTCGTTTATTCGAGTTTCCTATACTGGATACACCAACGTTTTTTCTGTTGGGGTTATCATCACTAAATAAGCCAAAACAAACAGCTCCTCAGACATATTTTAACAGCAGCTCGGTGCCTAGTAGCCCTCATTGGAAGAGGAGATCCCAGTGGCAGCTGGTGAAGTTTTAGGATGGGGGGTGCCATGCCCCACCCTTCCTTTTTGACCCCTACTACTTCTAATAAGCCCCACCCCTTATAGAATCCACCCACTCCGTCCCCTGTATTCCACATATTGTGTCAGGAGTACACAGCTCAGCTTCACAGGACACAGTATACAGCTCAGCATCACAGGACACAGTATACAGCTCAGCATCACAGGACACAGTATACAGCTCAGCATCACAGGACACGGTATACAGCTCAACATCACAGGTGGGGGTAAATTTCAGCCAATATCACAGGTGGGGTAAATTGCAGCCAATAACACAGGTATGGGTAAATTGCAGCCAAGATCACAGGTGGAGGTAAATTGCAGCCAACATCACAGGTGGGGTAAATTGCAGCCAATATCACAGGTGGGGTAAATTGCAGCCAGTATCACAGGTGGGGTACATTGCAGCCAATATCACAGGTGGGGTACATTGCAGCCAATAATACAGGTGGGGGTAATTTGCAGCCAATATCACAGGTGGGGTAAGTTGCAGCCAATATCACAGGTGGGGATAAATTGCAGCCAATATCACAGGTGGGGTACATTGCAGCCAATATCACAGGTGGGGTAAATTGCAGCCAATATTACAGGTGGGGGTAAATTGCAGCCAATATCACAGGTGGGGGTATATTGCAGCCAATATCACAGGTGGGGTACATTGCAGACACACCCCCTAAGTCAGGACAAGTCCCGCACTTACCCCATCTAATAGGCAGGCAGGAGTGTGCAGTGATCGGCTTGTGGAGAGCGGGCTATCAGTGTGCAGAGCTTCGCATGCAGACAGCATGCTGGAGCCTGGAGTGGATGGTCTGCGGCGTGGGAGTCGGGACTGAAACCCGGCGGAGTGCTGCACGTCCGCCACAGTCCCACCCCCACCCACAGCATCCAATGCCAGTCAGTCACTGGCTCAGGGCAGCCAATCAGACTATGTGTGTGGTCGCCTGTTCAGTGCACACACATAGTCTTTAATGACTGACCAATCGGCTCACCACTTGCTGTCAGCAGACAGCAAGGAGCCTAGAAAAAAATAAAAATAAAAGTCCATATACCGGCGCCTTTTGTGGGGGGGTCGGGCTGACTTTTTTTTTTTTTTTTCTTGTCAGCGGCGGGGAGGCGGCACCCAAGTGCCCCTTATTGACCAGCCGCTGCTGGGGGATCCCCTCCTACATCTGAAGCTTTGTATGCCAGGGTGAAGGCAGATTGGAGGCCCATGAAGGAGTCTGGGGACTGTGGCACCTCCGAAAGGATACATCATGACCGCATGGCGGGCACCGGTGAGACATATATTTATCTCCCTACTTCTTTCTATACATCTTATCTCAATACTTCTCTTTCTTACTTTCTATTTTTTTCTTCCTCACAGAAAGTTTAAACTAACTTATGGCATTATCATGATGATATACAAGACAGCGCTATATATCATTCATAAGCATGACAGTCTAGATGTCGTTTTGTTTACTATGAGACTAAAATAGGATTATGTATTCAAAGTACCCCGCTGGAAAATATTCATTGGGAATAATAGGTTGACTGTAACACTGAACTTGGTATGCTCTGCTACTCGGACAATCTATTGTTAACATCTTTTCATGCTATATGTATGTAAAACTTTCTATAATATACAATAAAACTGTTAATTGAAAAAAAAGGGAAAAATTATTCATACCCCATGACATTTTCCACATTTTGTCATGTTACAACCAAAAACGTAAATGTATTTTATTGGGATTTTATGTGATAGACCAATACAAAGTGACAAATAATTGTGAAGTGGAGGGAAAATGACAAATGGTTTTCAATTTTTTTTTTACAAATAAATATCTGAAAAGTGTGGCATGCATTTGTATTCTACCCCCTTTACTCTGATACCCCTAACTAAAATCTAGGGGAACCAATTGTTTATTCTGGTAACTAACAGAAGCATTTTCTAACATGTCCCTTTGCAAGTTCTTGTCTGAACAGTTCTGGAAAGCAGTATACTAATGAACAGAAAATTGAAACTGAATCTTCGTGAATTTTCGACTGATTTTCTAATAATGTGTACTAGGCTTAAGAATGGGAAGTGCTTCTCAGCCACCAATCAGTATCAGACCTGTTTTGAAACATTTATGTTCCAATGTTTTTATTGAAGGGTTTCAAACAGAGTACAGACGTACATGTATGAGTGGCAGTTGTAGTAGCAATGCAGCTATGAACAATACCATAAACATAGCAAATTCAAGGCAAAATAAGCAGATGACAGCATATACAGTACTATATACAGTATATAAAGTATTCAGACCCCCTTCACTTTTTTCAGTTTTGTTATGTTACAGCCTGACACAATCAAGATGTAGAAACATCTCAGCAACACTCAATAGAAATGGGAGGCACGGGAGCTAAATTTCAAGTGTTGTTGCAAAGGGTCTGAATACTTGTGCCAATGTGATATTACAGTTTTTCCTTTTTCATATACTTGCAAACATTTCTTAAATTCTTTTTTCATTTTGTCATTATGGGATACTGAGTGTAGAATAGTGAGAAAAAAAATGAGTTTAACCACATCAATACCAGGCACTTAGAACACTTCCCGCCCAGACCAATTTTCAGATTTCAGTGCTCTCACAATTTGAGTCACAATTACTCAGTCACGCTACATTGTATCCAAACAAAATTTGTATCATTTTTTTTCTCACAAATAGAGCTTTCTTTTGGTGGTATTTAGTCCCCACTGGGTTTTTTATTTTTTGCAATATAAGCATAAAAAGAGCAAAAATTTTGAAAAAAAAAACACTTTTTTTATTCTGTACTGTAAAATTTTGCAAAAAAGTAAATTTTCTTCATAAATTTGGGCCAAAATGTATACTGCTATATATCTTTGGTAAAAATAACCCAAATTAGTGGATATTATTTAGTCTGTGTGAAAGTTATAGAGTCTACAAGCTATGGTGCCAATCATTGAAAATTGATCATACCTGACGTACCGATGGCCTATCTCATTTCTTGAGACACGAACATGCCAGGAAAGTACAAATACCTCCCAAATGACCCCTCTTTGGAAAGTGGACATTCCAAGGTATTTAGTAAGAGGCATGGTGAGCTTTTTCACGGATTCATTTTTTCCCACAATTCTTTGCAAAATTAAGGTTTTTTTTGTTTTTTTCTCTCACATGGCATATGCATACCACAAATTACAGCCCAAAACACATTCTACTACTCCTCCTGAGTATGGTGATACCACATGTGTGGGACATTTTCTTTTACAAAGTAGTTTATTAATAGAAACCAATGTAACAAACAGGAAAGCTGTTTTTTACAGATTTTGGAAATTGTATCAATACAGACCATTATACATTTGCATATTAAGTTGACAGGGAGTAGGTAAATTATACCAGAGAAAAATAAAAGGTAAAATATATAGGGAACATTATTGTGATCCCGATGGAAATGAGACCTGTCGGCTCATTAACAACGATATCGTCCCGTCCGGGACACACCGGGCACGTGGGACCTGTCTAGGTTCCGGCCACACGTAACCCAGCCGAGTTAAAGAGACCTATTACATTGGTGAAATAAAATAGAAAAAAGGAGGAAGAGGGGAAAAAAGAGAAGAAAAAGGAAAAAGTTAGTAAAAGGGAGGAGCAGAGTAAGGAAAGAAGAGGAGAAAAAGAGAAAGAAGAGAAGGAGTGAGTCCGCCCTTGGGGCGCAGCCCCGGCAGAGCCCTAAAGATGTAACAAGGAGCTGTCAAATCTCGAAGGGAAGGCTTGGGAAATACATGGCTGCCAGACCCGGAGGAATTTATCATGCGAGTCTAAAAGTACCGACGTCAACTTCTGAGTAAGGGGGTCCTCCAAGCTTTCGCAATAGTCATCTTGGTTGCGGTAAAGAGGTGCTGGGCTAGCTGTCTCTCTGGACGTAACAGTTCGGAAATTGGTTTATGTAACAGAGCCTCATAGGGGTCTTTCTTTAAGTTTACATGAAGTAGGTTGCGAAGTAGAGCATAGACCCTGATCCACAATCTGCGCACCCCTGGGCACGTCCACCAAATATGGGCCATTGATCCCTCCTGGGAGCACCCCCGGAAACAAAGGGGGGAATAAGAGGGAATAAAACGAGCCAGCCTTACCGGGGTGTAATACCACCTATATAATACCTTGTATGCATTTTCCAATATAAGTACGTTTTTCGAGCACCGCGAAGCAGCTATGGTCATTGCCTGCCAGTCCTCCGGGTCTACCTGACTCCCTAGTTCCTTTTCCCATTGGGAACGAAAGAAGCTCAGTGGGGTTTTTTTATATCGATATAATAGCC
Organism: Glandirana rugosa; assembly: GCA_018402905.1. Lineage (NCBI taxonomy): Eukaryota > Metazoa > Chordata > Amphibia > Anura > Ranidae > Glandirana > Glandirana rugosa. The sequence goes on along the minus strand of BLSH010438500.1, from coordinate 1,077,429 downwards.
GAGTACACCAGCGATATCAAACCCGGGGAGTGGGGTCTGGATCTGCACAGGCTTTCAAAGGGGGTAAGCGTGTATGGGAGCGGACGAGATTTTACGAGATGTAGGAGAAAATGCCGCAGTTGCATATAACGAAAGTGTTCTCGCAAGGGAATATCATGGGAGGAGCAGTCCACCATGAAAATTGGGTCGGGTTCTCCTGGCCTGGAGGAAACATGGGGCAATGAGGGATCTTCAATAAAGGAAGGTGTGGAGAAATTAGCCCCGCTGTATATTTAATCGAGTCCCACAAACGTAGCGTATGAGTTAAACATGGTCCTAAGTCTGTAGGTCGGTAAGTAGGAGGAAGCCAGGGCAAAGAAGAGAGAGGCACGGGGTCCGTGTCCACCATATCTAATATAGCCCATAGCGGGAGTTGATATGTTTCGTGTAGATGGGAAATTTGCCGGCAAGTAATAAGCCTGCAAGTTAGGGACTGAAAGACCACCGTTTACCTTACGGGCATACAAGATCTGTCTCCTAAGCCGAGGACGAGTAAAACCCCATATAAACTGTAAGATCTTCTTCTGATGCACACAAAGTATATATGATGGAATCGATACTGGTAAAACCCGAAAAGCGTAAAGCAATTTAGGGAGGTATGACATACGGATAGCCGTTATCCTGCCGAACCACGACAGGGGTATGTGGGACCAGGAGGTTAGCAAGTCCGTTAACTTCTTAAAAAGAGCTGGGAAGTTGGCCTGATACAACCCCTCATAGTGCTGAGCTAAGCGTATGCCAAGATAGGGTAAGGAGGTAAGCCATTGAAAAGGGAAAGTAGCTTTCAGATCTGACAAGAGTGAGTGGGCCAAATTGATCGACAAAGCTTTGGACTTAGAGGTATTGACACAGAGACCCGAGAGAGAGGCAAATGTGTCCAATAGGGAGAACAGATTTGGTAAGGATATTCTTGGGGATGTCAAGCTAAGTAAAATGTCATCGGCGAACATCGTCAACTTGTGAGAGACGCCTGCAACGTCAATGCCCCCTATGTCCGGATGTGATCTGACCAATGGCTCTAGTGCCAGTACAAATAAGAGTGGCGAAAGTGGGCAACCTTGACGGGTGCCCCTCTCTATTCGAAACCTGTGGGATTCAAATTCACAATATTTTATTATGGCCTGGGGTGAGTTATATAGAACTGATAACCACCTCAGGAACGAGGCTCCAAAGCCGCAATGTTGAAGAACCTCCAAAAGATAAGGCCACGATAAAGTATCAAAGGCCTTATTCACATCCAGAGACAGGAGCATCGATTCCAGAGAGCGCTTATGAGCTATATGTTGTAGTTGTAAGATCCGTCTGATAGCGTCACCTGCCTGTCTCTGTGGGACAAAACCTACCTGGTCCTTTTTGACCAAGCGGGGGAGAAAAGAGTTCAAACTGTTGGCCAGGGCCTTGGTCAAAATTTTCATATCTATATTAATTAACGAGATGGGCCTAAAATTGGCCCAAGAAGAGTGATCATGATCCGGCTTAGGAAGCATCACAATATTTGCCATTAGGAGGTCTGGGGTGAATGACTGGCCTTTATGGACCGAATTGTACATTGCTGTTAGGTGGGGAGCAATGGTCTCAGCAAATTTCCTGTAAAAAAGGGCTGTAAAGCCGTCTGGACCGGGCCTTTTGCTCACATTTAGATCTTTGATACAGCGAAGAACTTCCGACTCCTGAATGTCCCTATCAATAAGAGTAACGTGGGCATCTGACAGCGTGGGAAGCGTGAGGCCATTAAGAAAGTCTTTTACGCTGTTACATGGTGCTGGGGTCGGGGCAGCATATAATTTCGCCAAGCGGTAGCTAATTTCCTGCCAAATTTTTACCGGGTTACCTGTGAGCACATTATGACGGGTGCGTAGCGTAATAGGAGAAAATTTTGGGGTAAATGTGCGCAATCTATTGGCCAACATCCGATTCGGCTTGTTAGCTTTAAAGTACCATCTTTGACGGGACCAGCGTAAGACTCTCTCGGCCCCGTCCGTGAGACAGAGATCCATTCTGAGCGGGCCTGGTCCAACAGCCTACGATGAGCAAGTGTAGGGGATTGCTTAAATGTAGCAGCAGTTTGTTCTAGATGGGTTTCCAACTTAGGCGTCTGGTCCGCTCTTTCTTGCGTTTAGAGGCTAGCTGTATAATGCGGCCCCTAAGGACCGCCTTATAAGCTGCCCATAAAGTCACAGGAGAAGAGACCGAGCCCGTGTTTTCTCTAAAGTAATCTACCGTGGCCTTCAAAAGGTCCGCTTGGATCTCTTTAAAGGACAAAAGTGAGCCATTCAACACCCAGGATGAGTGCTGGGGCTTGTCTACGATAGAACGACAAACAACCAATACAGGGTCGTGGTCGGACCATGGGACTGCAAGGATAGAGGAAGACATTACGAGTGGGAGGTGCTTTCGTAGCATAAACATGTGGTCTATACGGGAATGAGAATGGTGAGTGTGAGAATAATGTGTGTAGTCCTTGCCCAAGGGATGCAGTTCCCTCCAGAGATCAATTAAATCATAATGTAGTAAGGAGCGTGAGAACTTTTTAGCATCGGAAGAGGGGGGTCCCTGTTCCGGCGGGTATCTGTCCAAGGAGGGGCTCAAGGTCACATTCGAGTCCCCTGCCAAAAGAAGGACACCCCTCAGGTGGGTCGCCAAGAGGTCACAGATGTGGGTCAAAAAGGGTCCTGGTGACTGATTGGGGGCGTAATACGTCATTATAGTGATTTCCGAGTCCTGTAATGTACCCTGCAACAGCAGGTACCTACCGTCCGGATCAGCTATTTGTTTGGTACAACAAAATGGACTAGATTTGCGGAAAGCAATGAGGACCCCCTTTTGTTTAGTCGGGCCTACGGCCTGAAAAACTTGAGGGTATTGTGCGTCAAAATATTTGGGGCTAGAGGACGTTGAGAAATGAGATTCCTGCAAGCACGCTATATCTATTTGCTGTCTTCTAAGGTACTTAAAGATTTTAGTTCTTTTCTGAGGGGAGTTCATGCCTTGAACATTTAAGGACAACCAGTTAAGTGACATCACGACAATAGAGAAATGCGATAAAGCGGGCCTCCAGGCCCGCGCCCCCCGGACTCAAGAAAAAGAAAGAAAGAGGAAGAGAAAAGAGAGAAAGTAGAGAAGAGAGGAAAAAAGGAATCACATGTAAAATAGTAAATAAACCGAAGTGTAAATGGAACAGTGGTGATCCAAACATCAAATTTGAAACCAGTTGTGGGTGGGAAATCCCACCGGAGGGTTGGAAGTTGGTCAAGACCGAAGTCGTGGCCAGGTTCCAACAATGTAGGGCGCAGTGGCCCAAAGGGACTACTCGGCAACTTTAAGCAAAAAGTGGTGATAAACTACATAACATACTATAAACACATAACACCGAATGAGTTGAACCCTGTTAAAGGCACAGGCTGGCTATAGTCGGGTAGCCGCACCGCCAGAGCGGCGCAGCGGCGCCATCCAGGGGAAGCCCCCCCCAGGGCCCCCGCAAAAAAAGGGGGAGGATCCAGGGCCGGAGGGCCACCCCCAGCGACGACCCCGCATGAGGTGTATGCCGCTAAAAGGAGAGGCCAAAAAACAACAAACAAAAAAAAATAAATAAAAAAAAAAAATATGAGAAAAAACGCACCAACATGTTCAAAATTAAGTGCATAGTGAAATAGCATTAACATTAACTAAGACAGTTAGACCAAAATATTCTAGGGTCCTAGCCTCATAGGGTCTATAAGTCGGCCCAGGGCGAGAAACCCCCCCTCCCCAGCACAACATAAGGATACCAGTTCCTCCCTATGTCCATCCAACGTCCCCACTCCCAAGGGAGGCTACTATTAGTCTACCAAATATGCTCCCCCCCGTTGAGAAAGTGGTCCCAAGGGGATAGCATCATATCACAATCATTGAGTGTCAGTTCCAGGTGCCGCCATCTCTCTCATGGGGCAGCACCAGGAGTAAAGTACCCTTGAGGACGAGTGGGGGAAAAAAAAATAAAAATAATTGGAGGGGAGGGGGGAGCAAAGAACAAAAATAGGTGCGGGGGGGTATGTTGGTCCTTACCCAGGTGACAGGGAGGTCTCAACGGGCAGTCTAACCTCCAGAGATTGGTCAGTTATATGGAGTGCAAACGCAGTCTGCAGTTTGCAAATGGCAGTTGGCTGCATGTAACATAGTCAAAACGTAAGCCCCCAAATCAAAAAAATAACAGTACCCTTAGTGATTACCAGGGGGATGTGGACCCATTGTCAGCCATTATCGACATCCTGAAAGCGTTGAGCCTGAAGGGTGCGGAGGGCTTGAGAGCTTGATTGAGATAGTTGAGAGGAGCCGCGGAATGTCTGCGACGGCCGTCGGCGGGTGGATGAAGGTGTCACATTTTGTTGAGAGGGGGGGAGGTCAAACTGAAGATCCTGGAAGTGTTTCTTCATATCCGTCAAAGAGAAGGCATGAAACTGGCAGCCTTGGTAAGAAAACAAAAGTTTGAAAGGAACCCCCACCGGTATCGGATATCTTTCGCTTGTAAAATTTGAAGATATGGTTTCAGGGTTCTCCGTTCTATTATGGTGCCCTGGGAGAGGTCTGCAAACAGTTAAAGGGGGTTACCTTGAAATGACAAATCCTGTCTGTCCCTTGCTGCCTGCAGCAGCCTCTCCTTGGTGCGATAATAATGGAATTTAATTATGACATCCCTAGGCGGACCATCGGTTGGTTTGGGTGCAAGTGACCTGTGGATGCGGTCAAACTCCAGGCGTTCCGGAGGGATGTCTGGTGCAAGCTCCTGGAAAAAGGCAGTGGCTGTGCCTTGTAGGTCTGTGATGACCTCTGGGAGGCCGCGGACGCGGAGGTTATCCCTGCGGGCCCTATTCTCAGCGTCTTCTAGCTTGTCCTGCACAGCCACAAGTTCTGCCTGCAATTTTTCCACCTCCTCCTCATGTCCCTCAAGGACGGTAGTGGTCAAGTCCATCCTCTGCTCGAGCTGATTGGTGCGGTGGCCTAGCTCTTTAAGGCCCTTTACTAGGTCTGCTGACAGTTTGCGGGAGGCCGCGGTGATCTCGTCCCGCACTATGGACCGGAATTTGTGTAGGAGAGCGTCCAAGTCCATTGCCAGGGGGCTAGTGAAGTCTGAGGGGAATTGCTGCAGACTGTCCCCTGAGAGCCGCGTGGTATCATCTGGCTCCGGCGGCTCGGGCGCCATCTTGCCCTTACCTCTCCCCTTCCCTGATGTCGAGGCCGCCTTCTGTAGCTTCTTCCCCTGACGGCTCTGGGGCGTATGATACATGCCACCGGGAGCCTGGCGTGATAAGTGGTCCGGTGAGCTCCTTCTGCGGCTGTGGAGAGCGAGCTGTGCCCTGCTAGCCGAGCTTTTGTGTCCCGTCGGCGCGGAGCGGGGATGTCAGGCGTCCATCTTCCCCAAGCCCGCGCATGCGCCCTACATGTGTGGGACATTTTCATAGCCTGGCCACATACAGAGGCCCAACATGCAGGGAGCACTATCAAGTGTTCTAGGAGCATAAATGACACATCTCATTTCTCAACCACCTATTACACTTTTAAAGGCCCTGGAGCCCCAGGACAATGGAATTGCCCATAAAATGACCCCATTTTGGAAAGCAAACACCCTAACATATAATCTATGAGGCATAATGAGTCTTTGGAATGGTTCATTTTTTTCGAGAAGTTGTTGGAAAATGTGGAAAAAAAATGAAAACCCCTTTTGTTTTACACAAAGTTGTCCATTTCTAAGTTATTTCCAACACACAGCATGTACATAGCAAAAATTACACCCCAAAATACATTCTGCTACTCCTCCTGAGTATGGCAATACCACATGTGTGAGACTTTTACACAGCCTGGCCACATACAGAGGCCCAACATTGAAGTAGCACCATCAGGCATTTTAGAAGCAAAAATTACACATCTCATTTCTCAACCCCCCTATTACACTTTTGAAGACCCTGGAGCACGAGGACAATGGAATTACCCACAAAATGACCCCATTTTGGAAAGCTAACACCCCAGCGTATAATCTATGAGGCATAATGAGTCTTTTGAATGGTTCATTTTTTTCCAGAAGTTTTTGGAAAATGTGGAAAAAAAAATGAAACCGCAATTTTTTTACACAAAGTTGTCCATTTCTAAGATATTTCCAACACACAGCATGTACATAGCAAAAATGACACCCCAAAATACATTCTGCTACTCCTCCTGAGTATAGTAATACCATATGTGTGAGACTTTTACACAGCCTGGCCATATATAGAGGCCCAACATCCAAGTAGCACCTCCAGGCGTTCTAGGAGCATAAATTACACATACCATTTTCTGACTACCAATCACATTTTTGAAGGCCCTTCATATTTCTAACACATAGCATGTACATACCAAATAACAAAAGATTACCTGTGGTTTTAGTAGTGCAGTGGTCCACAGAGGAGAGCATTGGTCCATGCAGCAGGCAGGGATGTGGTCAGTGACAGCAAAAGCAATCGTCCAAGCAGCAGGCAGGAATATTGTCCATAGTTAGTACAGGCAGAAATACTGTCAGCACAGCCAAAGCATTGGTCCAGGTAGCAGGCAGAGATGTCAAGGCAGAAATACTGTCCATAGTCAGTAGAGGCAGCAGGCAGAGATACGGTCAACACAGCCGATGCATTGGTCCAGGCAGCAGGAAGAAACATGGTCCAGAAAGTCCTGGGTCATTACAGGCAGCAATATGGTCAGCACAGCCAAAGTATTGGTCCAGGCAGCAGGAAGAAACATGGTCCAGAAAGTCCTGGGTCATTACAGACAGCAACATGGTCAGCACAGCCAAAGTATTGGTCCAGGCAGCAGGAAGAAAGGTCCATAAAGTCCTGGGTCATTACAGGAAGCAATATGGTCAGCACAGCTAAAGTATTGGTCCAGGCAGCAGGAAGGACCATCAAGCTTAGGGCCAGGGGGACAGGGGTAGAGGCTTCTCCCACCCAAATGCTTTGAAGCCTCTGGGAAACCAGACCCTGTTTTGGGAACACAGAAAACCAAACACTGGTTTTCTCTACTCAGAACGCTTTCTGGAGCCCCTCACATATGTGAGACCCCTGTGTACTAATGTGTAAGATCAGATGTAAAAGATCAGTCCAAGTGGCAGGCAAAAACATGGTCGATTAACAGGCCGAGGTCGTGCACGTGGAAGTCAGAAATGTGGTTTAAAATGGCAGACAAAGACATCGTTGGTAAACAGGCCAGGGTCAGTTAACGTGGAAGTCAGAAACATGGTTTAAAATGGCAGGCAAATACATTGTCGGTAAACAGGCCAGGGTCAGATAACATGGTAGCAAGCAAATGGTCCACACAGGTATTTGAAATGGCAGTGTATAGTCTATATGGGGTACTAATATGTGATTTGTGCATGATAATTTTTGAAACAATGTCCAATGCACAGGCCAGGTTGGGAGGGACAGTCGGGGCAATAATATGTGGTGTGTCTTCTGACTCCTCTTCTGGAGCATACACGGCATCTCTTCTGTCGCCTTCTTCTGGATTCTGTGGGGGGGACGGGGAAGGGATAATGTTGCTCGTGGAGTCGACTCACACTATCGGAGCTACTTTCTGGGACGGGTCCTTGCTGATAAATGAGGGCAGTAATAATTTTTTCAATGTATTTGAAGTAGGTGAGGGATTGATTTTCTGATGATCTTTGGCAACACACAAACTAATTATACATGGCCATATGAAAAAGGTGAAATGCGGCTTTCTTATACCAAAAACGTGACTTACGGGTAGATAAATAGGGCTGTACCATCATAGATGGGCATTCAGTGCAAAAACCATATTCTTTCGGCGTAAAGTGGAAAAAGTATACCGGTACATATTAATCAAACACACAACGGTTTCTAGTAGTCTTTTAGTTAGGGAGTGGATGAAGTTTATGTAACTTTTTTAATAATGACGGGAGTAAATAGTCGTTCCTGGGCAGGGTCTTTCATCGAGGCTATCACACTCAGCTGAGGTGCTCGTTGTAATAGGGAAGGGGCAGGGGGGGTGTCTTAGGTCTTCTTCCGCTGTCTTCTCTACGGCACATACGAGGTCTTCTCCTCAGTCTTCTGTGT